>SSNP01000127.1:1164191-1188913 GCA_006937955.1 Pachypanchax playfairii | reverse complement strand
TACAGTGGGGCAAAAAAGTATTTAGTCAGCCACCAATTGTGTAAGTTCTCCCACTTAAAAAGATCAGAGAGGCCTGTAATTTTCATCATAGGTATACCTCAACTATGAGAGACAAAATGAGGAAAGAAAATCCAGAAAATCACATTGTCTGATTTTTAAAGAATTTATTTGCAAATTATGGTGGAAAATAAGTATTTGGTCAATAACAAAAGTTAATCTCAATACTTTGTTATATAGCCTTTGTTGGCAATGACAGAGGTCAAACGTTTTCTGTAAGTCTTCACAAGGTTTTCACACACTGTTGCTGGTATTTTGGCCCATTCCTCCATGCAGATCTCCTCTAGAGCAGTGATGTTTTGGGGCTGACGCTGGGCAACACGGACTTTCAACTCCCTCCAGAGATTTTCTATGGGGTTGAGATCTGGAGACTGGCTAGGCCACTCCAGGACCTTGAAATGCTTCTTACGAAGCCACTCCTTCGTTGCCCGGGCGGTGTGTTTGGGATCATTGTCATGCTGAAAGACCCAGCCACGTCTCATTTTCAATGCCCTTGCTGATGGAAGGAGGTTTTCACTCAAAATCTTACGATACATGGCCCCATTCATTCTTTCCTTTACACGGATCAGTCGTCCTGGTCCCCTTGCAGAAAAACAGCCCCAAAGCATGATGTTTCCACCCCCATGCTTTACAGTAGGTATGGTGTTCTTTGGATCCAACTCAGCATTCTTTCCCCTCCAAACACGACAAATTGAGTTTCTACCAAAAAGTTCTATTTTGGTTTCATCTGACCATATGATGTTCTCCCAATCCTCTTCTGGATCATCCAAATGCTCTCTAGCAAACCGCAGACGGGCCTGGACGTGTCCTGGCTTCAGCAGGGGGACACGTCTGGCACTGCAGGATTTGAGTCCCTGGCGGCGTAGTGTGTTACTGATGGTAGCCTTTGTTACTTTGGTCCCAGCTCTCTGCAGGTCATTCACTAGGTCCCTCCGTGTGGTTCTGGGATTTTTGCTCACCGTTCTTGTGATCATTTTGACCCCACGGGGTGAGATCTTGCGTGGAGCCCCAGATCGAGGGAGATTATCAGTGGTCTTGTATGTCTTCCATTTTCTAATAATTGCTCCCACAGTTGATTTCTTCACACCAAGCTGCTTACCTATTGCAGATTCAGTCTTCCCAGCCTGGTGAAGGTCTACAATTTTGTTTCTGGTGTCCTTTGACAGCTCTTTGGTCTTGGCCATAGTGGAGTTTGGAGCGTGACTGTTTGAGGTTGTGGACAGGTGTCTTTTATACTGATAACAAGTTCACACAGGTGCCATTAATACAGGTAACAAGTGGAGGACCGAGGAGCCTCTTAAAGAAGTTACAGGTCTGTGAAAGCCAGAAATCTTACTTGTTTGTAGGTGACCAAATACTTATTTTCCACCATAATTTGCAAATAAATTCTTTAAAAATCAGACAATGTGATTTTCTGGATTTTCTTTCCTCATTTTGTCTCTCATAGTTGAGGTATACCTATGATGAAAATTACAGGCCTCTCTGATCTTTTTAAGTGGGAGAACTTACACAATTGGTGGCTGACTAAATACTTTTTTGCCCCACTGTATAAAAAAAGGGCTACCAAAAAAGAAATGGCTGCTCTCAGCCACTCACCCCACCCCCTCCATGATTTTTCTATTGAGTTGCCAGTTCTGATGTTGATTCTCCTTTTTTTTGTTTCTCTTGGTCAACTTTTGGAAATGCCTGAAGGTCTATTTGTTCAGCATTGAGTTTTCCTAAGTGCATTGGAACGCAGCTCAGCTGCTCAGTTGGAAGGATGCGGTGGTTTCTTACTTCTTGCTGCTGGTTGTTGTGCAATTACAGTTGCTTGTGTTGAAAACTTGGCAGCCTTGCTAACTTACATTTGATTTGTTATGGAACCAGGAAGTCTGGAAGTGTAAATAATGATTACGGTCCGGGCCAGCTTGTTTAAAATAACTAGCGACCACCCAGCCGGCTGAGATTGAAATATGTTAACTTAGCTACGTTTACATGCGCCAAATTTCCCCAATCTGATTAAAATCTTGGTCGATCGGAATTCCCAAATCCCTGTTTACATGGACACTAACTGAAATGATCTGATCATGCCATGAGTACACATGCACCAAGCACTCAATCAGGTTACATGAGTTGAGCATGCGCACAGCGATTTGTCTTTCTGGGGGAAGAAAAAAAAGTAAACAAACTCCGTCCTTTCTGCACGTCTTTCCTGCCCCATCGTGTGCTCGAGCTGACTCACGTTATCCCCCTATATGGACCTTCTGCGGGTGATTACCTTTATGTTTGGGTTTTTACTGGTCGCATTAACCAAGCTAGCGGCTGAATACATATTGCTACTGCTCCTCCGCCAAAGGAGAGGAGAGCAGGATGACAGGATGACTGCACCAGCCGACCACTTCTGTTTACCTCCCGCCATGTTTTCTACTTGAGTCTGCGAAAGCGGAAAGACGTCACGCTAAGGTTGTACGCGTGCGCATTGGGCTTTTTTCACCCTTTCTTTCCGAATGGGTGTATACATGCACGTCTATCCGAATGAAGATCGGACAAAACCACCCCTCTCGATCGGAAGTAAATTTAATTCTGATCAGGCTGCATCGGATCAAAACATTCTGATTGACATGTTTACATGACGTATTTTTTATCCGATTGGGCGTTTATTCTGATTAAATGTGCCCATGTAAACATAGCTAATGTGACTTTATTTTCAACATAGGTGGGACATTAGACTGTTGTGTGAGTATTTCACTGGAAAATTCTTACATACTGTACCTTTAAACTCTTTTCAGGATGCAAGGTACCTGTAAAGCAGTGGGCATACCTCTCCTGCTCATCAAAGATACAACATTATTTCTTGCAAAATCTGTAGTTTATGTAAAATATTTACTGGAATTAAATATATGGATTTCTAAAGACATTCTGTTCTCAGAAAAGAATTTAGGTTATTCTTCTGTCTTTTTAAATTGATTTTTGATGGTGAGGTTGTGTTGCTTTAACTTTTGATTTGAAATACATCCAAAAAGTTTTTTCAGCAAGAACACATGGAAACCTGCTCTCGGCTTGCCACTGGCATCGGCATATAATGAAACTGTTGCTAAGGAGCTGCACAAGCTCGAGCCAGGGATCTGGTACTTGCTATTGTTGCTTACTTTTGACCAGTTCACCTGTTTTAGTGCTGGTAGTGTCTTGACCACCAAGAGGTCTTCTGAGATACTCAAACATTTTATTCATGATTGGATTAGTGTGCATGGACCACTACAAAAGTTATTCAGTGATAATGGGGTTAATTTAATCATGAAGAAGTGAGAGATAATATTGATGTTAAAACAACACCTAGACTGTTATAACGGCATAATCAAACTAGAGCTGGGCAAAACAATTATTTTTGTAATCGATTAATCTCGCGATTATTTTTTTTGATGCATTGATTAATCTAACTTAAATTCAATTAAATTAATCAAATTTTTCGATTCGATTCTGAGTTGATTCGATTATCGATAATTCCCCTATTATTTGACTTGTAAAGTAATTTGATGTTTACTAATTTATGTATCTCAATGAAATAAATAAAAATCTCTTCATTTGAACGCATTTTGTGTAACAATGAGTTACATTTGTTAGAATTTAACAAAGTTGGATGTTTCTATTGCTCTAGCTTTCATGGAAAAATAAAGATTTACAAAAAATAACATTTAAACAGCCTTAGATGATGACACCTAGTGCAGTGCTGGTGCTGGTGTCGTCATAGTGTTTCCCCTGTGTATAATAAGGGGAACAATATGTGATGGGTGTAAAATGCCGTAATATAGTGTTTCCCCTGTATATTAGAGGGGGAACAATATGTGATGGGTATTAAAACACCTATCAAATAGTGTTTCCCCTATATATTACAGAGAGAATGTTTATCTTTAGTAATTTGTATATTGTAATCAGATCATGCCATTTTATATTGATTAACTGCACATTACTTTGGTTTCTTTTCCCCTAATATACATACATTTTTCTAAATTATGTTTTAACACTTTTCTCATGTGAATGAATATCAATGCTACTTCTGCCTCCACTTTGCTGTTGTTACCACTTATGTTCTCCTTTTTTTTTTGCAAAAATAAACGGATTATTGTATTTTATTAAGAATTATTTAAATGCTTGGCATCATTGAAATTATGGTTTATTGTTAAATCTGTCTGCCTGTCATTATGTCCACACTACTATCCATATTTTTTGATTGTTTGAAGACAGAACACTGAGGATCGTAGCGGAGGTAATAGCTGCACAAGGCTGCGCAAAAACAGGAAGTTTGATCTTTCACGGGTAGCTCCCCTGTGTACGAGCAGACGGCGGAAAGTACAGGTTGGGAGCAAACTTGTAGCCAGACCGTGCAATTCAAAGTGTCAAATCAAATCAAATAAAAAATACTTTATTAATCCCCGAAGGGAAATTAAGTGTTGTTGTAGCTCAGTTCTTCTTTAGGGAGCCATTGTAGAGGGTTCTAGCTGTGGACAGGAAGGATGTCCTGTAGAAGGTTCTAGCTGTGGACAGAAAGGATCTCCTGTAGAAGGTTGTAGCTGTGGACAGGAAGGATCTCCTGTAGTGGTCTGTGCTGCAGCGGATCTAAAGAATCTTCTGACTGAAGACACTCTGTTGTTGAGTTACTGTGTTCTGAAGATGATGATGAGGTTCTCCATCGTGTTCTTCATCCTCCTTTGGACAATCAACTCAGGTGACTCCAGTTCAGTCTCCAGGACAGAATCAGTCCTCCTTATCAATCTGTTCAACCTCTTCATGTCACTTGCTCTGATGCTGCTTCCCCAACAGGTGACTGCAGATGTGATCAGCTGACAAACTCCTTTTCTTTTGCTGCTCCTCTTCAAAACTCTGTCTGCCTGAATGGTTTGAAAGCCAGACAGAGACACGCTGGAGTCCGGGATATGTTCCTTTAGCCGTGTCTCAGTAAAACACATGATGCTGCATTCCTGATACTCTGGCTGGGTCTTCAACAGAGTTTCAAGTTCATCCATTTTGTTAGCAAGAGATCTCACATTTGTCAATATGACTGATGAAAGTGAAGGTTTAACCTTCTTCTTTCTCTGATCAGGGATCCAGAGTTTCAATTTGAGGATTATTTCAGCCTTAGAAATGTCAGTTAGTTGCTCTTTTGTCAAGTCTCTTGTTGCCATGGTTACACATTATAACAAGTGGCAAAAAAGTGTCAAATCAAGCAAAAAACTCAATCAGCACAGCACCCAAATCAGAAGAAAAGTATTTAGAAAATATTTCCAGAAAAAAAAAAAAACTAGCAAGAAATACTCAAAAAAAACAAAAATATTTTTAAAGAATTTATTTGCAAATTATGGTGGAAAATAAGTATTTGGTCAATAACAAAAGTTAATCTCAATACTTTGTTATATAGCCTTTGTTGGCAATGACAGAGGTCAAACGTTTTCTGTAAGTCTTCACAAGGTTTTCACACACTGTTGCTGGTATTTTGGCCCATTCCTCCATGCAGATCTCCTCTAGAGCAGTGATGTTTTGGGGCTGACGCTGGGCAACACGGACTTTCAACTCCCTCCAGAGATTTTCTATGGGGTTGAGATCTGGAGTCTGGCTAGACCACTCCAGGACCTTGAAATGCTTCTTACGAAGCCACTCCTTCGTTGCCCGGGCGGTGTGTTTGGGATCATTGTCATGCTGAAAGACCCAGCCACGTCTCATTTTCAATGCCCTTGCTAATGGAAGGAGGTTTTCACTCAAAATCTTACGATACATGGCCCCATTCATTCTTTCCTTTACACGGATCAGTCGTCCTGGTCCCCTTGCAGAAAAACAGCCCCAAAGCATGATGTTTCCACCCCCATGCTTTACAGTAGGTATGGTGTTCTTTGGATCCAACTCAGCATTCTTTCCCCTCCAAACACGACAAGCTGTGTTTCTACCAAAAAGTTCTACTTTGGTTTCATCTGACCATATGATGTTCCCCCAATCCTCTTCTGGATCATCCAAATGCTCTCTAGCAAACCGCAGACGGGCCTGGACGTGTCCTGGCTTCAGCAGGGGGACACGTCTGGCACTGCAGGATTTGAGTCCTTGGCGGCGTAGTGTGTTACTGATGGTAGCCTTTGTTACTTTGGTCCCAGCTCTCTGCAGGTCATTCACTAGGTCCCTCCGTGTGGTTCTGGGATTTTTGCTCACCGTTCTTGTGATCATTTTGACCCCACGGGGTGAGATCTTGCGTGGAGCCCCAGATCGAGGGAGATTATCAGCGGTCTTGTATGTCTTCCATTTTCTAATAATTGCTCCCACAGTTGATTTCTTCACACCAAGCTGCTTACCTATTGCAGATTCAGTCTTCCCAGCCTGGTGAAGGTCTACAATTTTGTTTCTGGTGTCCTTTGACAGCTCTTTGGTCTTGGCCATAGTGGAGTTTGGAGCGTGACTGTTTGAGGTTGTGGACAG
Organism: Pachypanchax playfairii; assembly: GCA_006937955.1. NCBI lineage: Eukaryota > Metazoa > Chordata > Actinopteri > Cyprinodontiformes > Aplocheilidae > Pachypanchax > Pachypanchax playfairii. Next base: position 1,182,421 of record SSNP01000127.1, on the reverse strand, counting down.
GTGTGTTTTATACTGATAACGAGTTCACACAGGTGCCATTAATACAGGTAACGAGTTTCTTTTGTTGATACATTTAAGTCAAACAAGTTTGTTGTTGAGAAAAGATTGTGCTGAGAAATCAGTTCAATTAAGGAACTGATTCAAACTAAGAAAGTTCATCAGGTGTTGTGAGCTGAAACAAAAGATCAGCTCGCAAACTGTCTAACTAAGAAGGGAGCATCCACTACCTTACTACTGAAAGCTCTTTATGAAGGACGGTGGACTGCTAAGTGAACCACACATGACCATTGTTCATAATTTAACTTTTCATAGATGGTTCCCTGTAATTTTTTTTCTATTATTTAGAAAATGAGATTGAATGAGATTGTTATTCTTCTGTTGTATACATGTTACACACCTTTTAGCAAGGGGGCGCTATTGCTCTTGTAAGATGTATGCTTGTTGAAGGATAATTTTTACCTGTTGTGTGGAACGTGATGGTAAAAGCATGAAGTTTTGAGAATAAACCTGCCTTAAAGTGTAGTTATTATTCAAACTAAAAGGCATGACTTTGGCATTTTGTTTATATCTACCAGCCAATAGCTGGCAGAGCAGCGGGCACCATTTTGGGTTGCCTAATACCGTAAATAGTCCGGCACAGCAAGGCTGGAACTGTGGAGTCTGCAGGTCAAGCATGACATGTGGTGATTATATACCTTATTAGCTTACCATAGAGGGTTTCCCATGTGACGAGCAAGTTCTGTGTGGAAACGTTTTTATTAGCAGCTAGCTAACACGTAGCTGCAGCAGGTCATTGAAGTGCAGGAGCTTCAGGCCACTTGTTCACTGGAAAACACACCACTGAGGATTTTATAGCTTTTTTTATTTGATTTGATAAGTAAGGCATGCAGGATGGTGTGTGAGGAGGACAGAGGATGTTAGGAGGGACTGCAGGAAGTTTTGGTTTGCTGGAGAAGAGCAGCAGGACAACTACTAGCTTTTTGCCACGGACTGAATCGATGATTGAGCTGCAAACAGGTAGGAGCTGCTTTTATCAGAATCAGCTTGAGATCAGTGGGGCTGGAGAGCATGATTAGTGAGCTGCACTCATTATATTTTATTGTCTTGCTTGGATCGGGGATCAGAGTGGGTTTGGTGAGGAATATTGGTCAACCTCGGCATTGGAGCGCACGCAGGGGGGGTTAACAAGCCTGGCACCCAGATGGCTGAAGGCTTTGTACTGTTATTGTATTCATATTCCATATACCACCCTTAACCATGAAATGCCAAACTGACAGTGTAAAAGGTTTAAAAATCCCCATTTACATGAAACACCGACATTTTTTATAATGTGGCTGTTTTAACACAGCAGTAATAAACAGTGTTCTTGGCCCAGATCAGACCGTTTACACAGTCCAGTCAGAATAAATCTGTATTTTTACAATTGGTAAGTTATTACTGATCAAATCTATCCATTGTGAATAGAATAGGCCTGTATATAATGTATACAATGTGATTATTTAAACAATTTAAACATGTAGACTGTAGAGCACGGTTTATTGTAGATTTTTGTTGTAAAATATGACATATTTCTTTTTTGCTCCATCTCACATGAGTTAGCATGTTAACCAGATGTTTACCAACAGAAACAGGAAGTGTAAGACATGACACAACATGAAAGAGCAATACAATTGGTCAAACTTGTGATAAAGTTGTGATGACTAGATAAAAGTGCAAGACATGTAGAATTCACAAGGATTAGCCAAAGTTGTGTTGATAGTTGCGATCGTAACATCGTAAAATCCTGGAGAGACTGATTATATAGATTGTATAGTCAGTAAAAATCAGATTCCTTCCATTCTTTTCCCAAAAAAAGTCTGTGTAACATGTTTTGCTTTGTTTAATCAATCTGGACTGCCTTTGAGAAAAACTGTCCAAAATTTACATAACATGACCTGATGAATATGTATACATCTGCAAACTCTGACACTCTTAAGTGGCAGAGTCATGGACGGCTCAACTAAGATAGTGTGTAAGCTGATCTTCAGAGCTAAAGACGCTGTAATCAACAAAGGGGAAAGTGGAGGATTGTTGTGTCTTGCTCACCCCGAGCATCTTGTAGAGGTAGTAGTATTGCATGTCGGTTGAGTACAGCAGGTAAGTTCTCAGGAACAACCAGGCGTTGGCTGCCAGCCACAGCATCTAAAGACACCACACACACGCACACACAAAACAGAGTGGACAGTCAAAATAGAATCATACCAGAGAGAAGCTACAAACTGACAGACTACAGTGGTGTGAAAAACAACTTGCCCTTTCCTGATTTCTTTTTCTTTTGCATGTTTATCACACAAAATGTTGCTGATCATCAAACACATTTAATCATTAGTCAAAGATAACACAAGTAAACACAAAATGCAGTTTTAAATGATGACTTTTATTATTTAGGGAGAAAAAAAATCCAACCCTACATGGCCCTGTGTGAAAAAGGAATTGGCCTCCATGTTAAAAAATAACCTAACTGTGGTGTATCACACCTGAGTTTAATTTCTGTAGCCCCCAGGCCTAGTTACTGCCACACCTGTCTCAATCAAGAAATCATTTAATAGGAGCTGCCTGACATAGAGAAGTACACCAAAACCACCTCAAAAGCTAGACATCATGCCAAGATGCCAAGAAATTCAGGAACAAATGAGAACAAAAGTAATTGAGATCTATCAGTCTGGTAAAGGTTATAAAGCCATTTCTATAGCTTTGGAACTCCAGCGAACCACAGTGAGAGCCATTATCCACAGCGGTGAACCTTCCCAGGAGTGGCCGGCCAACCAAAATAACATCAAGAGTGCAGAGACAACTCATCCGAGAGGTCACAAAAGACCCCAGGCCAACATCTAAAGAACTGCAGGCCTCACTTGCCTCAATTAAGGTCAGTGTTAACGACTTCACCATGAGAAAGAGACTGCGCAAAAATGGCCTGCATGGCAGATTTCCAAGATGCAAACCACTGTTAAGCAAAAAGAACATTAGGGCCTGTCCCAATTTTGCTAAGAAACATCTCAATGATCGCCAAGACTTTTGCAAAATACCTTGCTGACTGATGAGACAAAAGTTGAACTTTTTGGAAGGCAAATGTCCCATTACATCTAGCGTAAAAGTAACACAGCATTTCAGAAAAAGAACATCCTATCAACAGTAAAATATAGTGGTGGTAGTGTGATGGTCTGGGGTTGTTTTGCTGCTTCAGGACCTGGAAGGCTTGCTGTGATAGATGGAACCATGAATTCTACTGTTTACCAAAAAATTCTGAAGGAGAATGTTCGGCCATCTGTTCAGCAACTCAAACTGAAGCGATCTTGGGTGCTGCAGCAGGACAATGACCCAAAACACACCAGCAAATGCACACCTCTGAATGGCTGAAGAAAGACAAAATGAAGACTTTGGAATGGCCTAGTCAAAGTCCTGACCTGAATCCTATTGAGATGCTATGGCATGACCTTAAAAAGGCAGTTCATGCTAGAAAACCCTTAAATAAAGCTGAATTACAACAATTCTGCAAAGATGAGCGGGCCAAAATTCCTCCAGAGCACTGTAAAAGCATTTGCAAGTTATCGCAAACGCTTGATTGCAGTTATTGCTACTAAGGGTGGCCCAACCAGTTATTAGGTTCAGGGGGCAATTCCTTTTTCACACAGGGCCATGCTCTTCCAGCTGCTTTCTTATCTGTTTCCTCCCCCACTGTCCCTGCTTTTCTTTTTTGTCTTCTGTGTTTTCCTGTACTGGCTGCTGCGAATTGAAAATTAGAAAATGGATCTGGTTTCGTGGTCACTCCTTAAGTCTTTTCAAACTTAAGGAGGCCATCTCATACAAGTTACAGGACTTTGTGGTTATTCCTTAAGTTTTAACCTGTAGTATGAAACATTGTATATCTAAAAAACATCAGGAAACACTTATCAACAGACCTTTCAATCTGTCTGCATTAAAATTTGGGTTGTTCCGGCTCCTTCCCTCAGGCTGTTTCGACTGCTTGGGCAGCAGCTCGTTCATATTAATTATTCGAATTTGCTGGACTCAGACTGGCTAACAAACTAGCCTATCAGAGCAAGGTATACTGTTTCCTGCCCAGCTGCGCATGAAACGTCATCATGGGGTACCTGCTGATCGGCGTTAGTGGTTACCTGATGTATCTACAAATTCTAAAGCTATGAATTGGATGGGCTGCATCTGGCAACACTTGGACTGAAAGATTCAGAGATCTGGATTGCAAACTGGATGCGGTCTCAGTGCAGAACCGCAACCAGCTGGCTGTGATTCTTAAACGGGATCGGGAGGTCCAGGAGTGGGATCGTCAGCTGGTAGATGGGGTTCTGGAGCTGAACCATAAACTGGGTGTGCTGCTGGATCGCACTGGAAGGATTGGTGCCACCTTGGAGAAGTTGCAGTTTCGCACTGGAAGGATTGGTGCCACCTTGGAGAAGTTGCAGTTTCAGCTCAAAGTGGAGAAGTGATTGATTATTGGCTGTGGTACTATGCAATTTCGGATGATTCAGACTTTTTTTCCACAGCAGTGCACCATGTGGACAATGAGAAGCTGTTGAATTCTTCAGCTTTTACTTAATTTCTGTTATCTCGCTTCGGATGGCCTCAAGGCCAAAACACTAAAGTCCTCCTGGAGCAGTGAGCACCGAGACACACAGCCCCCTCCTTACCCGTGTCCACCGGGCGCCGAAAGACATAACATCTGTATTGTCCCAGAGACGGTGTCCTTGACAACTTTCCGCACACACCCACATACACTGATTACATTCATATCCTCAAGAAAGTTCTCAACATGTCTGCTAGAGTTTTTTATTGCGTACATCGAGTTGTTGGGACACTGGGTGTAGGAAACCTTTTTCTCCTCCCTCTGACTTTACATGGTCTTATTCATCAGTTTTTTTTAACACATAGGTTGATGCGTGCTTATGTATATGTATGTACACAGGTGACTGTGGAGGCCATTTGAGTACAGTGAACTCATTGTCATGTTCAAGAAACCAGTCTGAGATGATTCCAGCTTTATGACATGGCGCATTATCCTGCTGAAAGTAGCCATCAGAAGTTGGGTACATTGTGGTCATAAAGGGATGGACATGGTCAGCAACAATACTCATGTAGGCTGTGGCGTTGTAACGATGCTCAATTGGTACCAAGGGGCCCAAAGAGTGCCAAGAAAATATTCCCCACACCATTACACCACCACCAACAGCCTGAACCGTTGATACAAGGCAGGATGGATCCATGCTTTCATGTTGTTGACACCAAATTCTGACCCTACCATCCGAATGTCGCAGCAGAAATCGAGACTCATCAGACCAGGCAACGTTTTCCCAATCTTCTATTGTCCAATTTCGATGAGCTTGTGCAAATTGTAGCCTCAGTTTCCTGTTCTTAGCTGAAAGGAGTGGCACCCGGCGTGGTCTTCTGCTGCTGTAGCCCATCTGCCTCAAAGTTCGACGTACTGTGCGTTCAGAGATGCTCTTCTGCCTACCTTGGTTGTAACAAGTGGTTATTTGAGTCACTGTTGCCTTTCTATCAGCTCGAACCAGTCTGGCCATTCTCCTCTGACATCTCTCATCAACAAGGCATTTCCGCCCACAGAACTGCCGCTCACTGGATATTTTTTCTTTTTCGGACCATTCTCTGTAAACCCTAGAGATGGTTGTGCGTGAAAATCCCAGTAGATCAGCAGTTTCTGAAATACTCAGACCAGCCATTCTGGCACCAACAACCATGCCACGTTCAAAGTCACTCAAATCACCTTTCTTCCCCATACTGATGCTCGGTTTGAACTGCAGGAGATTGTCTTGACCATGTGTACATGCCTAAATGCACTAAGTTGCCGCCATGTGATTGGCTGATTAGAAATTAAGTGTTAACGAGCAGTTGGACAGGTGTACCTAATAAAGTGGCCGGTGTGTGTGTGTGTATGTATGTATGTATGTATGTATGTACGTATGTATGTATGTATGTATGTATGTATGTGGGCCATTCCACTGAATGGGTTCCATTTCTGTCCCCAGGAAATAATGTTCTTCAATGAACTTGATATTGAAATATAAACAACTTTTTCTTACTAAGCAAAATGTCCTGCACAAGAATCTAAATTCAAATTTAAGATATATGATGGTCAAAATTAATAAAAACTATGTTAAACACTGTAAAAACAGTATTTTTCATTTGTCCCCACTCTTATAGGTTGAACTTTAGAATGAAATATAATAAATAAAATTCCCCCCATTACTCTTCTTTTTTATTTTTGTCTTGCTCTATATTCCATCTTTACTTTACAAACAAATTTTGTAATTTTTATTTTGTATTTTTCTATAAAATACATATTTTATTTGCGTCCCTGAGTTTTCGCTCAGTCCTGTTACCCTAACACATAACTCCATCTGATTAATCTGGAACATTCCACTGGTCACATGATCAACAGGAAGTTGCATCAGCCGCATCTCCTAGAGGCCATGGGAAGACCAAAAGTAAGTTCTTTCATTCCGCTCTCTCTATATTTCATAGTTTTGTGGCTATAAATGAAGAGGACAATCTACACACTCTGTCATGTTACTTTAATCATATGTTAGTCATCATTTATTTATTTTAAAAATACTCATTTTAGGTGGATCACAAGATAGTGCCAAGTATCTTCATGGTGTTAGCAAGAACGCCATGTAGCGATATCTCATGTATTAGCTAGATTTATGCTAAAAACTCAGTCCTGTTACTTTCAGTCCTGTTACTAAAACAAACACGTTCCTCTTGAAAAGCATGTAACAAATTAAATAAAGTAATTTAAGATTGACCAATTCTCATTTTGTTAAGTTAAATATGTGTGTTACTTGATTTACGTTTGAGAGAGACTTTAAAAACAAATTTTTTTTGGTGTACTTACAACACTGAAATGGCACCCATTCAGTGGAATGACCCATATGTATGTAGCTGGCCTGAGCAAGGTGTGCCAGGTACAGTAGCTACGTTTACATGCGCCAAATTTCCCCAATCTGATAAAAATCTTGGTCGATCGGAATTCCCAAATCCCTGTTTACATGGACACTAACTGAAATGATCTGATCATGCCATGAGTATCTGGTCATGGCATGAGGTCTGTGAAAGCAGAAAGACGTCACGCTGAAGTTGTACGCATGCGCAAAGGGCTCTTTTCACCCTTTCTTTCCGAATGGGTGTATACATGCACGTCTATCCGAATGAAGATCGGACAAAACCACCCCTCTCGATCGGAAGTAAATTTCTTTCTGATCAGGCTGCGTCGGATCAAAACATTCTGATTGACATGTTTACATGACGTCTTTTTTATCCGATTGGGCGTTTATTCCGATTAAATGTGCCCATGTAAACGTAGCTACTGTGACCCTCGACAGCCTGGAGAGTGAAGGTCAAGCTGTTCTCTGTATCTTCATGTAATTTCCCCCCGTGGGACAATAAAGTATTTTCAATTCAATTACATTTTTTTTCTCCCTAAATAATAAAAGCCATCATTTAACCCTCAATGTACCCTCAAATAAATGCAACACTGGGGATCCTCGGCACAAAAAAATGTCCAAGATTAAAAAGGTGTATATACATTTATATAATATTTAATAAGCCACATTTTTTTTTGCACAAATTCCATTTTTTATGCGTTATGAAATGAAATGAAAAATACTTTATTTATCCCAGAAGGGAAATTCAACGTTGTAGTAGTTTTTTTTTTTTGTTTGTTTTTTTTTGTCCAACAATAAAAACAATAATGAAGACAATAAAATAATAATAACAATCAAGGTCTGTTCTTGTTGTGGAGGCTAATGGCTGCAGACAGGAATGATCTTTTGTATCTTTCGGTCTTGCATCGGACCTGAAGAAGCCTCTCGCTGAACACACTCTGTTGTTTGATCACTGTGTCGTGCAGAGGGTGAGAAGAGTCCTCCATCATCTTCATCAGCTTGTCCAGCATTCTTTTTTGTACAATCAGCTCCAGCGGCTCCAGAGATACTCACAGCACAGATCCAGCTTTCCTGATCAGATTGTTGATTCTCTTCAAGTCTCTGGTTCTGATGCTGCTGCCCCAGCAGATGGCAAAGCTGATTGCACTTTCCACAACAGACCTATAGAAGATTTGCAACATCTTGGTGCAGACATTAAAAGATCTCAGCTTCCTTAAGAAGTAGAGTCTGCTCTGACCTTTCTTGTAGCTGTATTCTGTGTTGCATTTCCACACTAGTCTGTTGTCCAGCTGAACTCCAAGGTACTTGTATTCCTCCACCACCTTTACCTCCTCTCCTAGGATGGAAATAATGCTGTGTTGATTCTTTCTCCTCCTGAAGTCAACAATCATCTCCTTAGTTTTGCTGCTATTTAAAACGAGATGATTGTTACCGCACCATTTCACAAACTGACTGACCAGTTCTCTATACTCAGCTTCTTGTCCCTCACTAGCTACGTTTACATGGGCACATTTAATCGGAATAAATGCCCAATCGGATAAAAAAGACGTCATGTAAACATGTCAATCAGAATGTTTTGATCCGACGCAGCCTGATCAGAAAGAAATTTACTTCCGATCGAGAGGGGTGGTTTTGTCCGATCTTCATTCGGATAGACGTGCATGTATACACCCATTCGGAAAGAAAGGGTGAAAAGAGCCCAATGCGCATGTGTACAACTTCAGCGTGACGTCTTTCCGCTTTCGCAGACCCAAGTAGAAAACATAGCGGGAAGTAAACAAAAGTGGTCTGCTGGCGCAGTCATCCTGTCATCCTGCTCTCCTCTCCTGTGGTGGAGGAGCAGTAGCAATATGTATTCAACCGCTAGCTTGGTTAATGCGACCAGTAAAAACCCAAACATAACGGTAATCACCCGCAGAGGGTCCATATTGGGGATAACGTGAGTCAGCTCGAGCACACGATGGGGAGGGAAAGACGTGCAGAAAGGATGGAGTTTGTTTACTTTTTTTTTTCTTCCCCCGGAAAGACAACTCGCTGTGCGCATGCTCAACTCATTTAACCTGATTGAGTGCTTGGTGCATGTGTACTCATGGCATGATCAGATCATTTCAGTTAGTGTTCATGTAAACAGAGATTTGGGAATTCCGATCGACCAAGATTTTAATCAGATTGGGGAAATTTGGCGCATGTAAACGTAGCTACTGATGCACCCAACAACTGCAGAGTCATCAGAGTATTTCTGCAGATGACAGGACTCAGAGTTGTACTGGAAGTCAGAGGTGTACATCCTGAAGAGAAATGGTGAGAGTACAGTTCCTTGTGGCGCTCCAGTGCTGCTGACCTCCATCCCAGACACACAACCCCCCAGTCTCACAAACTGTGGTCTGTTTGTGAGGTAGTCATAAATCCAGGAGGTTGTGGAGGAATCCACCTGGAATTTATGGAGCTTCTCACATAACAAAGCAAGCTGAATTGTGTTAAAAGCACTTGAGAAGTCAAAGAACATGACCCTCAAAGTGCTGCCTGATTGGTCCAGATGAGAGTGTGCTCTGTGAAGCAGGTAGATGATGGCATCTTCAACCCCAAGCCCATTACGGTATGCAAACTGTAATGGGTCCTGAAAGGTGCTGACCTGCTTGTTGAGGTGAGCCAGTAAGAGTCTCTCCAGGACTTTCATGACGTGAGATGTCAGGGCAACTGGTCTGTAGTCGTTTGGTTCAGCTGGTTGTGGTTTTTTAGGTACTGGAACAAGGCAGGATGTTTTCCACAGCACAGGAACTGTTTTCTGTCTCAGACTGGTGTTGAAGAGGTGCTGGAGAACTGGATATAGTTGCATTGAGCAGGTCTTGAGAACTCTGGGACTGACACCATCTGGACCTGCAGCCTCGTTCTGGTTCAGTTTCTCCAGTTGTTTCTTGACCTGGTTGCAGGTCACAGACAGAGTGGAGGTGGAGGCAGAGGAGGTCTTTGGGTGCTCTGAGGTGGAGGAAGATGATGCAGTGTTCTGGTCCATGACTGAGCTGCAGGGTGACGGAGTGGAGGTGTGACAGGAAAGCTGTGGGCTCATGGAAGGTGTGTGGTCTGTGGGGATGGAGGCAGGGGGGGAACTGAACCTGTGGAACTGAACTGGACAGTTCATTAGCTCTGTCCAGACCTCCATCAGTCTGGTCCCCCTTTACCTTGAAGCCGGTGATCTTCTTCATTCCAGACCACACATCCCTCACGTTATTCTGCTGGAGCTGACTCTCTAGCTTCTTCCTGTAGTCCTCCTTGCACTTCCTTTTTTGTGCTTTAAGTTGTTTTTGTGTTGTCTTTAATAACTCCCTGTCACCATCCCTGAAGACTTTCTTTTTGATGTTCAGCAGCTTTTTCAGGTCTCTGGTGATCCAGGGTTTGTTATTGGGGAAGCACCTCACAGTTCTTGTTGGTACGATGCTGTCCACACAGACGTTTATATAATCTGTCACACACTCAGTCATGGTGTTGATGTTGTCTCCATGAGGTTCACAGAGGACATTCCAGTCCGTAGCCTCGAAGCAACTTTTCAGAGCACCTTCAGCATCATTAGACCAGGTTTTGATGGTTTTTGTGATCACTGGTTGCTGCTGAACGATGGGTTTGTAGGTGGAGGTGAGAAGAACCAGATTATGGTCAGATCTTACTAAAGGTGGCAGGGCATTTTTAATATTTACATAAAATAAGTCCAACATCTTATTTTCTCTGGTGGAGCAGCTGACAAACTGTTGTAATGTTGGTAAAGCTGTAGAGAGGGAGACGTTGGTGAAGTCTCCAGAGATCGCCATAACTGAGTTTGGATGCTGTGTTTGTAGCCTTGCAACAACGGAGCTGATGACATCACAGGCAGTTTCTGGAGCGGTACCAGGTATTATATAAACCACTACCAGAATAACACAGGTAAACTCTCTGGGTAAATAATATGGACGGAAACTCACAGCTAACAGTTCGATGTCCCTCGTACAGATCTTCTCCTTCACGGTGACATGTCCAGGATGACACCAACGCTGGTTAACCAGCACTATGATTCCACCTCCCCTCAGCTTCCCGCTGAGTTGCTTACTGCGGTCTGCGAGGACCGTCATAAAGCCGTGTACAGACACGTTACTGTCCCAGATGTGTTCATGAACCAAGTCTCGGTGAAACACATAAAACTGCATTCTCTGTACTCTCTCTAGGACCTGGTTAGCACCTCGAGCTCGTCCGTTTTGTTAGCTAGCGATCTGATGTTACCCCTCACAACAGTTGGAAGAAACGGTTTAAATCTCCACCGCTTTTCTCTTTGCTTCACTCCTGCCCTGCGTCCTCTTCTCTTTCTCTTCTACTCCAGCGGGATTTGCTGTGTTATTTCACTGTTAATTTTGATTTGGGAGAGTTTTATCAGTTGGTCACGCTGATAAACAAGTCTTCCGTTGCCATGGAGACTCATCATAACCAAATCTGGAAACAGCTAAAAAGAGCCAAAAATATCCAAAAAACTCTCCCGTGCAGCACAGCCTCCGAACCGACGTAAAATCCTCTTTTAAAAAAACTAATTTGACAGCTGAAGTCTGTCAAAAGACGGCTGTAATTTAAAAAATATCACGATAGCAAAGACAGAGCTACTACAATTTGCTGCCACCTCGCGGCACATTCTAGAACGTAATTAGCCCACATATTACACATTATGCCCACATTATTACACACAGCTGTTGAGTGTTCCTTGCAGACAGCCAGTCCACATTTGGAGCAAAAACACATAAAACACGTTCCGCCTGCCTCGGTATGTCATAGATTTGAACTGCTTCAGGGATGTGGTGGCCCTGAAGATCGACCAACCCGTCTCCTCTGCCCAGACGCTGCTGGTGGCTTCACCCCAGGAATGGTGCACTCCAGCCAGGATCAAAGCCCACAATAAACACGTAGTTTCATCGCGTCAGCCTTTTTTCAGCTTTCATGTTTTCGGACTCCTTCCGTGTTTGTATGGTAAACAATGATATTATTTCTTCTGTGATAAAAAAAGAAAATTAAACATTCTTTAATGTTTTCCATGCAGCTCACGCCATATCGTGTGATACCGGGACACCGTATCTCTCCTGGGCTAAAATGATGGCTCTAGTGGGGCAACGTTGACCAGAGGATTTTCTTAGAAGAAGATAGTGATCCTTCATGGATTTTCAACTATTCACTCACAATTTCCATTTCTTCATACACGTCCACTTCATCTTCATGCTCAGGATCGGACCCCCAGCCGAGGTCAAATGTTTTGTCTTCCATAGTCATCCTCTGACAAGAAGCTTTCGGTGCTGGTGGATTCTGACCATCCGGCTCTTCAAAAAGCTTGTGCTAGGTTGAGGTGACATGTGTTGCTTGAGGTGGAAAGAGAAGAATCCCGATCTGAATCATGTAACTAAAATTCAGTCCTGCAGGGATTTGTTTTTGCAAAAATGTTGCACCTTTGAAGTTTAGCTGTTGTTTTCTTGTTGGTGGGCTTTCATGCGCTTTGATCACTGCATATCCTTTGTAGTTGTTTACATAATATGCAACAGCCAATTTGTCAGTAAATTAAAAATTTTTTGCAGCATGTCCCTTATTTATTTAGTTATGACTAGGTTTTAGTGAAAATAATGGTATGTGAAGCCCACCACCACCACGTCCCATCACCCCCACACCACCCAAAAAGCACAGAAACATCTTTCCTCTAAATATTTATGAATTGTTTTGAGTTATAAATTCATGCACGTGTGCACAATCACACAAAATACATATAAAATGGTCAATTAGGATTTTGCACTGATTTTCATCTTTGGAAAATTATAGATTTTTTTGGTGCAGACTGTTAAAACAAAATTCACAAAAAATATGAAAGGATGCATAATGTATGACATCTCTAAAAAACACTAAAACAATATTTGAGTGAAACATGTATTACATTGACAATCCAGGGGCCACAAGATCCCAAAAATTTAAATAATTTAAATTCATCTTTCATCAGTGCCCCGCCGTTTATAGAGAAATCACAAATGTCTGGTGGAAAACAGTAAAAGCTACAATTTGAGTCTCTATTGGCTGGAGCAACACCGGCAGAATTAAAAAATATATATTTATGGTGATATTTAGGCCTGTTTGAAAAATGTTATTTGAATGGGAGTCAATGGCACAAAAAATGACAGAGGGACCTCTATATTACCATGTTCAATAGGCAATATTTTAAAAGGAGAAAGAGAAAAATATATATATTTTTGGTAAACATCTCCAAAAATGCACATCTCAGGAAGAAATTGCAGTAGCGCAGCCTAAAATATTCAAAAAAGCACATCTGCGTGAACAAAAAAATGCCCTAGGGACCATTAAGAGTTACAAACTGCATTTTGTGTTTACTTGTGTTATCTTTGATTAATGGTTAAATGTGTTTGATGATGAGAACCATTTTGTGTGACAAACATGCAAAAGAATAAGAAATCAGGAAGGGGGCAAATCGTTTTTCACACCACTGTATGTTTGAAATATCTCTGAGCTCTATCTGATAGGGATGTGCGGCTCGATCCCAAAAGATCGATACCTCCGATTCAAGCTCTTTATGTTTTGGAATCGATTATCTTATTAAAATATCGATATTTTAGTCATTTAAGTCCATATGTAGTTCGTCATTAACTGGAAAACTGTATAAATCATGCTCAGTTGATCGAAACTACTTCTTCTTCCGCCAAGCAAAGTGTGTGACGTTACAGTATGAAGGCGGAAGGACGCAGAGCGGCGCTGCTTACCTGTTGCTGTAGTGCGTTTGCTGTCAGCTAGAATTAACACAGCAGAACAAAAACCATCATGTGTGGAGCTACTTTAGTGTCCCACACAGCATCGATGCAGTACGTAACGTGTATGAAGAATGTTAGTTGTTTATTGGTAGCATGTTATGTGCATTTACACCGGCAGGATCTGTAGAGGAAAGCACTAACTTTTATTCAAGGGTTACAGACGGTGTGTGGCATGTTAACTTTCCTTCTCCAAATGGATGCAGTAACTCAGTGTTCCTGCCCTTACAATTACTGAACCAACACGTAGAAACACTATAAACATGAATTATTTAAAAATAAATCATTAGACAGAATATGAAGATGTCATGATCAGGAGGGGAGAGATAAGGTGCTGCAAGGGTGAAACAGACAACCCTCTTGAAATCCTTCAAGGATCCAGGTAGGACAGAATGTGGAGTTGTTGAGACTTTTTGCACAATTTCTAAATTGGGGAAAATGATTTAAATCATCTGGTATTTAGGTATTTATTTGTTGTAGTCAAATAAGAACAACTGCCTTAAATACACTGATTTTAAAATGTAATTTTCAAAACAAAACATTTTTTAGCAAAGTATCAGTATCGCTGATACTGGTCTGAAATTTACTTGCTATTGAATCGGACAGAAAATTAGTGGTATCGCACATCACTTGTATCTGAACTATCTAATGGGATAAATTGGCTGTAAAATGTAGGGTCACATTTATGAACATTAATTACCATTAATTCATTATTTTGTTCAAGTTAGATGAAGCTTAGTTGAAAACTTTTTAAAAAACACTAAAGTCGGTTATTTAAGCACATTTACTAACAGCTGACGGCTTGAAAAGAGTTTAATAGTTGGTTCTGAGGTTTCTGACAAAGTTCTCACCAGGATCAAGTGCTTCCCTGCCTCGTTTGCAACCCAGCTCCGCACCGACACTGCCATGGTGCCTTCAGGGACTCTGCCGTCGATGCGGCTTCCACCAATGTCTCAGTCTGTTCGAGAGATCGAAGAACTGTCCGTTTCCCCAAGCTTCCTATCTCTATCTGTTCGGCCGATGTCCGCTCCACTCAGCCATATGCCCTCAGCCCTCCCAGCACTCTCCTCCTGTTCGCTCCGAGAAAGTTTGGACTCCGCCCCCCACACACACAAACTGTGTATGGTTCGCTCTTTGGTTTTTCCGTTTCAAAATAAAATCACAAAACCAATAAACCGCGTAGTTTTTTGGTTTTTCAGTTTTTGAAAGCCAAAAGTAAAAATGTAATGTTTAACAAATACGAAAACCACAGCAATGGATTTTTACATTAGCTTTTTTATTCTAAAATACAAAATCCGGCATTTGTCTTAATTTGTTGCAACGCCAAAAATCCCGGAAGTCTCAGCTAAAGCACGACGACTGGTGAGCCTAAGTGTCCTCACTTTTCGAAAAAATAATGAATGGAAGTGCAATAGAGCGATAAAAGCTATTTTCTTGTCCGCTTTGTCTTAAGCCAGGGGTGTCAAACTCCAGGCCTCGAGGGCCACTATCCTGCATGTTTTAGATGTTTCCCTGTTTCAACACACCTGATTCAAATCCTCTGTATTTCAACAAGTCCTTCAGAAGCCTGTTAACGACTTGTTCATTTGAATCAGGTGTGTTGAAGCAGGGAAACATCTAAAACATGCAGGATAGTGGCCCTCGAGGCCTGGAGTTTGACACCCCTGTCTTAAGCAGTGCCTCTGAAAGAGAGAGTTATAACACTCCCATAGACTTCAATGGAAATAATGGAATGGGGAAGTCACGTGGTTCATGCAGTCTCGAATAGTTCCAAACAGCCCTCTGATGCATTGAATGCAGTTCATTTTCGGTGTTTCGGAAGGATTTTCACCGGTAAATTGATGAAATGTCATCATTTTTTGCATTGTAAAGCGTTAGCTAACCACTTCGTATTAAAATAAGCCAACGTTGATATTTTATGTTACCAGTTTTAGCTAGATAACCTTTAACGAGCTAATTGTGTAGCTTGTTGATTGTGAGCAGGACAAGACGGGTTTATTACAGATTTTAAATTCTACTTTTTGAAAATATTCACCACAGTTTGAAATAGGCTGTAAACTTTTTACATTATTAGTTTTATTTGGGTTTTTTGTACAATAAGTTGCTGGCTGCTGTATCAACACTAACTTTAATGCATCAGAAATGGAAGCATAAGTAGAGAGACTAATGCTAAAGAAAAATGTGATTTTTGAAGACAAGTAATTATTTAATATTTTGCTGGTCATCACTTTTCCACATAACACTGACTTCAACAAACTGCTGAAGCATGACACAAACAGGATTACCAATGTAAGAAGATATGTTGTTCTATTTTGTGTACTGAAATGATAGAGTAGAATTAAGATATTTCAAGAACAGTAGTCAAACACCATAACTTTTAAAAATTAGATATTTTCCATAGAACTACTCATTTCCACTTGCTTTATAAAATTAGCATTTGCATTAGCATTTTGTGATTAAGTACGGAATGACAAGAAATAGGAATTAACTATAATATAACTATCAATGAATAAATGTCAGAGAGTAACTAAAAAGAGTCGTATTTAACCATTACAGGTTACACGTGTTGTGTGTCTTCATGTTTTCGAAGTATTGGCTGAGCGGAGAGCTGATCAGTAACAACGGATAGTTCGGTCTGTGATGGAGTGGTGCATAAGTTGGTAAGTGGAATGATGGTGTGCTGGAGCTGACTGGTTGATGTGGAGGCTGTCAAAACAGAATAAAAATGATAAAATTACTTTATTACATACCAAAGCTAATGCACTGAATTTATATATTACTTCCTGAATATGTCAATACCATTTATGGTTGAACTAATTTACTAATCAATTAAATGAATGTAGAAGGAACCAAAAACATCCCTACAAACATACCGTGTATATATATATACGTATGTGTATGTATATACGATATACACTCACCAGTCACTTTATTAGGTACACCATGCTAGTAACGGGTTGGACCCCCTTTTGCCTTCAGAACTGCCTCAATTCTTCGTGGCATAGATTCAACAAGGTGCTGGAAGCATTCCTCAGAGAGTTTGGTCCATATTGACATGATGGCATCACACAGTTGGCGCAGATTTGTTGGCTGCACATCCATGATGCGACTCTCCCGTTCCACCACATCCTTAAGATGCTCTATTGGATTGAGATCTGGTGACTGTGGAGGCCATTTGAGTACAGTGAACTCATTGTCATGTTCAAGAAACCAGTCCGAGATGATTCCAGCTTTATGACATGGCGCATTATCCTGCTGAAAGTAGCCATCAGAAGTTGGGTACATTGTGGTCCTAAAGGGATGGACATGGTCAGCAACAATACTCAGATACTGTGGTGTTGTAACGATGCTCAATTGGTACCAAGGGGCCCAAAGAGTGCCAAGAAAATATTCCCCACACCATTACACCACCACCACCAGCCTGAACCGTTGATACAAGGCAGGATGGATCCATGCTTTCATGTTGTTGACGCCAAATTCTGACCCTACCATCCGAATGTCGCAGCAGAAATCGAGACTCATCAGACCAGGCAACGTTTTTCCAATCTTCTATTGTCCAATTTCGATGAGCTTGTGCAAATTGTAGCCTCAGTTTCCTGTTCTTAGCTGAAAGGAGTGGCACCCGGTGTGGTCTTCTGCTGCTGTTGCCCATCTGCCTCAAAGTTCGACGTACTGTGCGTTCAGAGATGCTCTTCTGCCTACCTTGGTTGTAACGAGTGGTTATTTGAGTCACTGTTGCCTTTCTATCAGCTCGAACCAGTCTGGCCATTCTCCTCTGACCTCTGGCATCAACAAGGCATTTCCGCCCACAGAACTGCCGCTCACTGAATATTTTTTCTTTTTCGGACCATTCTCTGTAAACCCTAGAGATGGTTGTGCGTGAAAATCCCAGTAGATCAGCAGTTTCTGAAATACTCAGACCAGCCATTCTGGCACCAACAACCATGCCACGTTCAAAGTCACTCAAATCACCTTCCTTCCCCATACTGATGCTCGGTTTGAACTGCAGGAGATTGTCTTGACCATGTGTACATGCCTAAATGCACTGAGTTGCCGCCATGTGATTGGCTGATTAGAAATTAAGTGTTAACGAGCAGTTGGACAGGTGTACCTAATAAAGTGGCCGGTGAGTGTGTGTGTATATATATATATATATATATATATATATATATTAGTGCTGTCAAACAATTAAAATATTTAATCGCGATTAATCGAATTTATGTCCAAGTTATTTCGCAATTAAGCTTGATTAATCGCACATTATCTAGTTCAAGTGTCCCTTGATTTCTTTTTTGTCCCAGTTATTTTTTTTCTCTTTTTAATGCTCTTATGGAAGAGTGGATCGGCTTGCTTTGTGCAAATGTTTTTTTGAAAAAAAACACTGGCATACACCTAAATTCAACAGTCATTCACAGTTGGAGAAAATGATCTCACACACAATATAACACTGTTCAACAGAAGGCTGAAG
>SSNP01000127.1:1147929-1163918 GCA_006937955.1 Pachypanchax playfairii | reverse complement strand
TGAACGTAACAATAAGGCCACAGCTCTCTCACGGAACGGAATATTTCAGGGTGCTGAGAAATCCTGTTCCCCCCTGTAACTTTGACTGTCTGTCCGTTCATCCATCTACATATATAAAGTAATATAAAAACATGGCAGCCTAAACAAACAAGAAGTTATAGAAAATAGTGTTTGGTGGATGATAATCATTTCAATTGAAATTCAAAAATGTATTTTTAATCCCAGAGTAAAATTAATCATTGTTGTAGCTCAGACTAATCAAGTCTAACCGCCAGGTTTAGTGTACGTGAATACCGAGAGACTTGATTCTCACGGCGAGTAAAAAAAACACTCAAAACAATTTTCGTTTTCGTTCATTGATTTAACGGAAGCTTAATAAAGCAAGAACTTCGACAGGGAAACTTGTCCTTTTATCAGTCTAGTTTCAGTCTAGCCAGAAACTGATAAGAAGGGCTGTGAAGCTTGTCGGCTCCGCCCCTCTGGCTGCGGTGCGCGCTCCCGAGACAGGGGAAACAGAATATTTCAGGGGAACACATTTTCGCACAAGACCGGTCTTACTAGATCCGGTGTGATGTTGTAGTTTTCTAACGTAATGAGTTTTTTGCAAAATCGTGGAGAAAAACTACAAAGGGCTGGCCCAAATAGAACGAGCGTTAATCTTGCGATAAAAAAATGCACGCCGTAAAAATGGGTTTCAGTTAATGTCTTTAATAACGCGTTTAATTGACAGCACTAATATATATATATATATATATATATATACTGGTATTAAAGCTGGCGTGGGTGGGGGGCAGTTCTCAAGAGAGAGACCCAGTTCCTCCATGGCAACGATCAAGGTATTTGGTGGAGGCTTGCTTGTGATGCTACAAGATTTTGTTTTGTGTTGCTGCTTTTTCTTTATGGTTTTTACTTGCAAGATGCCCAGCATTGGACAGCACTTTTTTTCTGTCATGGAAGATTTGTTTTGCTGCAATTCACAGTCCCAGCCTGATGAATCTGCTGTTATTTTGTTTTTTTTTTGCACATCATGACATGCAGGTAACATGCTTTGTAACAGTCTTGCTTCTCTCTCTCTCTAGAGTGTCAATGGCATTTAGGAGCTCCATGAAAGATGCCCTAGACCTTGCTCTGAACATCTCAACTTTCTGGACCTGACTGAAGGCTTCATGTGAAGGTCGACCCAACACTCCTGGTTTGAATTCCTTCTGTGTCAACAGGTTACTGTGTGCTGTCCTTCTGGACTATCATCATTTTGTGTTAGTAGTAGTAGAAGTAGAACATTAAAGTAGAACATTAAAGTAGAACATTCATTGCAGATGTTGGAATGTTTTATGACTTTGTTTACTATGTATCCTGTAAGGTGGTACATAATACAGGTTTCACTGTTGGTGAGATCAGGAGTAGCTGTGTTTTCAATTAGCTGGTTCACACTCAGGCCAGGACTGGGACATGTCTCCTTAATGTCCAGTAACTCTGCCAGAAGCCTGCCATCATCCTCCTGATAGCTTCCTGATTTGTTGAGATT
This sequence comes from Pachypanchax playfairii, assembly GCA_006937955.1. Lineage (NCBI taxonomy): Eukaryota > Metazoa > Chordata > Actinopteri > Cyprinodontiformes > Aplocheilidae > Pachypanchax > Pachypanchax playfairii. Next base: position 1,162,393 of record SSNP01000127.1, on the reverse strand, counting down.
CAGTTTATTGGTGCATATGTAATAACTAAACAGAATGTAAAAATACATTATTAAAAATGCTACTATACATGTTGTACAAGTTTGGTTATTTATTTTTTTCACAATTAACACAGATTTTTTTATCCACTGTGTTTGAGCATAGTTTTATTGAAATTTTCTTTTTAATCAATGAGTGACAGAAGCCTGATAAACTGGGTTATACATGTACTGTGTTCAAATAAAAATATAAAGTAATAATTGTAATAATTGTAAAATGTAAACTATTGAACATAACAGGTCATCATTCAAAGCATAAACAGCGACATTTTCTTCAAGGTAAGCTGGAGCAAAGATGTTTCATTATCCTTCTAGCTTTCAGAAAACCACTTTAAATTGGGTATTACAACTCGAGTTTAGGGCTTCTTGTAGGACATAACGTTATTAAATATGCTTATATTGAGCAGTGTGTTGCATTACTACATCAAATATATTGCTATAATATATTACAGTAATATATGTGGTGTAAATGTATTCAACAATGTGTTAGGACTCTTGTATTCCTCTAAAATGTAGAATAGTGACGAGTGTCTGTCTTCCTAGAAATGCTCGGATAAAATGAAAAATAAAATAGGCTACTCTGTGAAGGAATTAAGACACATTATTATTCAATAATTACTAAAAATCGCCGGAAGAAATGTGAAAATATTCAATTTGATCTGTCCCGCTATACTCCGTTCAAACTGACTTACAACGCTGGGATGTTTGGAACTATTGAGAGCTCCATGAACCACGTGACCGTGAGTCGGCGAGTTTAAAGCGTGTCGTAACTCTCTTTATACCACTCTGGTCTTAAGGTGGATTCATGTTTACATAAAGCTCCCACACGGCGGCGTACTGACGGAGCCAGTTTCTGTTCATACTACCCAGACCCTGTTGCAAATAAATTCTCCGCCAGGACAGCAGGAGGCGCGTTCCTTACTTTTCCGTCTGTGTTTGATTCCGGTGACTCCAAACTATGGAATGGGGATTGATTCATAATTCGCCAGGTTTTTCCAGCCGTCACACGCTTATTAAATGCCGTCTTATACGCCGTTATGGAAAGCCAAAAGGTTCATATTTCGCCTGGTTTTCCAGCCGTCAGACGCTTATTAAACGCCGTTTTGAACGCCGTCAGACGCTTATTAAACGTCACCACCCGTTTATTAGACGGCGCCAGGCGTCTCATAAGCGACACCTGGCGTCCAAATATTGTAACGCCACCAGGCGTCCTAAAAACGCCACCACACGTTTAGAAACGTGTGGAGGCGTTTATTAAACGCCTGGTATTTTTTATTACTTTTCTCCACCTCCTGATTTTCACAGCCAATCAATGGGAAGCTATAACATTCAATGTAACTCAGACCAAATTAATCAAATACCCTTTTTAGGTAAATCTGAATAAACTGTACTTTGGTCATGTATATATGTAAACATAACAATAAAACATTAAATATTAATAATCAACATCTAAAATATAAAAAGTAGCCTAATTATTTTTAATATATGTGATTTAGTATTCTTAGCTCTATCTGGTTGCTAGGGGATTTTTGGTTTTGTTTTGTTTGTGGTTTTGTTACGGGATCTGCTTCAGTTACTATTTCCCTGTTGTGGGAGCTTATCTTTTCTGCTGGGAAGTCTATTCCTTTGTGAGCTCTCCTGTCATCAGCACCTCCTTCTGAAAGGAACAATCCACAGCTGGGTGTCATTATCAATCAGCGGTGAGGAGCGTAGATCTGTGCTCTCCACCTGTTGGGCACCAGCTCGTCATCATCTCCACACAGAAAGGTAGTCTTGGCCTTTCTATCCTTGCTCGACTTCTTGTGTTAGTTTGTGTACTAATTTACATGTGTCTCCTCCTCTTCTCCGGATCCCCACCAGAGAAAGGAGTGGCTGCTAATGTCATTACACACCTGAAGTGTCAGCTGAGTGTTTTCCTGCCACCTCGTCTGTGATCTTCAGTTCTCCAGAGCAACGTTCTGCTGCACCTCGCCTCCTTCAGTTCAGCATTCATCACATCACAAGAGCAGCATCCACATCACCTCGTCTTCATCAGCTTTCATCTTAAGTTCTCTAGAACAGAATCGGTTACTCTCTCTGCTTCTTCTCCCCGGCCTGGTGCTTGGTCCAGTGGACTTTGTTTCTGATGACACCACGCTCCGCTGCTTGTGCCCCCAGTCTGCCACGTGTCCTCCCCACCTTCAGTAGGTGCTGACATACCTGTTTGTTGTTTCTAGTGTCTTTTCTTGTTTTCTCCAGCTCCCAGCATTACTGCCTCCCGCGCTCCAGGGCTGTTTTTATAGTGATGAATTATTAAAGCTCTTTTCTAATCTTTCTGGTTGTTCACCTGGTCCCCATTCTTGCATCATGTCATTCAGACTGAATTGTTATCTATTGTGATATTCTCTATCGTTTGAAGTACTAGAACAGTGTTGGATAATAAAATGTGATTATCGTCAATAAATGGAAGAACTTTTCCACAAATTTAACACATGAAGAGAATGAGGGGCAGTCCATTAAGTTCTGTTCAGTTTTAATGAGTAGACTGAAAGGATACTTTGGATTTACTTAATTCAGCAGTGAACATTAGTTGCACACAGGTTGTTTCAGAACAAAGTTGAACACAACGTAGTCTTACTAAACCAACCCAAGTAAATTATGTTAATATAACTGAAACATGTTTGAATAAAGTAATACAAGAACTTGGATCATTTTAATTTAACACATTTTTTCAGCAGGGTAGTTTAGGTTCAGCATCCATCAGTCCAAACAGCAAAACAACAACTCATGTTACTTTATCCTTCAAAACCTTGATCCCCTCAAGGATAACTCCAACATCCTCTGGTTCCTCATTTGAAACGTTCTTTCATAATATAAATACTAAAAGTAGTCCCTCAATGGCCTCGTCCAGCTTCTCCATCCATGTCCTGTAGAAGAGACAAAACATGAATGAGATATCATGACCAATCCTTGGTGGATAATAAGTACTTTAACATGGCTTCTATTGAGAAATTCCTGAGAAAGTCATGCTCAAACTTTGTTATTTACTAGTAAACTCAAAGAAAAATGTTAATAAATAAAAAGTTGATAATAAGGAAAAAAGTCCTCTTGTACATACCACATATTCTCACACAGTTCTTTCAGGATCTTCACTTATGTAGATACAGACTGCTTCCATGATGTGATCTCATACACATATCTCATCTACTGCTCACACTGAAAAGAATTAATTTTTAAGTGGAATAAAAACAAAAACAAGTGACAACAATCCCACTGTTTGCCGTTATTCTAGAGAGACTCACAGCTCCACCTAGAAGATCAAGTACATTTATTTAGATCTTGTTTAATCTAGAGAGAAGTCACAAAATAAATCATCTAGGAACCTTTTTTCTCCACCATGTCGTGTTTACCATCAACACATGAAGAACAGTGACTTCTGTGTTGTTATGAACAAATCTGATTTGACAAGAGGAGATTTATAACTACAAGGCTCATCCTAATCAGAAATTGTATTATTTGGAATATTTGCTTATAACTTAATTTTATATAATTATGATGAATGTGACAGGAACATCAGGCAGGGTGAATCAAAATGAAAGGACAAAGTCAAAATATTTTTTTTTCTTCCCAGTATCCACATCAACTTACCATAGCCATTTGTTTAGCAACTGTTTTGAGCTGTACACCAAGCCACCGCTCTTTAGGAAGCGTCTCATCAGGTTGTCAAGTTGGGAGAGAGACTTTCACCTGATTTCTGCACTCACCTGAAAACAAAGACGTACACATTATTTAAACTGAACAGTAGGGATGGGCGATATGGCCTCAAATTAATATTGTGAGAAATTGAACAGCTCACCCCGAGAACGATAAATGAACGATAACTAGTGCCTGTGCACTCCCCACCCCAGGCGCATGCACGCACACACACAAAACCCAGTTGCTTTCTATATCAAATGGACTAAATTACATAATGTGCTTGTAAATGTGATGGTTCTTGTCATCGTATGGCTTCAACCTGCCTTTTAACTCAGGTTTCTAGTCCCACTCCTTTCCGTTTTTCTTAAGAGGTCAGTTTAGAAGCATCCACACACACACACCTGGTCTGAGAGAAAGTTACTGGGGCTGTGAATTAAATCTGTGATTTCATGATAGTGTGCAGTCGTTTATTTCAGACAGAAGATATTTTGCCTTTGTATCGGAGCACAGGTGATCAGCTGCAGCGGCTTCAGGCGGATTTATCAACATTCTGGACTCAGCGGGTCTAATATCTGCTACGACTGAGCAGGGCAGAGCTGCAGCAGCGGGTTGCGAGCGCTCCACTGATAAAGTAACAATGAATGATACGTGTTCCACTTTAGTTTACAAAACTATCCAATAACACCATAAAAGTCACGAGATTTGTCGCTTTTTTGAAAAAGAGTCTCTTAGACCGACACAAGACACAGTTGCTGCTACGTTAGCAGCGCTGCTCTCTGCAGACTGGGGTGAAGTCACATGACTGTATGGTGGATGTGATTGGATGCGTTTCCACTCTTTGTAACCACCGTTTTTCTGCAAACTTTACATATTACGGCAGTTTTACTCTTCATCTGATTTCTCTGTAACCAAACAAGTTCCGAACTGTGGCGTTAGCGCCTTGTTTTACAACGAGCGCTTCCTCAGCCTCCCGTCTACCTTCCTCTACTCAGCACATGAATAGGGCGCACACAAATCTACGTCATCAACATTACTTATTGTTGTTATCGCAAGGACACAAATTTTTATTGTGATTTTAAACGATATATTGCAAACAATAACATATTGCCCATCCCTACTGAACAGAAAAAAATGTAAGAATGAAGTGAAGCTTGAAATTTATCAAAATGCACGCAGGTGTAAAACTGTATTTAATACCTGGACTTGTCAATGCTACACATCACATGCTGAAAACATAAACTGATAGGTGTGACATAATCTTACCTCACTGACTTCAAACAGCCATAAACTCTTCCACCACGAATGCATCTCGAACAACTTGTATCTTCTGTGAGCCAGTGTTCTTCCATCTTGACTTTCAAAACCCCTCAGTCGTTTTTCTTAACATCCAGAAGAGCTTTCTGCATGGCCTCTAGACTTTCCAGTTTCTGTCGCTGGGTGTGCAGGACAACTTTTAAGTATCACTGGGGTCCCACCTTCAGAGAAGTTTACTCTACACACAAACATTAAAGACAAATAGGAAAACACATTTTAAGGACTTATGGATCAGCAATTCTAAAACCAATTGTATCTATTTTCAAATCAAAAGTCAATCAAGTTCTTCATACATTTGCTCTAAAATTGCTTTTCCAAATGACTGATGTAGGTGAAGATAAATGAATTTTGAGTGAACACGGTCTAACACACAGGTCTCAAACTCCAGGCCTTAAGGGCCACTATTCTGCATGTTTTAGATGTTTCCTTGTTTCTACACACCTGATTCAGATGAATGGATCATTAACAAGCTTGTGGAGGAGTTGATGAAATGCAGAGGATTTGAATCAGGTGTGTAGAAACAGGAAACCATCTAAAACATACAGGATAGTGGCCCTCAAGGCCTGGAGTTTGAGACCCCTGGTCTAACAGATGAAGTTTATAATGAGCTGCCTACAATAATCATTTTTGTGATAAATGAGCAAGAGCAAAATACAACATCACCAAATTGTCAAAATTCTATACAAAATGAAAACAAAAGCAATTGATACTTAAAGCTGGAGTGCGTAACTTTTACATGTCCGTTTCAGCCAAGCCACTATCAGAGGAGATGACACAATGCAGATTAAGCCGATCGGCTCCTCAAACATCTCATGGTATTTTTCAATATATATAATTTTTACTTTGCGTGTCGACTTGCGACATTCCCGCGCTGTCGCACATGAAATTACGTCTTTTATGTCACAACAAGAAAAATAATAAGAAATAGAATGCAGTGTCTCGTAGCAGCCGGCAGAACGTGAAGGTCGACATGGCGGAGAATCCAAATAAACAGCCGAGAGACACTTATCGGGAAGTGGATCCTACCACGAAAAAAAAAAAAAATTCCTGGACGTTCGGCAGAGGGACTATTGGCTAAGAAGGAAAGTGACCGAAGGAGAAGGCAAACGCGAATTTGTATCGGCGTCGCTTTCCTCTGTGGAGAGAAGAGATCTGGCTGATGTTCAGGGGTGCATAAGTGGTCCACAGGTCCGCACACACTGTCAAAATATAAAATGCGCACCAGATGAAACCCAGAGCGCCGAAGTTCCAGCTGATCAGCTGATTCTGTCTCTATCTGTGTCAGTTTGTGTCTGTCAGTTTGTGTCTGTCAGTTTGCCAGTGTAACGGTTTTTCAGTCAGTCAGATCAGTGTAGCTGATTGCAGGATTCTGCATCGTGTCAAAACTGGAAAAAATTCACTGAATAAGACAAATAGATCATTGTGGCCCCAACAGCTGACTAATAAATTTCAACACCAAACTTTTAAATGTAGATTAAAGTGAACAATCAAACCTGTAAACAATCCAACCTGAACTCTGAAGGTTTTTTTACCAGTATTTTTATATTTTACTGGTTTCTCTTGATTTTTTCAACAATGAAATGATATTTATTGAAACAAATATAGAGCCAGGTAAAGTAAACAGACTGAATTTGAAGCTTAATTAAGACAGATACCGGTTGGAATAACAACGGTAGAGATAAAGCGGTGGCAGCTGGGCTTACGTCATATGGAAGCGCCAGCTTTATTGTTGTAATGACGCAAAAATTCCGCTAGGGGGCGACAGAAGTTACAGAAGTTACGCACTCCAGCTTTAACATTATGGATATTTTAAATGAGGATAAAGATAATGGGGCCAAGGGGAAAAAAATCAACATCAAAATTACACAAATTCTGAGGCTACATACAAATGAAGGCAATGCAAATGCAACACATTCTGAGATACAGCTGCTGTGTTTGTTTTCTTTAAGTTGATTGCAAACTAATCACTACTGACACTTTTTCCTCCTGATGCCTTTTTGTTATTAATGCTATTGTTTATCCATCTTAACAAAATCCACTTCAACTCAGATGTTTTTGTCCCATTGTACATAACAAACATTGTCACTTTATTCCACCCAAACAGGAGAATTAGTGTTATTACTGTTATTCTCTCCAGACACAGAACAATGTGCTCACCATCAGACATCTGTTTAAGATATCTGACTAGTGAAATGTAACAAAAAAAAATGATTTATCGTCGTTTCCAGATCAGAATAGAGGTCACTTAGTGTCAGTAATATGATTAAAATCCGATGATAACTATTCTTCATGGATCAGTCAATGTTAATTCATCATATACTTTTTAAACAAACATTAAATTTGATGGTGATTTTTTACCTCATGGATTGGATATGAATGTCTGGAAATATTAACTAAATCACCTGAGCTCTCCTTCGACCCCTGAACACTCCACAATTCCCGAGAGGATTCATCTCGCAAACATCTTATTAAAAAATAAAATTGTAATAATACTTTTAAGATATCTGGTTATTGACATCAGCGTCACAAACTTTGAAAATTACAAAAACTTTTACAACAGACTGGGTTGGTCACTAGCTAGCTTGATGCAGCACACTATTGAAAACGGAAAATAGATGTGCAGAACATGTAACATTGAACATGTTGCCGATCGAGGAAACAAGATATTAGTTTTGTTTACTTACTTGTTTCGTAAAACAGCCTCAAAGAGTTTCTTTTTACCGAAAATCCCGTGATTCTGGCTGTTTCCAGCTCCAAGCCGAAACTAGTTAATTCTTCTTCTTCTGAGTTCTTTGAACGGTGGAAATTAGTTTAGGTCTGCCATCTGCATTAGCGCCCCCTATTGGTTGTGTACAAACAGTTGAAGAAGTGTCAGCGTCTGGAGAAGCTGCTGCAGGTATAGATATGTCAATGAGGAGGACCCAGAAATTAGATTGGATAGAATAAACTTTGTATTTTGTGCACATAAAACTGGTATACAAATAGTTGTCGGAGATAATGATCAATACTAAATCAAATCTTTTCATGAAATTCTGATTTGTAGTTAGATTGCAGTGTCTGAGAGCTGCATGTTCAGACCAGCTTATGTTTCATGTTCATGCGTGTGCCACCGAAAAGAAAAATTGGCCACGGGTCTGACCACTGGTGAAAAACAATGTTTGCATTCAGTCACAAGCTTGTTTAACGAGGAAATAACAAATTCTGCTTGATCATACCATGTATAAACTTTTTTCTAAAGATCTTTATTTGTGAACATTTACAAACAGTAAATGTAATTACATCTGCACTCCTTGAGATCAAGAGCACAGAAGCAGGACAGCTTGCTCCACCATCTCGCCCCCCGGAACACACTCACTCATACAGAGCAGCAGAGCCCCTGGAGCTCCAGAGGTTGGATGGGGGACAGGTAGAATCATCATCATCCTCCCCCAGGATGCATGTACTCATCCTGGGTAAAGACAGCAGCACCGCGGCCCCTGGAGCTCCACAGCATGAAGGGAGAACCATCATCATCCTCCCCCAGGATAGATGCACTCATCCTGGGTAAAAACAGCAGAACCTCCACCCTTCAGACCTCCAGCAACCAAACACAAGGACTTCCCACCAACATCACCCCCAGAAACATGCGCTTGTTCCTGTGGCATCACCTTCACTACCTGGGTGCACACTCTTAAACACCCCTTCCTGGACTAAGCAAATTAGCTGCAGCCGCTGGAACTCTGTGGGCCTGGTAGTGCAAGCTTTGTGGTCCTGGTAAAATACGGCTCTCACACCTTTAATTTTTAAATATGTATATAAATCTTATTCATTATTTTAAAATCTAAGGTTTTCTTTCACAGGTACAAATTAATTAAAAATTATTTCAAAGCAATCCCAAGAATATAGCTGAAGACTACAAGACTAGAAAGTTAAGGATCCAGCTGCAAAGAGAGCTGCTCAATCCTGGGTCCTGCAGTTTCCTGTCCAGCTTCGAAGGAACGATGGTATTGAATGCTGAGCTGTAGTCTACAAACAGCATTATCACATACAGTGGGGCAAAAAAGTATTTAGTCAGCCACCAATTGTGTAAGTTCTCCCATCTAAAAAAGATCAGAGGCCTGTAATTTTCATCATAGGTATACCTCAACTATGAGAGACAAAATGATGAAAAAAAATCCAGAAAATCACATTGTCTGATTTTTAAAGAATTTATTTGCAAATTATGGTGGAAAATAAGTATTTGGTCACCTACAAACAAGTAAGATTTCTGGCTTTCACAGACCTGTAACTTCTTTAAGAGGCTCCTCGGTCCTCCACTCGTTACCTGTATTAATGGCACCTGTGTGAACTCGTTAGCAGTATAAAAGACACTTGTCCACAACCTCAAACAGTCACGCTCCAAACTCCACTATGGCCAAGACCAAAGAGCTGTCAAAGGACACCAGAAACAAAATTGTAGACCTTCACCAGGCTGGGAAGACTGAATCTGCAATAGGTAAGCAGCTTGGTGTGAAGAAATCAACTGTGGGAGCAATTATTAGAAAATGGAAGACATACAAGACCACTGATAATCTCCCTCGATCTGGGGCTCCACGCAAGATCTCACCCCGTGGGGTCAAAATGATCACAAGAACGGTGAGCAAAAATCCCAGAACCACACGGAGGGACCTAGTGAATGACCTGCAGAGAGCTGGGACCAAAGTAACAAAGGCTACTATCAGTAACACACTACGCCGCCAGGGACTCAAATCCTGCAGTGCCAGACGTGTCCCCCTGCTGAAGCCAGGACACGTCCAGGCCCGTCTGCGGTTTGCTAGAGAGCATTTGGATGATCCAGAAGAGGATTGGGAGAACATCATATGGTCAGATGAAACCAAAATAGAACTTTTTGGTAGAAACTCAACTTGTCGTGTTTGGAGGGGAAAGAATGCTGAGTTGGATCCAAAGAACACCATACCTACTGTAAAGCATGGGGGTGGAAACATCATGCTTTGGGGCTGTTTTTCTGCAAGGGGACCAGGACGACTGATCCGTGTAAAGGAAAGAATGAATGGGGCCATGTATCGTAAGATTTTGAGTGAAAACCTCCTTCCATCAGCAAGGGCATTGAAAATGAGACGTGGCTGGGTCTTTCAGCATGACAATGATCCCAAACACACCGCCCGGGCAACGAAGGAGTGGCTTCGTAAGAAGCATTTCAAGGTCCTGGAGTGGCCTAGCCAGTCTCCAGATCTCAACCAAAATACCAGCAACAGTGTGTGAAAACCTTGTGAAGACTTACAGAAAACGTTTGACCTCTGTCATTGCCAACAAAGGCTATATAACAAAGTATTGAGATTAACTTTTGTTATTGACCAAATACTTATTTTCCACTATAATTTGCAAATAAATTCTTTAAAAATCAGACAATGTGATTTTCTGGATTTTTTTTTCTCATTTTGTCTCTCATAGTTGAGGTATACCTATGATGAAAATTACAGGCCTCTCTGATCTTTTTAAGTGGGAGAACTTACACAATTGGTGGCTGACTAAATACTTTTTTGCCCCACTGTACGTGTCTCTCTTTTCCAGGTGCGAGAGGGCAATGTGTAATGTCAGGGCTATGGCATCATCAGTGGACCTGTTGTGGCGGTATGCAAATTGTAGAGGGTCCAGTGAGTCAGGTAGTGCAGAGCAGATGAAGTCCCTGACCAGCCTCTCAAAGCATTTGCTCACCGGTTGTCAGCCTTTCAGGGATGAGACAGTGGAGGATTTGAGTATGGGGACAATGGTGGCCATTTTGAAGCAGGTTGGGACTACAGAAAGAGAGAGGGAAAGGTTGAAGATGTTTGTAAACACTCCAGCCAGCTGAGCCGCGCATGAAATTAAGGACACAACCAGGGATTCCGTCAGGACTAGTAGCTTTGTGTGCGTTCACCTGTCTGAAGCACTTCTGCACATCCTCCTCTGACACAGTGTGCGCACTGACGTAATCTGTGATGCGAATGCTTTCCGGTCTTATGGTGTTTACTGTGTCGAATCCCACAGAGAGGCCGTGGTCTGTGATGTGCTGGTTTTCCCTCTGAAGTCTGTGATTGTGTTTAGTCCCTGCCACATTCTCAGAGGATTGTCAAACCTTCGTTCCACTATGTGCTTGTACTCCCGTTTCGCTGATTTGATTATTTTCCAGAGTTGGTAACTTGCATGTTTATAGTCCAATGTGTTTGCAGAGGCAAAGGCAGTGTTGCGTTCCGCCAGAGCCGTGCGAACATCATTGTTAACCCATGGTTTCTGATTCGGGTAGATTTTAACTGTTTTGGACGGGACAACATCATCTACACATTTCCTGATAAATCTGCAGACTGAGTCTGTGTACTCATCGATGCCGTCAGCAGCCATGCGAAACATTTCCCAGTCCGCATGATCAAAACAATCCTGTAACATAGACTCTGATTGGTCCGACCAACAGTGCACCGTCCTCAGGGTTGGAGCTTCTTGTTTCAGCTTCTGCCTGTAGGCCAGCAGGAGCAGAATGGAGCGATGATCTGAGTGGCTGAATGGGGTGCGGGGGAGGGCTTTGTACGCATCCCAGAAGGGAAGTGTAACAGTGGTCGAGCAGCCGCTCCCCCCGTGTGTTGAAGTGAATGTGCTGGTGGAGTTTGGGTAAATCTCTATAAAACATTTTATAAATCATACATGTTTATGTGTAGAAGCATCCAAATTCACAAGACACCAACTTCCAGTTTTTGCGTTCTTGAAGGAACCGTGTGTAACCGGGTTGAACTTGGCCGTATAGTAGTCCACTCCGAATTTTACTCTGCGTTGTGTTTGTTTTTTTAATATTGACCAGAAGACAAAGTGTTGTTCATATCCATTTAATCAGCCTGCATGAAACAGAACATTCACTGGTCAGTTCGTCAGCTTTTCTCATTATAAGACGGCACCTTATGAAGAATAGCACTAGTTACCATCAAGCTAGTGAAGACAATATTTTAGCACAGTGCACGTCATAACTCACCTCGAGTCGGTCTTAAACAGAATGGCAGCTAATTTCAAGTGCAAATACTTTTCCAAGTTACTAATAACCACAGGAGGGCGCTGTTTTGCCAAATAAAAATAAAATATCTAATGGCAAGTGGAATCCTATAACGTAAGACCTGTTACATGTGCTCATTAGATCGACTCTCAGTAGTAGTATGCAGACCAATGAGTTTGTATTAGTAGAGGGGACATCCAATTGCAGAAAGTAGCCGAAGTAGGCCACCATTTTGTAAAAAGCAAAATGCCGGCTCACAACTGTGTATAATTGCACCAATAAATATAAAAAAAACAAAATGTGACCTTTCACAAGTAAGTTATTAGTGTTATCTGCTAAAAGATAACATGTAGCATATATTTTAAGAGGTTTTGAGTGAATTTATTGTCAGCATATTGGAAATTTAGACTAATCTTGTAGCAATGTTACAACAATTTATTACAACTACTCTACTACAAACCTAACTTATTCAAAGTCAATGTTATCATTAGAATTTTACCCATTTTTCAAATTTTCTGGCAGAGTAATCTATCAAAATGTTTTTTTAAAGTCACCAGTTTAGTCTATGTATATGACTGTAAGTTATATAATTATGATGTCAAACAATCTGTAGACTGTGTAGCAAAACTAATGATGCCACCAATATTATTGATGTGATATTATGTCATGTCATTAGACAAAACAATAATGTCTGTGTGTATGTACTGTACAGATTTCCAAGAGATGACACAGACATATAGACACACACACAAAATGTATAACAAGAAAGAAAGAAAGAAAGAAAGAAAGAAAGAAAGAAAGAAAGAAAGAAAGAAAGAAAGAAAGAAAGAAAGAAAGAAAGAAAGAAATATATATTTTTTTGATTTTTAAAAAAACCTTTAATACAAAATCATACACCTACAACCATACAATATTATAAAGGTAAAATAAAACACTCAAAAATTGAAAACTAAAGCTGATTCTACAACTGAACACAAAACATCATTAACAGCCCACATAGTAACAACTTTACCCATATTCTTTGTCAACTTATAAAACTTAAAGTCTATGCGGATACGAATGGCAAGCAGCCTCTGAAACAAGAAAAGAGCATCATCTGATCCTCTTCCAATAGCTTTGTTTTTCCTTGATTTCCATATTGCCAGCTTTGCAGTTCCTGATATGTAGTTTAACAAAATTTGCACTGACTTCTTTTGGAAACAATATCGTGGCCCAAAAATAAAAAGATTATAAGAAAACTGCTCCCCAAAAGAAATAACAAGCCGACTTAAAACCAAAAAGAGAGGAGCCAACCTGCGACACTCAACAAAAAGGTGAGTCAGTGTTTCCCCCTTAGTACAAAAAAGACAGCTGACGCTAATGTCAGGATTGAGGTGTGCCAGATACCCGTTCGTAGCTATGGCCCCATATACAATCCTCCACTGAAGGTCACCCACCTGTTTCTCAACAGGGGCTTTATACAGGGACCGTTGAGACGGAGCCAAAAAATTCAGTCCACCTCGACACCCTAACCCCTACCTGAGAGCGTAAGTTCAGAACCTTCACACTGACATGGTAAAAAGCTTTCTTGTCCAAATTCTCCAATCGATCCAGCTGCAGAGTTTTTAATGTCAGCAGTTTTCCAGTTTCTTCCTGCCACTACTGTATCGCAGCGGAGACAGTCAGGAAAGGAAACACTTACTCATAATCATCATCCCATTGGTCAGAAAGAGTACTGTTAACAGTAAACGCTCTGATGGAATCTGGCAGAGAAGTGCAGACTTCCTCTCTTAGCCTCAACACAGTTCTGTTGGAGCGTACTCCCATACGCTCAGCAAGGTTGGATACAGACACCCCTAAGAGGTGGCCCAGCTTCACACATCCCGCCTCTCTCAGCCTGGACCTCAGACTGACTGACAACAACAGGTGTGAGGAGATGAAATCATTCCCAAACAGGGGCTCTTCAAAAACCCACATCCCCGGTGGTACATCTGGTTCTCTCTGCCATGTGAAAACCTGCCATGCATTCAGCACAGACTGGTAAACAGACATCAACCCATTTAGATCAATGGACCCTTGATTCAGCAGGAAAAGATGTTTATCATATCCAAGGCGTCTTGCTTTTCTCAAAAGAAGGCTTGCAGTGTCCATCCATGGCAGACCAAAACCATAGAGCAGTCGCTGAGCTGTGTGAAGGCGGAACGCTGTGATACGTGATGTTATATCTATCAGTCCTTGTCCTCCTTCTTCAACTGGCAGATATAAGGCTGCAGCTCTCACCCAGTGTTTCCCTGACCAGAAAAAATCCACCAGGGTCTTCTGGAGACGCTGTACAAGAGTGGCTGGTGGTGTCAGGACAGTCAGCTTATGCCAGAGTGCCGAGGCAACCAAGTTATTAACTACCGGAACTCTCCCCCGAAATGAAATGAAATGAAATGAAATGAAATGAAATGAAATGAAATGAAA
>SSNP01000127.1:1109346-1147919 GCA_006937955.1 Pachypanchax playfairii | reverse complement strand
GAAATGAAATGAAATGAAATGAAATGAAATGAAATGAAATGAAATGAAAATGAAAATGAAATGAAATGAAAAATACTTTATTTATCCCAGAAGAGAAATTCAAGGAGACATGGAGAACAGCTTGACCTTCACTCTCCAGGCTGCCAGTATACCCGGCGCACGTCGATCAGGCTAGCAAGATTACACAGGAGAATACATACAAATACATACATACATATACATAAGCACGCATCAGCCTGTGTGTTAGGAAAAAAAGATGAATAAGACCACGTAAGGTCAGAGGGAGGAGAAAAAAGGTTCCCTACACCCAGTGCCCCATCAAGAGGAGGCGCTTGATATAAGCAATAAAAACCTCCAGCGGGGGGGGGGATTCACGAGACATGTTGAGAACTTTCTTGAGGATGTGAATGTAATCAGTGTATGTGATTGTGTGCAGAGAGTTATCAAGGACACCGTCTCTGGGACAACACAGATGTTATGTCTTCCACAGTCTTTGGCGCCCGGTGGACACGGGTAAGGAGGGGGCTGTGTGTCTCGGTGCTCACTGTTCCAGGAGGAATTCAGTGTTTTGGCCTTGAGGCCAGCCGAAATGAGATAACAGAGATTAAGTCGAAGCTGAAGAATTGCAACAGCTTCTCATTATCCATATGGTGTACTATTGTGGAAAAAAGTCTGAATAATCCGAATTAGGCCAAATTGCATAGTACCAATAATCAATCAATCACTTCTCCACTCCGAGCCGAAACTGCAACTTCTCCAAGGTGGCACCAATCCTTCCAGTGAGATCCAGCAGCGCACCCAGTTTACGGTTCAGCTCCAGAACCCCATCAGCCAGCTTACGATCCCGCTCCTGGACCTCCCGGTCCCGTTCGAGAATCACAGCCAGTTGGTCGTGGTACTGCTCCGAGACCGCATCCAGTTTGCGATCCAGATCTCCGAATCTTTTAGTCCAAGTGTTGCCAGATCCAGCCCATAACATCCATAACTTTAGAATTTGTAGATACATCAGGTAACCACCAACGCCGATCAGCAGGTACCCCACCATCAATAATCCAAATATGTAGACATCCTCCACGTCTTCGACAGCCAGAACAGACAGGCATACCATCTTCCACTTCCCCCAGGAATCCATGGTAAACCCAGCCGGGAGGGTCGACTCCGGGCATGACGGCTCCCCCTTTTTCAGCCTTAAGTTTGAGAAAACTTTGTCTAATGCGTTGAGTGACCACGAAACCAGATCCATTTTTTAATTTTCAATTTGCAGCAGCCAGTACAGAGAAACACAGAGATGAGACGAAAAGCAGGAACAGTGGGGGGGGGGGGAGGAAGATAAGGGAGCAGCTGGAAAGCGTCCGTTCACAACGTGAGGCGGAAGAATAGAGAGCTGAGGCAGCAGCCATTTCCATTTGGACAGTCTAGCACACACCCTCTCCATGACACCATCCCAGTTTTTCTCCTGAAAAGTCTGTACCCAAATACACACCCAATATTTTTAGCCCCTGGTCTGTCCAACTGATATTCCCAGGCAGCTTAGGAAGGTTATTTGTCCATGGGCCAACTTTTAACGCAGAGCTTTTGTCCCAGTTAACCCTTGCTGAGGATGCAACATGGCGGCGCGTATACACGCAGTGGCTCCTCTCTCTCCTGGAAGATCGGTGTCTTTTTGTTCTTTGTGTTGTGCACTTGTGTGCATCTGTCTGTCTTCGTCGTCTTCGTTAAACCCAAGGCGCACGTACCACCGTGAGGTTCTTCTTGCCATCGGCAGAACCGCATTTACGGACATTAATCCAGCGATCGCAGAAGAGCTACGTGACTGAAGTCTGCTCCGGAGGCCTGCTCGATCACCGACCCCCACTCCTGCAACCAGCCCACGGTGGAGGCGCCACAGGCGGAATTGGAGGAAGTAGAAGAGGGTGAAGCGCGGAGGTATCCGGGCTAGGCTAGCGGCTAGCCCTCACCGGCCGTCAATCCCGACCATCACACTGGCTAACGTACGCTCGCTGGACAACAAACTGGACTATATCAGCCTACTTCGCACAACTAACAAGTTTGTGAGGGAGTGCTGTGTCTTTGTTTTCGTGGAAACATGGCTCAACGACGGCATCCCGGACTGTGCTATTCAGCTAGCCGGGCTAACAGGCTACCGGGCAGACAGAGTGCTCGTGGAGGGGGGGAAGACTCGCGGCGGGGGACTCTGTGTTTACATCAGTGAGGCCTGGTGCCGCGACGCTGTAGTGGTTTGCAAGACCTGCTCATCACTGGGGGAGTTTATGGTTATTAAATGCTGGCCATTCTACCTGCCGAGAGAATTTAATGCCATACTGCTGGTAGCAGTTTACATGCCCCCTGGCTCCACCAACAACAGGAGTGAGGCACTGTATGAACTCCACCAGCACATCAGTAAGCAGCAGTCTGCCCACCCCGATGCCTTCCTCATCTTAGCCAGAGATTTCAACCATGCCAACCCCAAGAGCGTGCTTCCACATCTTCATGGACACATTAACTTTCCCACGAGAGGTAACAACACTTTGGACAATGTTTACACTCCACACAGAGGAGCCTACAAAGCCCTCCCCCACCTCGGGGCCTCAGACCACACCACTGTCATGCTTATACCAGCATACAGGCCGCTCATTAAAGTTGCCAGGCCAGCTACAAAGCAGGTTCGGGTGTGGCCAGAGGGGTCATCAGCGGCGCTCCAAGACTGTTTTTCCTCTACAGACTGGAATATGTTCAGACAAGCAGCCACCTACAACAACATTGTCGACCTCCAGGAGTACACAAAGACAGTCACATCCTACATGAGGAAGTGCATGGATGATGTCACAGTCACCAAAAACATCATCATTCGGGCAAATCAGAAACCATGGCTGACAGGAGAAGTCCACAGGCTCCTGAGGGCCCGGAACGCTGCCTTCAGAGCCGGGGACAAGGTGGGCCTAAGGACAGCCAGGGCCAACCTGTCACGAGGCATCAGATTGGCCAAGAGACAGTATTCCAGAAGGATCGCTGACCGCTTCAACGATAGCAGAGACACCAGGAACTTGTGGCGGGGAATCCAGACCATCACGGATTACAAGCCCTCTCCACAGACCTGTGACAGTTCCACCTCTCTGCTGAACCACCTGAATGACTTCTTTGCTCGCTTTGAGGCAGACAACACCACCCCAGCACAGAAGACTCCACCTCCTCCTGGTGACCAGGTGCTGACGCTGTCTCCTGATAGCGTGAGGAGATCACTCAGGGGAACAAATGTTCAAAAAGCACCAGGTCCCGACAACATCCCTGGTCGTATCTTGAGAGACTGTGCTGAGGAGCTCACAGATGTCTTCACTGACATCTTCAACATCTCACTGAGCCAAGCTGTTGTCCCCACATGCCTCAAAGCCACCACCATCATCCCAGTCCCAAAGAAGTCGTCTCCCTCCAGCTTCAATGACTACCGCCCGGTTGCACTCACACCCATCCTCATGAAGTGCTTTGAGCGGCTAGTCATGCACCACATCAAGTCTGCCCTTCCCCCCACCCTGGACCCCTACCAGTTTGCATATCGGTCAAACCGCTCAACCGATGATGCCATCTCCACTGCTCTCCACTCTGCCCTCACCCACCTGGAAACCAGAGACTCACACATCAGAATGCTGTTCATCGACTTCAGCTCAGCATTCAACACAATAATCCCCCAGCAGCTCATCCACAAACTAGACCAGCTGGGACTCAACACCTCCCTGTGTAACTGGCTGTTAGACTTCCTGACGGGGAGAACACAGGCAGTTCGGGTCGGTCTGTGAGAGCAGCTGAGAAGATCATTGGTGTCTCCCTCACGCCCCTTCAGGACATCTACAACTCACTTCTCACCCGGAAAGCCACCAGGATCGCAGGTGATCCGACCCACCCATCCCACAGCCTCTTCTCCCTGCTGCCATCAGGGAGGAGATTGAGGAGCCTCCGGGCCAATACCACCAGGCTCAGGGACAGCTTCTTTCATCAGGCGGTCAGAAAACTGAACTCTCTCCCTGCTCTACCCCCACTCAGCCCCCTGCCTCATGTCACAGACTGATCTCAGGACTCATCCCATGTTCCACCCTCCACCACTTACTGTACTTGCACCCCAACGCACTACCTCACTTTAATCACTTTTTGTTTACATCCTCACATCAGTTTCTGCTACAACTACTGTTCTCTTTGTACTACACATGTGCCTTTGAATTATATTTTGCACTATTTTTATATTTTATACTTTTTATTTTCTTCTAAATGTATGGGTGTTTTTATATATTTCATGTTTGTACTTTGGTTTGAGAGGAAACCAATTTCATCTGTGCTATGTGTCGTGCATATACAGTGGGGCAAAAAAGTATTTAGTCAGCCACCAATTGTGTAAGTTCTCCCACTTAAAAAGATCAGAGAGACCTGTAATTTTCATCATAGGTATACCTCAACTATGAGAGACAAAATGAGGAAAAAAAATCCAGAAAATCACATTGTCTGATTTTTAAAGAATTTATTTGCAAATTATGGTGGAAAATAAGTATTTGGTCACCTACAAACAAGTAAGATTTCTGGCTTTCACAGACCTGTAACTTCTTTAAGAGGCTCCTCGGTCCTCCACTCGTTACCTGTATTAATGGCACCTGTGTGAACTCGTTATCAGTATAAAAGACACCTGTCCACAACCTCAAACAGTCACGCTCCAAACTCCACTATGGCCAAGACCAAAGAGCTGTCAAAGGACACCAGAAACAAAATTGTAGACCTTCACCAGGCTGGGAAGACTGAATCTGCAATAGGTAAGCAGCTTGGTGTGAAGAAATCAACTGTGGGAGCAATTATTAGAAAATGGAAGACACACAAGACCACTGATAATCTCCCTCGATCTGGGGCTCCACGCAAGATCTCACCCCGTGGGGTCAAAATGATCACAAGAACGGTGAGCAAAAATCCCAGAACCACACGGAGGGACCTAGTGAATGACCTGCAGAGAGCTGGGACCAAAGTAACAAAGGCTACCATCAGTAACACACTACGCCGCCAGAGACTCAAATCCTGCAGTGCCAGACGTGTCCCCCTGCTGAAGCCAGGACACGTCCAGGCCCGTCTGCGGTTTGCTAGAGAGCATTTGGATGATCCAGAAGAGGATTGGGAGAACATCATATGGTCAGATGAAACCAAATTAGAACTTTTTGGTAGAAACTCAACTTGTCGTGTTTGGAGTGGAAAGAATGCTGAGTTGGATCCAAAGAACACCATACCTACTGTAAAGCATGGGGGTGGAAACATCATGCTTTGGGGCTGTTTTTCTGCAAGGGGACCAGGACGACTGATCCGTGTAAAGGAAAGAATGAATGGGGCCATGTATCGTAAGATTTTGAGTGAAAACCTCCTTCCATCAGCAAGGGCATTGAAAATGAGACGTGGCTGGGTCTGTCAGCATGACAATGATCCCAAACACACCGCCCGGGCAACGAAGGAGTGGCTTCGTAAGAAGCATTTCAAGGTTCTGGAGTGGCCTAGCCAGTCTCCAGATCTCAACCCCATAGAAAATCTCTGGAGGGAGTTGAAAGTCCGTGTTGCCCAGCGTCAGCCCCAAAACATCACTGCTCTAGAGGAGATCTGCATGGAGGAATGGGCCAAAATACCAGCAACAGTGTGTGAAAACCTTGTGAAGACTTACAGAAAACGTTTGACCTCTGTCATTGCCAACAAAGGCTATACAACAAAGTATTGAGATTAACTTTTGTTATTGACCAAATACTTATTTTCCACCATAATTTGCAAATAAATTCTTTAAAAATCAGACAATGTGATTTTCTGGATTTTTTTCTCCTCATTTTGTCTCTCATAGTTGAGGTATACCTATGATGAAAATTACAGGCCTCTCTGACCTTTTTAAGTGGGAGAACTTACACAATTGGTGGCTGACTAAATACTTTTTTGCCCCATTGTAGCATATTTGACAATAAAGCTGACTTTGACTTTTTTTTTTCATAAATCTCTAATACTTCAGTAAGACCAGTTACATCACCCTGACATGTCACCAGGATATTCAGGCCATCTGCATAAGCAGAGACCACTAAAGGCGGACGATGTGAAAATCCTGGAAGAACCAGACCTGTCAGTCTGGACCGTAATCTATGTAATAGTGGCTCCACTGCAATTGAATACAATTATCCAGAAATTGGACAACCCTGCCTTATTCCTCTTTCAACCTTGACAGGACAACTCAACCCACCAGCCAGTTTAACAACACAATATGCTTCATTATATTATAATCCTAACAATGAAATAAAACCTTCCCCGAACCCAAATGCCCTGAGTGCAGAAAAAAGAAAATTATGATCCACCCTATCAAACGCCTTTTCTTGATCCAATGAAATTATTCCCACATTCATACTATAATTTTTACAAATATCAAACAAGTCTCTCACAAGAAATAAATTGTCCATGATGGATCTGTCTGGTACACAATACGACTGGTTCCTGTGAATGATAAGCTCCAGAAAATTCCTCAGCCTGTTGGAAAGTACTTTGGAAAGCAGTTTATAATCTGCACAAAGCAATGCAACAGGTCTCCAGTTTTTCAGCAGAGTCAAGTCTCCTTTTTTGGGAAGTAAGGAGATGACAGCATGACGACAGGAAGATGGCAGTTTATCCGTCCTGGAACATCACATGACACATCACACAAATTCTGTTCCCAGAAATGCTTATAAAAGTCAGCAGGTAATCCATCCAATCCTGGAGACTTGCCTGATGCCATCTGTCCAACTGCAGTGGTTAGTTCCTCAAAGGAAATATCAGCATCCAGCACAATCCTTGTCAGCAGCACCCAGCCGTGGAAGACCCTCCATACAGCCTTCATCACAGAAATGCTGCCTGAAGAGGTTGCTGTAAAACTCCACTGCATGCCGCTTCATGGCTCCCGGATCGGTGGTCAGAGTCTCATCTGGAAGCTGGAGACACATCACTTGCTTGGTCTGGCACGCACTCCTCTCCAGGTTGAAGAAAAAGGAAGTGGGGGCATCCATGTCCTTCACATGGGCAAAACGAGACCTGACCAGGGCACCTTTAGCCCTTTCATGAAGAAAAGAACTTAACTGTTCTCTCTTTTGCTTAGGTTGTATATTGCATGTAGCACTGTCTGTCACAAGACTGATTTGTAGTTGTTTTATTTCAGTTTCCAAGTCCATAATTACTTGTTTTATTCTGGCTGTAGAATGACTGGTGTATTGTTGACAGAATAGTCTAATCTGGGCTTTCCCCACTTCCCACCACTCAATTAGGGAACAAAAATCTGCTTTCTTGGCTTTCCATGTACTCCAGAAAGCTCCAAAATTACAGGAGAACTGTCTGTCTTAAAGTAGCTTTGAATTAAAATGCCAATAGGCTCTACACCTAGTTGTAGATGAAATAAGAAAATCAAAAAATACTTAATGATGTACAGTAAACCCAACTGGACAAATTGAGCAGCTCTAGAATCTGTCCAGTCTCGCACCTCTTACTGTTCCATCTGTGACTTTCACCCATGTAAACTGCCTCGATTGGGGATGTTTAATTCTCCAAGCATCAACCAAACTAAATTCTGATGTTATCTGAAATAACTTACTGGATGATTGATAATGAGGTTCATCGCCTGTTCTGTCTTAAGTGAAATTAGTTGTACAGTTCCAGTCACCCCACATCACCACACAATCATGTGCCTCTAATTGCTGCAAGAAGGTGTGTAAATCGTGAAACAGTGCTGCTCTGTCTACCCCTTTGTTTGGAGCATAAACATTAATAAAGTAAAAAGAAAAACTTTCAATTTCTGCCCTAACCACCAGGACTCTGCCCATAACCAGTTCAGTGGTAGAAATTAAATTTACACAAAGACTTAGTGAGAATAAAACTGCTACACCAGCAGAGGAACTGCTTCCATGGGACAAAACATATTTACCTTTCCAATTTAACCCCCAATCCACCTCATTACTGTTATCAGTGTGCGTTTCTTGTAAAAATACAACATCAAGCTTTTTCTGAGAAATCATGTCTAAAATAACCCTCCATTAATATTTAAAGTGCCCACCCTTATCTGAGGCATATTAGTATGACAGAGGGAGGAGACACACAAAGACAGTAGACAGAAAAACACCAATTGTGCAAACCCCATGAAATTATTTCTGTATTCAAATCAATCAAATCAAAAATACTTTATTAATCCCCGAAGGGAAATTAAGTGTTGTTGTAGCTCAGTTATTCTTCAGGGAGCCATTGTAGAGGGTTCTAGCTGTGGACAGGAAGGAACTCCAGGAAGGAACTCGCCATGGTTACGCATCATAACAAGTGGCAAAAAAAGTGACAAATCAAGCAAAAAACTTGATCAGCACAGCACCAAAATCAGAACAAAACTATTTAGAAAATATTTCCAGAAGAAAAAACTAGCAAGAAATACTCAAAAAGAACAAAAAATGCTAGCAATGCTAGCAAAGTCACAGAGCTACTCCAACAAGCTGCCACCAGTTGTAGCGCTATTCCAGAAATATTCTGGACCTTTTTGACCCCTTTCCTTTTTTTTGCCATTAATTGTTTATGTACATTTGTGATATGTGTCAAGTCTTGAGGTTTTGGTTGTTTTATTATGTTCTGTACTTTGGGGGTTTTTCTGCAGTTGTTTTTCCTTTTGTTCTCACTCGGTGTCTTAGGTCATGTTATGCTTTTATTTTCCTTAGTCATCTAGTTTCCTGTTTTGCTTTTATTTTGGTTATGTCTGTACTTCCTGTTCTCCTCATGTGTCATTCAGTAACTTGTCAGTTCAGCTTGTCTCTTCAGTCAAGTATTTTTCCGTTCAGGTGTTTCTTGTTTCTGTGATTATTTCCTGTGTTTGTTTCTCCCCGTGTCCTCAGATGTTTTGAGTTTTGTAATCAGTTAGGTTTGGTATTTAAGTCTCACCACCGACCACCATGGACCCAGCAGTGAGTTTTTTGTTTTCCCCCCATCACCTCCGGGAGATCCAGACTCTCATGGAGAGACTGGATCGGGTTCTGGCAGCGGCTCACAACTCCACAGACCTAGTTTATATTCATTCCGCTCTAGGTATCGCTCAGGACATTTTGCAACAACAGCCACAGCTCAGGCAGCTTCCCCATTTCTCCGAACTCTCAATTCACCTCGCCATAGCCCGGGGAAGCTGCATCGGTTATAAACGGTTCCGGACTCATCCCTACTCTTAATCTTCCGCTGCCAGTTCCCCAGCACCCCCGTTCCACCCGGTGTCTTGGGTGCCTTGTCCGCTCTCCACTCCTCGTTTGTGCGGGCCCATCTGTTCACGGGTCCCAGCCCCGTCTCAGGGGGTCTGGAGGACGTCGCGTTCCAGCGACGCTCCCAGGCCTCGCTTTCTAGAGGTTTCCAGGCCTCGTTCTCCAGAGGTTTCCAGGCCTCTTTCTCCAGGGGTTTCCAGGCCTCGTTCTCCAGGGGCTTCCAGGCCTTGTTCTCCAGGAGTTTCCAGACCCAGTTCTCCCGAGGGTCTCGACGCCTCCAGTTCTCCCGAGGGTCCCGACGCCTCCAGTTCTCCTGAGGGTCCGACATTTCCAGTTCTCCCGAGGGTCCCACCGACTGCTGTCTGCCAGAGGGTCTCGCCGACTGCTGTCCGCCAGAGGGTCCCGCCGACTGCTGTCCCGCTCCAGGACCTGACAGTCCTCCAACAGTTCCAGACGCTGCAGTTCCAGTTCCAGACGCTGCAGTTCCAGTTCCAGATGCTGCAGTTCCAGTTGCAGACGCTGCAGCTCCAGTTCCAGTCACTGCAGCTCCAGTTCCAGTCGCTGCAGCTCCACTTCCAGACTCATCAGTTTCAGTTTCAGACTGATCAGTTCCAGTGCCAGACTCATCAGTTCCAATGCCAGACTCATCAGTTCCAGTCACTCCAGTTCCTGTGCCAGTCGCTCCAGTTCCTGGGCCAGTTGCTCCAGTTCCGGCAGTTCCAGTTCCCGCAGTTCCAGTTCCAATCGCTGCAGTTCCAGTTCCATTCCCAGTCGCTGCAGTTCCAGTCCCAGTCGCTGCAGTTTCCATTCTTTATGGTTCCAGTGCCGCATTGCCTGGCTCCAGACCCACACCACTCAGTCCTAGACCTCCCAGACCTCCTAGACCTTCCAGACCTCCCAAACCTTCAAGACCTCCTAGACCTCCACCATCTGGCACCAGCGGCCGTCTTTCCGCCAGCAGCGGCGGCTGCCCTCCAGACGCCCAGCGCCTCTTCGCTTCGCGGCTCCCAGGCTGCACTCCAGACGCCAGGCTTCGCTTCGCGGCTTCGCTTCGCGGCTTCGCTTCGCGGCTTCGCTTCGCGGCTTCGCTTCGCGGCTTCGCTTCGCGGCTCCCAGGCCGCACTCCAGGCGCGCTGTGCCTCTTCACTTCGCGGCTCCCAGGCCGCACTCCAGGCACGCTGCTCCCCTCCTCCTTGTGGCTGCCAGGCCACTCTCCAAGCTGGCTGCACCCCTTTGCCTCGCGGCTCCCAGGCCGAACTCCAGGTGCGCTGCGCCTCTTCGCCTCGCGGCTCCCAGGCCGAACTCCAGGTGCGCTGCGCCTCTTCGCCTCGCGGCTCCCAGGCCGCACTCCAGGTGCGCTGCGCCTCTTCGCCTCGCGGCTCCCAGGCCGAACTCCAGGTGCGCTGCGCCTCTTCGCCTCGTGGCTCCCAGGCCGCACTCCAGGTGCGCTGCGCCTCTTCGCCTCGCGACTCCCAGGCCGCTCTCCAGGTGCGCTGTGCCTCATCGCTCCGCGGCATCCTGGCCACCCTCCTGACCTTCGGTGCCTCTCATCGCGGCATCCTGGCCGCCCTCCAGACATTGGGCGCTTCTCAGCGAGGCATCCAGGCCGTCCTCCTGACTGTCGGCGTCTCTGCTCGCGCACTCCAGGCCGTCCTCCAGACTCTCGGCGCCTCTCCTCTCGGCCTCCAAGCCGTCCTTCAGACTCTCTGCGCCTCTCCTCTCGGCCCCTGGCCACCCAGCCTCCAGAGTCTCGGCGCCTCTCCTCTCGGGCCCCGGCCGCCCAGCCTCCAGACACTCGGCGCCTCTCCTCTCGGCCCCCGGCCGCCCAGCCTCCAGACTCTCTGCGCCTCTCCTCTTGGCCCCCAGCCGCCCAGCCTCCAAACTCTAAGCGCCTCTCCTCTTGGCCCCCAGCCCGTCCGCCAGACTTTTGGCGCCTCTCCTCATGGGCCCTGGCCGTTCAGCAGTTTTTTTCATCTTGGCCTCCATGCCACCTCCCAGACCTTTTGCGCCCCTCTTTGTGGCTTCCAGGCCACCTTCAGACTCTCTGCACCTCGGGTGCCTTTGATTCCAGGCCTTGACCCTTGTCCATTTTAGCCTGGTTTTTGTGTTTTTGACTCAGTCTTAGTCTTAGTCTCTCACCACCCTGTTTGGATTATGTCTTTGCTTCTCTTCAGTTCCTCATCTCCATGTAAGTTTCTTTTGCTGCCCTGTCAGCATTTTTGTTCTTATTAAACTTTTAGTTGTACTTTAGTTTTTTTTGTTGTCCCCCTCACTGCATTTGGGTCCAACATACAAACCTTTAAAAAACGTGACAATATGCTTTTTTAACCGAAACCGCATCTTTTCATCCAGCAACAAATATTCAGTTCTAGAAAAATAAATAATACAAATCTGATTAAAATAAACACAGTTACTAATATAAAACCTGTAAATAAACCATTAGATGTGGTTTACTGAATGATCTCTTTCATCTAAATCTCTGTTAGTTAATGATCTGATAATTGATCATCTTATTGATCTATTTTGTCTTATGGAAACCTGGCTGGAGCAGGAGGATCATGTTAGTATTAATGAATCAACTCCTTCTAACTACCTTAATCTTCATGTTCCTCGAGCAACAGGTCGAGGAGGAGGAGTAGCAGCTATTTTCCAGTCAGGTCTATTGATTAGCTCTAGACCAGCTATTAGTTATAATTCTTTCGAATTTATGACCCTCAGTATTTCTCACCCAAATTGGAAATCAGAGGAACCTGTTTTACTTGTTGTTGTATATCATCCACCAGGTGCTTATTCTGAGTTCTTGTCTGAATTTTCAGTCTTTTTATCAGAACTATTATTGAAATCTGATAAAGTCATTATAGTGGGAGATTTCAATATTCATGTTGATGTTGAAAGTGATAGTTTGAATATAGCTTTTAATGATCTTTTGGATTCAGTTGGTTTCTCTCAGAATGTAAACAAACCAACCCACTATTGTCATCATACTCTTGATCTTGTTCTGACTTATGGCGTAAAGATTGAACAGCTGATAGTGTTTCCTCACAACCCTGTCTTGTCTGATCATTTTTTAATAACCTTTGAATTTACAATGATGGACCTCACCGCTCCAGATAGAAACTTTAATTACCGTAGATGTTTATCAGAAAATGCTGTAACTAAATTCAAAGAATCTATTCCATTAGCTTTATCTTCATTCCACAAGAATAATATCACAGAGAGCAGCTACAAAGATTTTGCTGACTGGCGAATCGATGATCTTACTGATAATTTTACAGCTTCAATGCACACGTCATTGAATAAAGTTGCTCCTCTGAAAATGAAGGTAATCAGCAAGAGGAGGCATACTCCTTGGTTTAATTTAGAGCTGCGTATGCTAAAAAGAACTTCAAGAAAGTTAGAAAGGAAATGGCGTTCCACTAAGCTAGGAGAAGTTTATTTATCTTGGAGAGATAGTCTGCTCATATACAAAAGAGCCCTTCGTAGGGTTAGAACTGAGTATTACTCGTCCCTCATAGAGGAGAACAGGAACAATCCCAGGTTTCTGTTTAGTACTGTAGCCAGATTAATAAAAAACCCAACTTCTATTGAACCGTGTATCCCTGTAACCCTCAGTAGTGATGACTTCATGGAATTCTTTACTAATAAAATAGATTCAATTAGAGAAAAAATCTATAATGTCCTTCCCACTGTTTTCTCTGATTCGTTGTCCAGTGAAGCAGCTTTAGAATCTGAATCATGTTTAGACAGTTTCTGTCCAGCTGATCTTAATGAGTTAACACAAATTGTAGCTTCTTCTAAACCATCTACATGTATGTTGGATCCTGTTCCAACCAGACTTTTTAAAGATGTCTTCCCATTGATTAACGCATGGATATTGGACATGATCAATTTGTCTTTAATGAATGGATATGTGTCTAAGGCCTTTAAGGTTGCTGTTATTAGACCTTTACTTAAGAAACCTGATCTTGAGCCAGGATCTCCAGGTAATTATCGACCTATATACAATTTACCCTTCATCTCAAAAATTCTAGAAAACATTGTTGCAAACCAGTTATGTGATCATCTACACAGTAATAATCTTTTTGAAGAGTTCCCGTCAGGATTTAGAGCTCATCATAGCACTGAAACAGCCCTGGTGAAAATTTCTAATGATATTCTCATGGCCTCAGACAGTGGACTTGTGTCTGTACTTGTCCTGTTAGATCTCAGTGCTGCGTTTGATAGTATAGATCATAAGATCCTATTAAAGAGGCTTGAATATGATATTGGGATTCGGGGAACTGCATTAAACTGGTTTGAATCATATTTAACTGAAAGATTCCAGTTTGTTCATGTAAATAATGGATCTTCTTCATATACCAGAGTCAGTCATGGAGTTCCTCAGGGTTCAATGCTTGGACCAATCCTCTTTACTATATATTTGTTACCGCTTGGTAAAATTATTAGACAACATGGTATAAAATTCCATTTTTATGCTGATGATACTCAGTTATATCTATCAATGAAGCCTGATGAGACCAACCAGCTGCAGAGATTACAAGCTTGTCTTAATGATGTAAAATCTTGGATGACGCTTAATTTTTTGCTTTTAAATTCAGACAAGACAGAGGTTGTGACTTTTGGGCCTGAGAATCTTAGGAACAACTTGTGTAGTCAGTTATCAACGTTGGATGGCATTAATCTGGCCTGCAACAAGAAAGTAAAGAACCTGGGTGTTATCTTTGACCAGGACATGTCCTTTAGTTCTCATATAAAGCATGTTACCAGGACGGCCTACTTCCACCTGCGTAATGTTGCTAAAATTAGGAACATTTTGAATCAAAGAAATGCAGAAACTTTAGTTCATGCATTTATTACTTGTAGACTTGATTACTGTAATTCATTATTATCAGGGTGTTCTAATAGTGCTGTTAAAGGCCTCCAGCTGATCCAAAATACTGCTGCCAGAGTTCTGATGAGAGTTAGAAGGAGAGATCATATTTCTTCTGTTTTAGCATCACTTCATTGGCTCCCTGTAAGGTCTACAATAAAGTTTAAGGTTTTACTTTTGACGTATAATGCATTGAACGACCAAGCTCCAGCTTATATTAAATAACTTATTGTTCCATATTCTTCTAACAGAGCACTTCGCTCTCAGACTGCAGGTCTGCTTGTAGTTCCTAGAGTTTCTAAAAGTAGAATGGGAGGAAGAGCTTTTAGTTATCAGGCTCCTCTCCTGTGCAACCAGCTTCCACTTTTTATCCATGAGGCAGACACCTTGTGTAGTTTTAAGAATAGACTTAAAACTTTCCTTTTTACACAATCCTATAGTCAGGGTTAGCTTGGGTTCTCCTGAGCTTTCCCTTTAGTTATGCTGCTATAGGTTTAAACTGCCGGAGGACATACTGACCACATTTCTTCACTCTGCTGTCTTTTTTACTCTGGCTGCCTATGAGGAGGGTGTATCTCACATAAACAAACAATGAAATATTCCCACTAGAGCCATCAAATTGTTATTGCTTTGATTGTTACTGCTGCCATTAACTGTTTCTCTGTTTATCTTTCTATAGACATGAAGACTGGCCAAAATCCATCGGTGTTTGTCTGTGTCTCTTTCCTGTCAGCTCAGACCCCAGTCGGCTAAGGCAGAAGGCCGCCCATCCTGAGCCGGGTTCTGCTAGAGGTTTCTTCCTGTTAAAAGGGAGTCGTTCCTTTCCACTGTCGCCAATCGTGCTTGCTCAGGATGGGGGATTGTGCTGAAATAACAATTCAGCCCAATCGGCTGGTTCCTTAGACAGAAAATGTTTTATTATTAATTGGTTGATTTTTCTGTGAAGTGCCTTGAAATGACTTTGTCATGAACTGGCGCTTTATAAATAAATAAACTTGAAACTTGAAGTCTAATCCTACAATTTTTTGTCACATCTGCGCTCTCCTGATAAACTTTTCTGGATCTGTAAAATACTCAAATGCTTTAACTTGTTTCCCAAAACTGTCATCCAAAAATTCATTGATATCTTTCAAAGTGTACAGATCTCCAGTGTACGTTTGGGAATCTGTGAGTGAATAGCTGTCTGAGTCTGTGTCACACTCCATTTCTACCGTTTCGGATGCCACAGCAGCAACAGCATCCTGAGCCGCCTCAGTCGCAGCTCAAGGTGCACGTCGCGCCTCCGCATCAACCTTCTCTGCAGGCTGTGCTGCAGCCTCAAGCGTCTGGCCAACTTTTGTATCAACATTTTTGCATTTAGTGTTGCTATCTTTCTTTGTACAAGCGTCTATATCATCAGTTTGCTCTCTTAGACCGCTGCTTCCCTCCCCAGCATCAGAGGAAGCTGAAGGGGGAAATGTTTCTCACCTCAGCAGGTGCCTGAGCCGCCTGCTCCTCAGCGCCTTTGTGAGGACAGGCAGCTCGTTTA
This sequence comes from Pachypanchax playfairii, assembly GCA_006937955.1. Classification (NCBI taxonomy): domain Eukaryota; kingdom Metazoa; phylum Chordata; class Actinopteri; order Cyprinodontiformes; family Aplocheilidae; genus Pachypanchax; species Pachypanchax playfairii. Next base: position 1,132,288 of record SSNP01000127.1, on the reverse strand, counting down.
TGACCCTCATCTCCACACTCAAAACACTTCATGCTCACAGTGCTCGCATATACCATGTAGAAACCCTCCTCATGCTTAACTCTAAACGAGACTTCCAGCGTTTGTGAGGGAGAGTTCAAAAACATGAACACCTGTCTCCTAAAAGACTGAACATGCTTCAGTTTATCGCTTTTACACACCAAACCCACAGACCGGAAACTGCTGGCAAGTTTTCCAAAGCGCTGGTAATCCAGTGCAACATTTCTATAAACAAATCCAAGTGTCTTAATAATAAGCAACACCACACTGAAATAGGAGGAAAAATATCTGAGACTAAAACATCAGAGACAATGGCTTAAAGAGGCCCTTCCATTAAAAATGGTTTTTCTGAGGATTCTGTTGAATATTTTAGCTGCACAAGTGTTTTTACCTTCATAGTGGGTGTGAAAACAGGTCAATAACTTCTCTTTTAGTTTAAATCTCTCAAATTGCACAGGTGGCGATAATGCTCGATTTCTCCCGAGTCCAAACGGCCTGTATCTGTTTTGTCACAACTTCCTTTGTTAGTTTTCGGCAACTCCCACAGTTGAAACCATGCCTAGCATGCTGCTTGCTACAAGCTTTAGCATAAGACATAGTATAACAGACTGTCAGCCCAGTTGGACGTTGAGTGATCAGCTTTCAGAAAAATACTCATAACTCAATGAATTATTCACGGATTACAAACGGTCTGCTTTATTACAAACCCTATTATTCACAGGGAAAGGTTGAAGATGTTTGTAAATACTGCAGCCAGCTGAGCCACGCATGATTTAAGGACATGGCCGGGGATTCCGTAAGGACCAGCAGGTTTGCATGCGTTCACCTGTCTGAAGCACTTCCGCACATCCTCCTCAGACACAGTGTGTGCACTGATGTAATCTGTGATGCGAATGCTGTCTGGTCTCGTGGTGTTCACTGTGTCGAATCTAGAGTAGAATGTGTTTAGATCCTCACACAGAGAGGCAGTGGTCTGTGGTGTGATGGTTTTCCCTCAGAAGTCTGTGATTGTGTTTTGTCCTTGCTACATTCTCCAATGATTGTCAAACTATCATTTTACTTTGTCCCTGTATTCTCATTTCGCTGATTTGATTGTTGGTAAATTGCATGTTTATAGTCCGATGTGTTTGCGGAGGCAAAGGCAGTGTTGCGTTCCGCTAGAGCCATATGAACATCACTGTTAACCCATGGTTTCTGATTCGGGTAGATTTTAACTGTTTTGGATGGGACAACGTCATCTACGCATTTCCTGATAAATATGTAGACTGAGTCTGTGTACTCATCGATACCGTCAGCAGCCATGCGAAACATTTCCTAGTCCGCGTGATCAAAACAATCCTGTAACATGGACTCTGATTGGTCCAACCAACAGTGCACCGTCCTCAGGGTTGGAGCTTCTTGTTTCAGCTTCTGCCTGTAGGCCGGCAGGAGCAGAATGGAGCGATGATCTGATTGGCCAAATGGGGCGCGGGGGAGGGCTTTGTACGCATCCTAGAAGGAAGTGTAACAGTGGTCGAGCAGCCGCTCCCCCCGTGTGTTGAAGTGAATGTACTGGTGGAGTTTGGGTAAAACTTTCTTCAAGTTTGCCTTGTTGAAATCCCCGGCCATGATAAATGCCGCCTCTGGGTGCTTGGTTTCCTGCGTGCTGATCACGCTGTACAGTTGCTCGATCGGTGTCGGCTTTGTGGTGGAATGTAAACAGCCATAACAATGACTTAGCCAGAATGGCCGACACATAATCATAAGATGTTAGCAACCTTTATAATGGAGACTGGATAGTAGTAGCACATGATGACCATTGGTGGCTAGCCAAGGCCATTACTGTGAATTTTGTGCATCGAGATTTGAAAGTGGAGTTTCGGCATCTCCATGGTCCACAGCAAAGGTTCAACCTGTGATTGATAGGAAGGATTTTTGTTTCCATTCAGTTGGAGAAATATTGTGAAAGGCATCAACAGTCCATTCAAGAATAAAAAAGATTTACAGCAAAGCCCTTATGGTGCATTCACACCGGCCCAACCATCAACTTCATAAGCGGCAAGTTTATATGTAAAGTCTATGGTGGACGGGCGTCAGACAGACGTCAACGGCTCTGCGGCGCTTTTTGAGCGTTATGAGCGGCAACTTTTCAAGCTTTTCTAGCATTTCAGGCATTGACGCTTGAAAAGCTAGAAAAGCTCAAAGTTGAGCTAGCTGAACTTTTGACGTTGATAACGCTCTTGAAGCGGCATGTCAACCAATCAGAGCGTCTCATCGTAGTGACGTAAGATGTCACAGCATGTAGCCGGAAAGAAGCGGGATCAGCCAAAATGGAAGATAAATTAACCTCATCCAAACGTAGCTCCTGGAGCAAATGGTTAAACTCACCAAACTCAGAACGCATCTGAAGAATGGGGTGTATCCACAAACGGCGCTGATGCACCCGACGTCGACGTTGTCTAGATCTATGAAGTAAATAAATCCAAGCCACTGTCTCAATATGATCTGCAATAGCTCTGAACATCCGATAACAAAGGAAGCCCCTCCTTCGCGCTCTTTTTCGGTCAGGCTTTACGAGCTTTAATGCCTATGCGCTCTGACTGGCAGGCGTTATGAGCTTCAACTTCAAACGTCAAATTTGGAGCGTTATCAGCGTTGGTTGACGTTGACAAAGTGGCCGGTGTGAATGCACCTTAAGACTTCATTCAATGTTCCAACGCCTGTTGCAGAAGGCATAAGTGCAGGCAAAAATTAAATCCTAAGTAAGATAAGTGAACCTGTTTCTAGGCTACAGGTTTTGTGTTGCAAGCCTTTTTAGCAGTATTGTTGTTAAGGAGAGGCTGCATGGTGGCACTACAAACACCATCAAACGTCATATAGACAAATGTGAGATCTCTTTGCTAACAAAATGGATGAACTTGAAACTCTGTTGAAAACCCAGCCAAAGTATCGGGAATGCAGCATCATGTGTTTTACTGAGACACGGCTAAAGGAGCATATCCCGGACTCCTGTGTGTGTCTACCTGGCTTTCCAACAATACGGGCAGGCAGAGATTTGAAGAGGAGCAGCAAAAGAAGAGGAGTTTGTCAGCTGATCACATCTGCAGTCACCTGTTGGGGAAGCAGAATCAGTGCAATTGACATGAAGGGGCTGAACAGATGGATAAGGAGGACTGATTCTGTCCTGGAGACTGAACTGGAGTCTGTTGAGTAGATTGTCCAAAGGAGGATGAAGAACATGATCGAAAACCATCATCATCCTCTTCAGAACACAGTAACTCAACAACAGAGTGTCTCAGTCAGAGGATTCTTCATAATCTGCTGCGGCACAGACCGATAAAGGAGATCCTTCCTGTCCACAGCTAGAACCTTCTACAAAGGCTCCCTAAAGAAGAACTGAGTTACAACAACACTTAATTGCCCTTTTGGGATTAATAAAGTATTTTTGATTTGATTAATCCTTCCAGTTAGTCACAGGACCCACACCAGAAAGACACTAGTGGACCGGCAACAGAGATTGTGGAGGAGAAGAGTGAAAGAGGATGAGGGGGGGACACAGGAGGAGAAGAAGGTTAAATAAGATAGAGAGAGAATGGCAAGGAAAGGAAGAGATGGACTTGTGTTCTTTATAATTATTAATAGTTGGAAATAGTGTAATTTTCAGTGTGTGCATTATATTTTAAAGGTACAGTTTGTAAGAATTTTACAGGAAAATCCTCACATAACAGTTTAATATCCCACTGTTGTTGAAACTAAAGTCACATTGTAACAGATCTCGATTTCAGCCGGCTGGGTGGTCACTAGCTTCGCTCAGTTTAAAAAAGCTAACCCGGACCGGAATCATTATTTATACGTCCAGACTTCCTGGTTCCATAACGAATCACATGTAAGTCTGCAAGGCTGCCAAGTCTTCAACACAAGCAGCTGTAATTGTACAACGACCAGCAGCAAAAAGTTACAAACCACCGCGTCCTTCCAACTGAAAAGCCGAGCAGCACATGATGAAGCGTTCAAACGCACTAAGGGAAACTCAATGCTGAACAAATAGTTATTCCCAAAAATTGAACAAATACAATAGAAACTAAACGAGAATCAATATCAGAACTGGCAACTCAACAGAAAAATCATGGAGGGGTGGGGATGAGTGGCTGAGAACAGATGGGCTTTTTTCTACATGAACTGTGGGACTCGTATTTGATGACAAGGTCTATTTCTTACATACTGTAGCAGTACACACTGTATTCAGTATAAGCTGCGGAGCAGTTTTTTCTTCATCTATTGCCACTTCAAACTATTTAAAACGAAAAATGGCTCATTAATTGGCTAATTAATTGCTAAGGTTGTAACTATTAGATCAAATATCTCACCTTTATCTAATGGGTGTCCCACTGCACCAACCCTTCTTCATTTTTTTGACCACTTTTAGCCTGTCTCTATGTCCTTTCTCTCAGACTTGGTTGCTGAGATGAAACCTGTAGGCTCCCTGAGCGATCCCATCCCCCCACGACTGTTAAAAGAATCTTTCCAGTCTGTGGGCCTGCCCATCTGTGCAATTATTGATGGCAGCCTCAATACGGGGGTGGTCCCACGACTGTTTAAGCATGCAATGGTGCAGCCTGTCTTGAAAAAACAGAATATGGACGCAAATACCCTGGAAAGTTATCGCCCCATCTCAAAGCTTCCTTTTCTTTTGAAGCTGTTAGAAAAGGTTGTTTCTTCCCAGATTTGAGAGTTTTTATGTGTGTTTAAAGTTTTTGACCTCTTTCAGTCTGGTTTTCGTGCCCTTCACTCTACTGAATCTGCACATCTGCAGGTTTTTTTTTTTTTTTAGAAATATGTTTATTGATTTTCAAAGAAGGAAAATACAAGATAAAAAAAAAAAAAGATAAACAGCACAGCACATCTAGCAAAACAAATATAATGGTCATAAAATGAGTACTATAGATATAATGTAAAAGCAGAAAAATATATAAACAATAATAATAAAAAAAATGATTCAATAAATAAAAAATAGTTTAGTAGACATATACCAAAACTCTCTCTTGTTTGTATTATGAGGCTTTTTATAACAGCAGATATCTATGGGCTCGCATTTTTAAGGTAGTTCAGTACTGGGTTCCATATTTTCTCAAACGTATCCCCTTTATTGTCAATGTAGAATCTCAGTCTCTCCAGATGTAAAGTATTCGATAGTTCTCCCAACCATAAGTTATAAGTAGGCACAAAGTCCATTTTCCACATTCACAAAATCAGCTTTTTAGCAATCACCATTCCGAATTGAACTGCTCTTCTCTCAAATTTATGAACAGAAGAAAGGACACTTGTGGCCCCTAAAATAAGATTTTTGCAGAAAGCATTAGAAAAACACTCAAAGATACATTTCCAAAATAGATCCAGTTTGTTACAAGCCCAGAATGAATGTACTAGAGTTCCTATTGAAGATTTACATCGATTACATGTTGGAGAAACATCTGGATAAAATTTATGCAGCTTTTCTCGCAAGTAGTGGAGTCTATGGAGCACCTTATACTGTATTAGGTTGTGCCTGGTGTTAACAGAACACTTTTGTACATTTCATAGACATCAGCGGGTTTTTAATGATATCCTCCTGGCTACTGACTCAGGATCATATGTCCTTTTATTGTTATTAGACCTCTCAGCGGCCTTCGACACAGTTTTTTTTTTTCAAATTTTATTTATTAACTTTTTGTTTTTAAACAAGGCTTATATATATATCACAGAGGCACATAGTATTGGTCAAGGCATAATTAGCATAAAAATAAACAAAACTTCTAGCCTTGTACAACCAAATATTGTCAGAAATAATTTATGAAAAATATTTTAAAAAGAACAAACAATAAAAAACACACACACACAAACATAAAAGGGGTTACAAAAAGGCAGGGGTGTCAAAGTCCAGGCCTCGAGGGCCACTATCCTGCATGTTTTAGATGTTTCCCTTCTTTAACACATCAGATTCAAATGAACAAGTCGTTAACAGGCTTCTGTCTGTCTTATGTTAAAAATATTTGTAAAACATCAAACCATTTGAAAATCTATCCAGATTTCAGCAAGTTAGGAGTGTTTATGTCAGTGTAGCTCACGTACCTTCATTCACTACAATACAGTCAGCCAGAGAGCTTCCCTGTAGCAAAATCGACTGCCTGAAACACCCTCACGAGGGAGGTAGTGTTTATATCTATGATCATGACAACTCTGGATGTTTTTCTTCACTAAATTTAAACTTAGTGCATCTGAAAAATTCTTCTCCCCTCTGAATGACAAATAATGAGTCACCAGAAGAACAGTCAATGTGCACACACAAAACAGTCAGTGTCCAAAGCACTAATGACCGGCTCCTTTTTCCAGCATTACATTGGCTGCTTCTTTCAGCTGATCGCTGTCACCTCCTCCCTCCTTCTTTCTCTCTTTTTCACTCAACCATTCTCCCACTGTGCACTACTGAAACAAATTACTCTTTATCTGTGTCTCTGAAGAGCACGCCCGCAGTGTGTGGATGTCCGTGGGAAACAACGCTGCAGTAAAATGAGAAAAGAGAACAAGTTGATTCATTGGATCTGGTGGATTATGGTTCTAACAGCTTTCTTCTTTTTGGGTTTCAGTATTGGTAAGAAACAGCAACTTGACGCAATAACTACTTACTGCTCTGCTGTTTGTTTTAGTGTAGTTTTGCTAAAAGATATGACAATGAAAATAACAAACCAGCAGGTATACGCAACAAGCTTTTGCTTTACGCAACAAGGAGGTACAGCTGTTGTTTTGAAAAATGCAGAGAAAGAAAACATTTTTCATTCCTTCACTCAGACTTGTTTGGCCTGTTTAACCCCAGTGTGACCTTATTTTTTTCACCACTTTAACACATTTCACATATTTGTGCTCACATGAGGTATGCCCCAACTACCCAAGGTGCCAATTTTCTGTTCAGATGTTTAAAAACTACTTCTATCTCCCTGCAGTTACTATAAAGAAATGTATTATAAGATAATCTTTTTAACATAAAAAGTAATTTATGTATAAAAGAGATGAGGATGTACTGTTTGTTTTTCTGTTTCTGTGTGTGTGTTGTAGGTTGGTTTGGAAAGCGCTCACATGCATACACCACAGACCACAAGAATTCAAATGCCTATCTGAAGGAGTTTCTGGGTGAAATGCAGACAAACCAGATCAGAGAGCATCTCAGGTAATAAAAAAAACCAGATTCCAAACTATCATAAAGACATTTATGGCCTCGATTCTAAAACTATTTCTGATATACAGTGAACTTCTTTATTGGAGAGCAGACTTCTTCATCTGACAAAATAGTGTTTTTGTGTGTCCACATAGTGAGGAGATACATATTCTAATGTCCTTAACTTTGTTCATGATGCTGACATAAAAGAAGAGGATAACATCTGTAGTTTGAGCTGCAATAAATTCTGAAATCAGATAATAGGAGTGTGTAACTGAATAGCTTTTTTTTGTCCCTTGCGGCTCTTAGGCCACAACATCACATGAGTGTCACAGTAACTTGTCTTCTTCACAGGAAATTTACTCTTCTCCCCCATCTGGCTGGCACAGAGCAGAATCTAAAATATGCTGAGCAGATCAGGAAAGAGTGGCTGGAGTTTGGGTTAGACTCGGTGGAGATGGTGCCCTACGATGTCCTACTATCCTACCCCAACAAATCCCAACCAAACTACATCTCTATAGTTGATCACCTTGGCACTGAGGTACATTGCAGACAAGATGATTGCATATTCTAATACAAAAAAAATAAATACAAACTTTAACAAGACATGAAAAGGTCTGTCAAAGTTTTTTTTAAGGTGTTGCCTATGAAATAATCTTTTGAATTTCTTGTTGATTCTAAGTAGATGTCTCCAAGATATCTGATATGAAGTGTTGCTTGAGAGAGAAAGTTGTGTTTGAGTCAAGCAGGATGCAGTCTGGTTTGGTGGTGAAATTTGTATAACTCAATACATTTTTAATAATAAAGCATTTGGCCTAAGATAACTTGTAGCATCATGCCAGTAGCATCACTGTTATGACTAGGAACCTGAAACGTGCATCTGAAAATGAGAATAGGAAGAGTTAGAATGATGCATAATTCTCGTGAGAAGTAGATAAGCTGAAAATAAAACAGACTGAGAGGAGCTCTGTTGAACTGCAGCATAAGGTTTGTATCTTAGACTGTATTCACACCTGATATTCCGGGGGACCAAAATTGCAACATTGTTGCTGGTTTTAGTTGGTACATTTTGGATTCACACTGCACTTTATTAAAAAGGCTAAATAAGCTCATGCGCTTGTTTTCATCACAGCCTGTGGAGGCGCTGTGGAGTTTCTGCACTACCTTTTTAGTGCTGTCACTGCACTTCCTGGTGCTGCGACTCTCCTTCTACAGTGAATGTAAACACACATGGAGTAGAATCACATTCAGGTTTTGGGATTGATCTTTTGTGTTTGGTGAATGTACCAGATCAAAATTCTGCAGTAATGGGCTCAGGATGAGCAGATAACAAGGAAAAGGACTACACGAGATGGATACACAATATAATCTGCTTCCTGTTTTTAGTGCGGTCTCGCTGCGGTTGTATTCACACATGCAATCGAACCTCTCCAGAGTTCGTTTCAATCAAACCAAGACCCCCATTTTTAGGTGGACTAGAGTTTAATTGGGCCGAATCAGAGTTCAGTTGCCCATTCGCACCTCCCCAAACAAATCGGACTTTCTGTGCAAACAAACTAGAGTTCGATTAAAGTGGACTAAACACAGACTGCCAACCTATATGCATTTTGCATAGCAAGCACGCAAATTGGCATCTAACTAAATGGTAAATGTCCTGTATTTGTATAGCGCTTTTCTAGTCATTCAGACCACTCAAAGCACTTTCACACTACAAGGTTTTGCATTCACCCATTCACACAACCCGATATGTAAACCGGGGGGAGGGGCTAACACTCACACAACCCGATATGCAGATCGGAGGGCAACATGGGGTTCAGTGTCTTGCCCAAGGACACTTCGAAATGTGGCAGTGAAAGCCGGGATCGATCCACCAACCTTCAAATTGGAGGACGACCGCTCTACCCACTTAGCCACAGCCGCCCCAAATACACGGGTAAGACTTGCCCCTCTAAACTACGCTAAAAGCTGCGCACATGTGAGTTCTGTAAAAAAAAAATTCTGGAGGTGGTTAAGAAGTTTCAGCCAATCATTGAAGAAAAGCAGAGAAAACAAAGTCTGCCTAACCTAAAGCGTAACACCCCCGTCTCCCCGCTTCGTCCTGCTGCCCGCTCCTTCTTTCCATTCTCCATTTCCCTACTTGCTGCTGTTCTGGCATTTAAAAAGGTAAATTCTCTCGGTGTGTGAGGACGCACGTGTGCGGGGCTGTGTGTGTCAGCGAACTGGCCAGCCTCCGGTGAATGTGAACCTTTATGTGTAAACTTATGGGCACAACACACTGGAGGTGACAAACGACCTCCATAACCCATCGCTATCGCTTTGATAACCTCACGCGGGAGGCAACGAGCGATCCATCAATGAAACCTCTGTTGATTGGTCCTTGACCTGTGAACGATATATGCACGAGCGCACTCACGAAATTTGCATGTTGCTTTAACAGTGATCAGCTCACAGCAGCGCTGATCATTGATCACTGATCATCAGTGCGCACAGCAGCGCACAACAGCTGATCATCCTTAACAGAGAAGGGAGGGCAGAAATAAATAGTCTTCTTTCTTAATCTCATTGACAAAAATCAAATATTTAATAAATTATGTGAATCTTACAACCAAAGAGGTCATTCAATGTGAAATGTGTAGAAATTATTTGTTATATAGAGTCAAATATTAGTAAAATATTAGAGAGTCAGCCACAGACACAAGCTTCAGTGCAAAAAGTGAAAAGTGTATTTACAATGGTGATATTGAAATGTGCAAAGGTGATGATTCTCGGGAGGATGAGGAAACTGGGGATGAGATCAGATTCACTGACACTAGAAACGGGGAGACAATATGCACAGGTGGAGCTGACTCACAGAGATGGTGATGACGACAAGCTTGAGAGGGAGGCAGGTCCAGTATAGTGGCTGTGCAGGGAGATGTTCCAGGGAGTGTGCCGGGTGAGAAGCCAGAGAGCAGGCAGTCAGGCAGGCAGGCGGAGATCGGTGCTCGGCATAAATCCAGGAAAACACAGGGAGCCCGGGTTGGTTCTCGAGATAGATATGGGCAGACTCAGGATCAGGTTCACAGGAGAGCAACAAGGAGACTCGGAAACAGTTCCACACAGGAGCACAGGGAGACACAGCAGGAGATCCACGGGGAAGACTGGAGAGGCAGGGGTGCAGTTCGAAGTCCTGGGAAGAAGACAGGTTACTTGGAACAAGGCACATAAAAACTCAGAATAAACACACTGATAATTATCACAGGGAGACTCAGAAATGGCTTGTGGTTTTGCTACTGTTTAGGTCAACAACCAGGCGATGAATGATCGTCTGCCTGCGGGTTTTAAACGCTCCCGCCATCAGTCTGATCTCAGCCAGCCTTTGTCAATCAGCCTGCACCGCTCCCAAGCATAGAGGTTACAGTGGGGCAAAAAAGTATTTAGTCAGCCACCAATTGTGTAAGTTCTCCCACTTAAAAAGATCAGAGAGGCCGGTAATTTTCATCATAGGTATACCTCAACTATGAGAGACAAAATGAGGAAAAAAAATCCAGAAAATCACATTGTCTGGTTTTTTAAAGAATTTATTTGCAAATTATGGTGGAAAATAAGTATTTGGTCACCTACAAACAAGTAAGATTTCTGGCTTTCACAGACCTGTAACTTCTTTAAGAGGCTCCTCGGTCCTCCACTCGTTACCTGTATTAATGGCACCTGTGTGAACTCGTTATCAGTATAAAAGACACCTGTCCACAACCTCAAACAGTCACGCTCCAAACTCCACTATGGCCAAGACCAAAGAGCTGTCAAAGGACACCAGAAACAAAATTGTAGACCTTCACCAGGCTGGGAAGACTGAATCTGCAATAGGTAAGCAGCTTGGTGTGAAGAAATCAACTGTGGGAGCAATTATTAGAAAATGGAAGACATACAAGACCACTGATAATCTCCCTCGATCTGGGGCTCCACGCAAGATCTCACCCCGTGGGGTCAAAATGATCACAAGAACGGTGAGCAAAAATCCCAGAACCACACGGAGGGACCTAGTGAATGACCTGCAGAGAGCTGGGACCAAAGTAACAAAGGCTACCATCAGTAACACACTACGCCGCCAGGGACTCAAATCCTGCAGTGCCAGACGTGTCCCCCTGCTGAAGCGAGGACACGTCCAGGCCCGTCTGCGGTTTGCTAGAGAGCATTTGGATGATCCAGAAGAGGATTGGGAGAACATCATATGGTCAGATGAAACCAAAATAGAACTTTTTGGTAGAAACTCAACTTGTCGTGTTTGGAGGGGAAAGAATGCTGAGTTGAATCCAAAGAACACCATACCTACTGTAAAGCATGGGGGTGGAAACATCATGCTTTGGGGCTGTTTTTCTGCAAGAGGACCAGGACGACTGATCCGTGTAAAGGAAAGAATGAATGGGGCCATGTATCGTAAGATTTTGAGTGAAAACCTCCTTCCATCAGCAAGGGCATTGAAAATGAGGCGTGGCTGGGTCTTTCAGCATGACAATGATCCCAAACACACCGCCCGGGCAACGAAGGAGTGACTTCGTAAGAAGCATTTCAAGGTCCTGGAGTGGCCTAGCCAGTCTCCAGATCTCAACCCCATAGAAAATCTCTGGAGGGAGTTGAAAGTCCGTGTTGCCCAGCGTCAGCCCCAAAACATCACTGCTCTAAAGGAGATCTGCATGGAGGAATGGGCCAAAATACCAGCAACAGTGTGTGAAAACCTTGTGAAGACTTACAGAAAACGTTTGACCCCTGTCATTGCCAACAAAGGCTATATAACAAAGTATTGAGATTAACTTTTGTTATTGACCAAATACTTATTTTCCACCATAATTTGCAAATAAATTCTTTAAAAATCAGACAATGTGATTTTCTGGATTTTTTTTCCTCATTTTGTCTCTCATAGTTGAGGTATACCTATGATGAAAATTACAGGCCTCTCTGATCTTTTTAAGTGGAAGAACTTACACAATTGGTGCCTGACTAAATACTTTTTTGCCCCACTGTATATGTGCCTTTTTCTCTCAATGATTATCTCCCGCAGAATGAGGGTATGATGTGGGTGGCCGCGAACTGCTGGCAATTAAACTCGCCTTTGAGGAGTGGCACCACTGGCTGGGGGGGTCCAATTCCTAGTGATTGTTTGGACAGATCACAAGAACCTTGCCTACCCGCAAGAGGCTATACAGTTAAATCCCCGTCAGTCCCGCTGGTCCCCGTTCTTGTCTCGTTTTCATTTTATCATCTCTTACATACCCGGTTCTAAAAACATGAAACCTGTCCTGTCAGTTCCCGAGTGAAGACACCTGCTCTCCGCGAACCATCATCCCTCCCTCCTGTGTAGAGGGTGCCGTGAGCTGGGACATCAAGGAGACCATTAGATGCGCACAATGGCCGGATCCTGGCAGTTAGGTCATGTCTCCTTCATTGGGCCCACACAGCGAGGTTCAGCGGCCACCCAGGAATAGGACGCATGGTGGCGCTGTTGCGATGTTCGTTTTGGTGGCCCGGGATGTACAAGGACATCAGGGATTACGTCCACGCCTGCCAGATTTGTGTGCACAGTAAATCCTCCAACCATCCTCCACACAGTCTCCTCCAGCCCCTGGAGTCTCCCAGCCGGCCCTGGTCCCATGTAGCCTTGGACTTTGTGACGGGCCTCCTGGTCAGCAAGGGGTTATCAGTCATCCTTACCATCATTGAGAGGTTCTCCAAGACCTGTCACCTAGTCCCCCTGAGGCATCTTCCCTCTGCGCTTGAGACGTCTAGGCTGCTGGTCAAGCACGTATTCCGGCTGCACGGCCTCCCCCGAGAGGTGCTGTCAGACAGTGGGCTGCAATTTGTCTCTCAGGTGGGGAGGGAGTTTTCTAAGGCTCTTGGGATCAAGGTGGTTCTCAGCTCCGGGTTTCATCCTCAAACCAACAGACGGAGAGGATGAACCAGGAGCTTGAGCCCACTCTCCGCTGCCTGTGCTCTTCCAGCCCGACCACCTGGAGTGAGCACCTTCCCTAGATAGAATATGCGCATAATTTCCATGTTTCCTCAGCCACCGACAAGTCCCCTTTCGAAGTGTCCCTGGGTTATCAGCCTCCATTGTTTCCATCTGAGGAGACACCCTTATCTCACCCCAGTGTTTAGTCTCACGCCCAACGGTGCAGGCGCGTCTGGGCGCTGACGCACAAAGGAACTATACATCAAGATTGCTAAGTGTCAGTGTCTCCCTGCACCCACCTACACCGTTGGGCAAAGGCTTTGGCTCTCCACCCGTGACATAACACTCAAGAACACTCATAAGAAGCTCTCCCCCAGATTCATTGGTCCCGATGAGGTCGTCTCCATCCCTAGTCTGGTTACAGTAAAACTTTGTCTCCCTACATCTATGCGCATACACACAGTGTTTCATGTCTCCCTAGTAAATGGTAAATGTCCTGTATTTGTATAGCGCTTTTCTAGTCATTCAGACCACTCAACGCGCTTTCACACTACAAGTTTGACATTTACCCATTCACGCAACTCGATAAGTAAACCTGGGGGAGAGGGTAGGGGCTAACACTCACACAACCCGATACGCAGATCGGGGGGCAACATGGGGTTTAGTGTCTTGCCCAAGGACACTTTGACATGTGGTGGTGGAAGCCGGTCGATCCACCAACCTTCAAATTGGAGGACGACCGCTCTAACCACTGAGCCACAGCCGCCCCTAGTCAAACCTGTTTTGTGCAGCCCTTTGTGTCCATCTCCTGTGTCGCCCCCCACCCACCCACATTACACCTCAATGAATTAAAATCCTGCAGAGCTCACAAGGTCCCCCTGCTCAAGAAGGCACATGTGCAGGCCCACCTGAAGTTTGCCAGTGAACGCTGAATGATTCAGAGAGTGACTGGGAGAAAGTGCTGTGGTCAGATGAGACAAAAATTGGGCTCTTTGGCAATAACTCCACTTGCAGTGTTTGGAGGAAGAAAAATGCTGCCAATGACCCCACCATACCCACCGCCAAGCATGGAGATGGAAACATTTTGCTTTGGGAGTGTTTTTCTGCTGATGACACAGGACAACTTCATTGCATCAACGGGAAAATGGACGGAGCCATGTATTGTGAAATCCTGAGCGACAACCTCCTTCCTTCTGTCAGGAAACTGAAAATGGGTTGTGGGTGGGTGTTCCATTACGCCAATGACCCAAAACATACAGCAAAGGCAACAAAGGAGTGGCTAAAGCAGAACCATATTAAGGTCATGGAGTTGCCTAGTTAGTCTCTGGACCTTAATCCAATCAAAAACCTATCGATGGAGCTGAAGCTCAAAGTTGCACAGGGACAGCCTAGAAACCATAGTGGTTTAGAGATGATCTGCAAAGAGGAGTGGACCAAAATTCCTCCTAAAATGTGCGTAATCTTGGTCATCAATTACAAGAAATGTTCGACCTCTGTGCTTGCAAACAAGGGTTTTGCCTCAAGTTTCAAAGCAGTACTAAATCAATTTTGTTAAAATTTCTAGGGGGCACTTCTCTAGAGCAACTCCTGGCATGGCTCTGAGTGTTTGAGCTTCTTTTGTTGTTTGTTTTGTTTTTCTGAGTGTCTTAGAGGAAAAAGGATTGCTTCAATGGACCGCTAATAACAATTTGCATTTTATTTGCTTGCTTCTGTTTGTGGCTTTATAGCCAGTAAATGAACTTTGCTTACCACTGTCTCAGCCATTCATTAACAGCACAAATAGGCTCAGGTATCCACGTTGCCTCCCTCTGGAGTTTGGCCATCTACCAGTGTCGGCACATGCACTCACATTCATTGACAGTAGGCCTATTTCTTGTCAGATTATTCGCGGTCAGAAGCGGAGATGGGAGATCGGGAGGAAAAGAGGGTCTAGAGGGGGCATAAGGAACAGGCTGAAGAGGAGAGACAGCCAGCTACCGGCGCTACCTGTTAAATGCGCGATCGCTTTGGAACAAACTTTCCACACTCCTACAGTTTGATCGGGATTATCGACAGATCAGCCTCTTCTGCTGCACTGAGACATGGTTTACCAAGGACACAGAGCTGCAACTGGATGTTTTTGACATCATTCACTTTGACAGGGATGCAGCGAGAACTAGGAAATCAATTGGGGTCAGGCTCTGTATAGCTGTATAGACAACATTATTTACCCCGGGAGTTCTCCCAGCTGACTGTGATTTTAGCATATGTCCCAGGACCAGACTTTAACTTGGCAAAAGAGCGCATAGTCAACAGCTATCGCAGAGCTGTCAATCAGACCGGAGCGCAGGCTGTGACATCACGTCACATCTCCCAGATCTGGAACAATTTGTTACTAATTCTACCAGAATGAATAATACTTTTGACTTATGCTGTGAAAACATTCGGAACGCATGTGTATCAAAGGCACGCCCCCACCTTGGCTGATCAGATCATAATGTCATCCTGCTGCTACCAAAATACAGATCACAACTAAAAACAGGGGAAACAATATCAAAAAATATTACAGTCTACAATAATGATCAAATAAACACACTAAAACGTTTTGAAATCACAGACTAGGACTTATTTTTTAATGACTGTGGTGGGAATTTGGATTTATTAACAGATGTTCTCACCTCATATATTTTATTCTGTGACAGTATTGTAGCTCCCACGAAAAAGATTAGCATCTATCCTAATAATAAAAAATGAGTTACTAAAGAAATTATGTTCTGCCTAACACAGAAAAAAGAGGTTTTCTTCAGAGGGACAAGCAGAAGGTGAAAGACCTGGAGAGGGAGTTCAGGAGACAGTCTACTCTGGCAAGGAGCACTTATAGGAAGGACATAGAGAAGAAACTAACAACTGGTATTACTGTTGAAGAGGCTTGAATATGATATCGGAATTCAGGGAACTGCATTAAACTGGTTTGATTCATATTTAACTGAAAGATTTCAGTTTGTTCATCTAAATAAATAATCTTCTTCATGTACCAGAGTCAGTCATGGAGTTCCTTAGGGTTCAGTGCTTGGACCAATCCTCTTTACTATATACAGTATATGCTACCGCTTGGTAAAATTATTAGACAATATGGTATAAAATTCAATTTTTATGCTGATGATACTCAGCTATATTTATCAATGAAGCCTGATGAGACCAATCAGCTGCAGAGATTACAAGCTTGTCTTAATGATGTAAAATCTTGGAGGACGCTTAATTTTTTTTTGCTTTTAAACTCTTTTAAACTCTTAAAGACTTTTGGGCCTGAGAACCTTAGGAACAAGCTGTGTAGTCACTTATTTACATTGGATGGCATTAATTTGGCCTCCAACAAGAAGGTAAAGAACCTGGGTGTTATCTTTGACCAGGACATGTCCTTTAGTTCTCATATAAAACATGTTACCAGGATGGCCTACATCCACCTACGTAATGTTGCTAAAATTGGGAGCATTCTGAATCAAAGTGATGCAGAAACATTAGTTCACGCATTTATTACTTCTAGACTTGATTATTATAATTTTTTATTATCAGGATGTTCTAATAGTGCCTCCAGCTGATCGAAAATACTGCTGCCAGAGTTCTGATCAGAGTTAGGAGAGATCATATTTAACATCACTTCAGTGGCTCCCTGTGAAATCGGAAGACATACTGACCATATTTCTTCTCTCTGCTGTCTCTCTTTACTCTCCATGTTTGTATTGATTGTTAATGCTGCCATTAACTGTTTCTCTGTTTATCTTTCTATAGACATGACAAGTGGCCCAAATCCATCTGTGTTTGTCTGTGTCTCTTTCCTGTCAGCTCAGACCCCAGTCGGCTCAAGCAGAAGGCCGCATATCCTGAGTTGGATTTCTGCTAGAGGTTTATTCCTGTTAAAAGGGAGTCGTTCCTTTCCACTGTCGCCAATCGTGCTTGTTCAGGATGGGGGATTGCACTGAATTAACAGTTCAACCCAATTGGCTGGTTCCTTAGAAAGGACATTATTTTATTAATTGGTTGATTTTCTGTAAAGTGCCTTGAAATGACTTTGTCATGAACTGGCGCTTTATAAATTAATAAACTTGAACTTGAAACGTAAATGTGAAAGAAGCATGGCAAGGGCTAAATATTATGATGGCTGGGTCACTAAACCAGTTGCCATAGGCTGGACAGACCCTGCCTTATTTGCAGAAGAACTGAACATCATTTTTGGTATATACTACTAACACTCAATGAAGACCTCATTGTTGATGAACAGCTGATAACCTCCATCTTGCAAAAAGTAAACCTGTTCAAAGCCTCGGGCCCGGGACAAGCTCACTGGCAGGGTGCTTAAAGGCTGTGCTGCACAGCTGGGTGCAGTTTTCACCAGACTGTTTAAGCTTCTTCTGGACTCTGGTTCTGTTCCAAGGCTATGGAAGGAATCCTCAATAATTCCTAAGAAATCCAGTGCCAAAGATGCAAAAAACTTCAGACCTGTGGCTCTCACATCAATACTTTGCAAATGCATGGATTTCTTTCACAGTCCCCTAATTACTAAGAAATTACCTGGTACTTATATGGTAAATCTTGGTGTGTTACTGGTAAATGCCATGTGTATTAAGTAGGGAATTACAGAGAAAGTACAGCAGCAATTACTCAGCATTTACCTGATATATATATATGGAAAATTATAGCACATATGGGGTAAATACCACATGTAATAAGGAGGTACATACAGAGGAAGTACTACTACATTTACTAAGAAAAACCTACACTATTACCCATCAACTCAATTAGGTTGTGACCAGTTTAGATTTGTAATAACTAAAATTAAAATAGTGCCATCCAATAAATTACCTTTTTCTTACATGTCCTTCAGTTTTTTTAAGCATTTACCTTGTACTTACCCGTAACAACCTCCTACCACCTGCAGGAACAGTTTTCTTCTAGGATCCTGGTACATCTTACATATTGGGTGTGTTCTTTCTGGAGTGCATAATATTTACTTAGTAAGTAAACTGAAACTGGACTGTAAAAGGGAGTCTGGTATGTTTCCATGGTGTTACCAGGTTCTTACCATATAATTCCTAATACATTGTTCCTTTTTCCATGTGATCAATAGACACTTTAACCATTTTATCTTCTGCAACCTTGCTAAGTAAAACATGACATTTTACTTAGTAAGTAAGCAAAAACTGGATTGTAAAAGGAAGTTTGGTTTGTTTCCATGGTGTTACCAGGTTG
Organism: Pachypanchax playfairii; assembly: GCA_006937955.1. Classification (NCBI taxonomy): domain Eukaryota; kingdom Metazoa; phylum Chordata; class Actinopteri; order Cyprinodontiformes; family Aplocheilidae; genus Pachypanchax; species Pachypanchax playfairii. The sequence goes on along the minus strand of SSNP01000127.1, from coordinate 1,113,950 downwards.
TTAGCATAAAATTCCATTGTAACAGACACTTAAAGATCTTATCTTCTGCAATGTTCTGCTGCTGTACATGCCTTAAATATGTAAAAGGTAGAGAAAACCTTAGTGAAAAACTAAAAGAAACTGGGGGTGTAGGAATAATTGTAAAGTAGTTACTAAATGGTAAAGAAAGGAAATATAAGTCAGAGATTGCTTCAAAGTGGTTTATTGAAGAGTATAATTTTTCTTTGGTCTGCATTGGGGGTGGCTGTGACTCAGTGGTTAGAACGATCATCCTCCAATCTGAAGGTTGGTGGATCTACCCTGGCTTCCACCTCCACATGTCGAAGTGTCCTTGGGCAAGACACTGAGCACCATCTTGTCCCTCGATTTGCACATCAGGCTGTGTGAGTGTTAGCCCCTTCCTTCTTCCCCCGATCCACATATTGGGTTGTGTGAATGGGTAAATGTAAAACTTGTAGTGTTAAAGCGCTTTGAGTGGTCTGACTAGAACCTGCACTCCAGTACAGTAGGTGGCGGAAATGCACCTAAAAGTTAGATGGCACCAACCAAGAAACAGGAAGAAGAAGCAGAGGGTTGAAACGCTACTGTTTTCCAGAAGATCAGAACATTATCAGTTTTCCATCAATCTTTAATTTAACATCTAGCTGAAAGGCTAACAGGTATGTTTGTGGATTGTATGTGTTGTTTACATTTCATATAATTTTTAAATGAATTTCTTGTGTGTTAACAAGGTTTGGAGTAAGCTGGTATGCTGATGCTAGTATTTGCTATCACCTTTTATGGTGTATTTAGCAAAGGCTTAAAATTGGTTATATGAAGTGAATGATTTTATGTTTTATTTTATGATTTCAGCTCTTACAGTGTGTCTGTGGTTAACTGTGAATAAATGGGTTGGAATACCACACCACAATCCATAAGTTGTGATCAGTAAGTCCAGCTGTAAGTACTACGTAACTTCTATGTTAATACTGAACTTTGTTTCCAACATCACTGATAAAACTAACTTGTGTTTCCACCCACTTACTCTGGCCTTTCCCCACCACAGAAAAGCATGAGTTCCGGTTACAAAGATCCTGTGTTACTGCAGACAGCTCAGTCTGCACCTACTCAATAAATATTTAAATTCAAGAACAGTCTCTGCTCCTTGTTCTGTGCACTCTCGAGTGTTTTCCATGCCTGAAACATTACATGATCATTCCCTTTTCAACATTGCAGAAGATAAGATGGTAAAAGTGTCTGTTGATTGCTTAGAAAAAGGAACAATGTATTAGGAATCATATGGTAAGAACCTGGTAACACCATGGAAACAAACCAGATTTTCCTTTTAAAGTCCAGTTTCCGCCTAATGTCATGTTTTACTTAGCAACATTGAAGAAGATAAGATGATAAAAGTGTCTGTTGATTGCTTAGAAAAAGGAACAATTTATTAGGAATTATATGGTAAGAACCTGTTAACACCATGGAAACAAACTAGACTTCCTTTTACAGTCCAATTTTCACTTACTAAGTAAAATGCCATGTTTTACTTTGCAACATTAAAAAAGATAAGATGGTAAAAGTGTCTGTTGATCGCATGGAAAAAGGAACAATGTATTAGGAATTATATGGTTAGAACTTGGTAACACCATGGAAATAAACCAGACTTCCTTTTACAGTCCAGTTTCAGCTTACTTACAAAGTAAATATTAAGAACTCCAGCAAGAAAATACCCAGTATTTAAGATGTACCAGGATCCTAGAGGAAAACTGTTCCTGCAGGTGTAGGGGGTTGTTACGGGTAAGTACAAGGTAAATGCTTAAAAAAATTGAAGGACGTCCAATAAAAGGTAATTTGTTGGAAGATACTATTTTAATTTTAGTTATTACAAATCTAAACTGGTCACAACCTAATTGAGCTATAATAATAAACATGCTATAATTTTTCATATATGTATCAGGTAAATGCTGAGTAATTTCTGCAGTACTTTCTCTGTAATTACCTACTTAATATACATGGTAATTACCAGTAACACACCAAGATTTACCATATAGGTACCAGATAATTTCTTAGTAATTTCTTAGTAATTAGGGGACTGTAAAAGTTACCGAGGGTTCGAGGGTGTGTGGGATTTTATGTCACACATACTGTCAGGGAAGTTGGATCTTCTCCAGTTTGCCTACAAGGCAAACCGTGGGGTGGAGGATGCATGTTTGACTCTTTTAAACACTGTTACAACATACATGGATTCTGCACAACCACACACCCATATTTTATTTATGAACTATTCCTCTGCATTAACACTGTAAAATCTGATTCTCTGCTGCACTGCCTCCTGAAGTTACACAGGGCTTTCCACAGGGTGTGTCTTATCCCCAATTTTATTTTCTATCTACACTGATGACATCACATGTAGCAGGAAGGGAACAAGCCATTTAAAACATGCTGATGAAATGGCCCTGGTGGCCCACATTGACAGTATGAAGGCTTTAACTCGGTACCAAATAGCTGTGGATGACCTGCTGAAAATTTTTAAGGAAAAATCACTTGAGTAAAATGTTTAAACAAATAAGTTGTGCTGTGTGAGTAGAGACAGAGCTACAGCTACATCTCAGCTTTTTAATCCCCTGTCTTTTCAGGGAGAGCAGGTTGAGAGTTTTAAATATTTGGGGACACAGACACTCGTCTAACTCGTTCATATTCATTCTGATTCAATTTATAAAAAAGCCCTCCAGCGCCTCTATCTTCTGAGGAAGCTAAAGAACTTTAATGTCCAGGCAAATATTTTAATCTTGGTCACTTTTAGAAACTATGGCAGCATAAATCATCAGGACACCATATCCAGCTGCGACCCGAATTACTGAAGTTATTGAGTGTAATATGGGGAACCAGAGGCATCTAGAGTAATGTCTAATATAAAGCTGAAGATGTTTTTTTAGTGAGTTTCCACTTTGACACGATTCAAAACAGTAGCTTAAACTTTTACAAGTTATTTTGTACTGCTTTAAGTCTTTTTTTGTTTGAGGGTTAAAATACTTATTTCATGCAATGAAATGTAAATCAGTTTCTATCTTTTATTTAATCCTTCCCTGATATTTTCTATATAAAAGCCTTCTGGGTCCTTGGCAGCCATTGTTGGGTCCTTTTCCTCTGGGTGTGTCCAAACATTTGCCTGTCACTCTGACAATGCAAAGAAAGTAAAAATAACATTATATTTAGTGTTCCTGTCCTGGGAGAATTTATTTGATTGGTAAAATGTATTTATGGAAAAATATAGAAAAAAAATTAATAATAAATCTGTTTATTGAAGTCAAGACCGTAGAACAGCACATGTGTAGAAGGAATCGCTAGCACAGCTTAACAGGTAGCATATTTATGCAGAACACCAGTTTGAGCAACGGCAGTCTGAGACACGGCTGCGGAAAAGTTATTCATTAATGCTTTAAAGTGATACTGTTCTGAGACTTTTTATTTCTTTGTCATTGGAAAAACTTACAAAATCAGCAAGGGGTCAAATAATCCCCCCCACCCCCACCCCCACCACCCCACCCCCACTGTATAGCACATCTAATACAGATCTGTTCACACAAAAATTTGCCAGAAATATCACATGTAAATCCAATAAATCAATAAGCAAAAAAACATTAAAGAGGCCCTTACTGTGCAAATGATCACATAACTGGTTTGCAACAACCTTTTCTAGAATTCTTTAGATGAAGGGTAGATTGGATACAGGTCGATAACCACCTGGAGATCCTGGATCAAGATCAGGTTTCTTAAGTAAAGGTTTAATTTCAGCAACCTTAAAGAGGCCATTTCATTAAAAATGTTTTTTCTGAGGTTTCTGTTGAATATTTTAGCTCCACAGGTGTTCTTGCCTTCATAGTGGGTATGAAAACAGGTCAACAACTTTTCTTTCAGTTTTCTTCTCTCAAACTACGCAGGTGGTGATAACAACCAAGTTCTCCCGAGTTCAAACGGCCTGTACCTGTTTTGCATTACTCCTTTGTTCCTTAGTTCCGCAGTTGAAACCACACCTAGCATGCTGCTTGGTAAAGCATAAGACGTAGCAAACAAGAAGAGAGTACGTCTGATGACGCCATGCGCAGCGGGGCAGGAAACAGTATACCTTGCTCTCATAGGCTAGTTTGTTAGCCAATCTGAGTCCAGCAAATCCGAATAATGAATATGAACGAGCTGCTGCAGACAGACTGAAAGGTCTGTTAATCAGTGTTTCCTAACATTTTTAGGTATAAAACGTTTCATATTACTGGTTAATACTTAAAGCAGAACTAAGTAAGTTTTTTCACCTCAATAAATGTTTTCTAGAGTCCCTGTGGGGGTAAACAAGGACTTGGCGGGGTGATTCGTGGGTCCCTCCCCTCCCTCCGGGGTCTGTGTCCTGAAAGCAGCACTTGCAACTTTCAGTGGATCGGACCCGACTAATCTCGTGAGAACAAACCTGCTTTACGGCACTCACACTCAAGTACATAAATACAAGCATGAAGCCCTTGCCGTTGTTAGCAACGCCACCCTTAGGAGCGCAAAGATGACAATAATACTCACCTGTCGAGACATTTTCTTGGTTTTGTTTTTCTTTCTTCTTGCAAAAGCGTTCTCTGCGCGTT
>SSNP01000127.1:1082923-1109270 GCA_006937955.1 Pachypanchax playfairii | reverse complement strand
GCGCTAGAGGGAGACATGGGCTGGGAACCCTGTCTGGTGAAGCAAAGAGCAGAGGTCATTAGATTATGGAATCGTCTGGTTTGTTTATCAGAAGACAGACATACCCGTAAAGTTTTCAATTGGGATAAAGCTCACAAACATCCGTGGTCACAGGAGGTTTTACAGATTTTTTCTTTAGCAAATGCACAGCATTTATTTATAAATAATTTAAAAGGTAACATCGTTCAATTAAGACAGACTCTTTTTGAGTCCTATAAAGAACAGTGGAAATGGCAGGTGTTAAATAAGCCTAAACTAAGGGGTTATATTCAGTATAAAACTGATTTCTCCACTGAATTTTATGTTAAATGTAATTTAAGAAGGGCACAGAGGTCTCTGTGTGCCCAGCTTAGAGCAGGGGTTCTACCTCTGCAGGTGGAGGTGGGGCGCTATAAAGGTGTCCCTGAAGAGGACCGGTTATGTATTGTGTGTGATTTAAAGGTTATTGAAGATGAATGGCATTTTTTGTTATACTGTCCCTTGTACCATGACCTCAGATCTGGTATGTTTAGAAAATTTCAGTGTAAAAAGCCTGATTTGTTTTGGATGACTGATGGAGAAATGTTGAGCTGGTTATTTGAAAATGAAATTTTTAGTTTGACTTCCTTTCTGGAAAAGGCATGGAAACTTAGACAAAGAACTCTGTACCTTGGACTTTAAAGGAACTGGTGCTATCTAAATGTTAAGATTTATTTCCATTATGTATGCTGGTCACCTTCCTGTTTTTTTTGTTATGTATTAATTGTCAGTAGTGTCATATAAGCCTTTTTGGGCTGGGCACGTAAGTGTATGACACTTAAATAAAAAATCAATCAATCAATCAAAAAAAAAATAAAGATAACCATAATAATAGAATGTGAACAGTAGGGTGTTAACAAACTCATCATAGTACAGATAAACATGGGAACAACATGATTAAAAATGCAAGAAAAGGTTTTCACAACTGTAAAAGACATCAAAGCAACCATTCCAAAGGGTTTGAGGAGGTTCATCATTAAAGGTGGCGTGACAGTTCAGTATCATTGTCTTCATCAAAGTGGTCTCCTTGGTGTGACCCTCAAAGGACTTGAACCTGTAATCAATTGTTTCAAGTATAAGCATATTCTTGTGGAATCCAATCTGGGGAATAATGGACCAACCAATCCTCTGTGCTTGAGTCCAGTGCTTGTGCTCTGGAGGAACACCAGAACCACCTAGATGGTCATGTTCTTTGAACTCGGAACTTGGGACGCCACGTCTTCTTCGCTCGTGTGCAGTGTGTACCTCGTCTGCGCTGATGATGAGAGAGTGGTCACCGACTTTTATCGGCGCGCATCTGCCAACTCAGCACGGGGGCAGCCACATGTAGGCTGTGGTTCCACAGAGTCACCAGACGCCATCCAGCTCAGTTCTGTTGGTTCTTAGCACGTGGTCGTTTCCCCAAAATTAGCTGTTGCAGCATCCTCCTTTAGGCGGAGGGGAGGAGGCTTTACACTTGGGCAATATTACTATTCAAGGAGATGTGAGAATTGGGGGTCACAGCAGCTTTTGTAAATGCAGATCCATTATTGTAGAATGAGGCTAAGGTTGCACATAGTGAGGTGTTGTAGGGCAAACGTTCTCCATGCAGGATCGGTTGCAGAGGTTTGGACTTCCAAAAGGGCTGGGATGCCTCGCCAGCCCCTGGTCCAGCTGGTCATGGTATGGTCTGGCTTCACGGGGAACCTCACTTCCCTCCTGTGGTAGGGAAAGCAGCTTCGAGGTGATGATAGAATATGCTTACACCACAACACAGCAGAGGATCCATCTTTCATATGGAAACCTCATTGCTGCTCAACCACAGAACCACTTGACCTCTGAGCTTAATTAACCTGGGATGTGTTGATTGCTTCACCTGCGTTGAGACGAATGGCCACTAAAAAAACAAGCAGGTCTTCCCCACAGGCCAATGCCAGCGGTCAAGCACTTTCTGTAGCTTGCAGTGGGTCAGATGTATCCAACTGGCACATTCAGCGATCTTCACAGCTGTGGGCGTGCGCAGAAGAACGGTGTCAGGTGTCATTTCTGCTGAGTGCCTGTGAGTGTTTTCACCTGTGTTTTCAGGGGCGTGGCAGCTGTCATCAACAGGTGGATCCAGTTCCATCATCAGCCACTGAGCTTAAGAGAGGAGTGGTGGCAGAGAGCAGGCGTCAGATTGTTCCACTCTGTTCGTGGTAGATAATCAAAGACCCAATTAGCAAGATACATTCACTGTATGTTGATCATTACGTGTCTGTGGACCCTTCACCTTGTGCTCCTTCCCAGGACGTCCTCAGCTGGACCTTCCTAGGACCCCGGTTTCCACACCGTGGCCCTTCCCAGATCCAGCTCTCGCTTTGGCAGCTTCCAGGCTGCTTGGTTCTCATCCCGGACCTCCTCAGCGGTTCCCACACCGCCTCCGTCCAGGATCTCTGAGACGGTTTCCACACCGGTCTCCAACCTGCCTCGCTCTCCTCCTCTCCTGGCCTGCCTCCGCACCATTCCTCCAGCTCCCAGGATCCACCTGTTCACCACCAAGTCAGTCTGTCCACCCTCTACCAGCACTCACACGCCAGCCTCAGCCGACTGGCACCTGCTTGCTCCCCGGGACACCTGCACTTCAGCAAACCTATCCACCACCGCTGCCCGCACAGCTGAGCCTGCTCCTGCTGAACCTGCTGAAGCAGACTTGTGTTTATCTGCCTGTTATCTGTGTCTGTCAAACTGATCATCATTAAACTCCCGTTTATAACTTACCACCTGTTGTCCTTTGGTCTGGAGTCTGCAGCTTGATTCAGAGTCCTGTTCTCAGTGTTGAAATCATGACAAATGGTCCCTCACACTTTGGACTGTGCCAGTTTTTTTTTTTTTTTATCACTAGGATGAACACCCAGTTTCCAGGTTTCATCTGTTGATCCTCATGTAACACAAAAAAGGGCGAAGGCAGATCACTTCGCTCCAAAGACATTTTGTGTGGTCAGAGTCTGCTAAGTGAGTTCCTTCTGAAACTAATCTTACACACTTGTACGATAACTCTTTAAAAACTTGATTATTATTCTGAGCTATAACAGCAATCAATTTTCCTCTGGGATTAATAGAGCCTTTTTTTTTTACTGGGTCTAAACATATTTTGATTGTGCTGGGTTTTTTTTCTCATTTTTTCAATATGGCACAATTTCTACCCACTTTGATAATGCATCTATTAGTAATAAACAATATTTATATGGACCACATTTTGTTAGCTCAATTAAGTCTACATGTAATATTTGGCTACATTATATACTACTAGCTTGGTTGTGGAAACACTGAGGCAGGTAATTGGAACGTCTGACCACCTGCTTTAAAGAGTGTTGGCATCCAAACCTCCTATGGTTTATGTTTGAAGCAAATCGTACAAGCTTTTACAAAAAAGTTTTTAAAGTAATTTAAGTAAGAACTTATACAATATGTTGTAAATTAAAGCATTGCTGAATCATGGACAGCATTTAAGAATGCGGCATTCCTTCCCCCTGTTGTCAAATCTGCAAAGCCTTCAGCATCCATACGATACAATCGCAGCTTCAAAATGTGTTAGGCAACACTTTGAGTTGAGGACATGAGCTAGGTCCCACTCCATACAGATCTGAAAAAAAAAATGTTTAACTAAATCATTTTTAGAAGTTTGCCTTTGGTAAATGTCACGATTCAATGCTAAATCCTTTGATATCACAAAAATCATTGTTCAGTTCTGTTAATACCACGAGTACCAATAACACTAACTGTGTCCCTGGGTGGGCTTGAACCACCAACCTTTCGGTTAACAGCAGAACGTGCTAACCTATCACGCCACAGAGTATTTAGTGGGCATGACTTCCCGATGTTCTAAGTGGCAAATTTTTAACGACCCGAATCTACCAAGTTTTGCAAATGGAAATACATTTCCATCATTTTAGTACAAGACTTTGGTTCAAATTACACAAGTTTGGACCAAAAGGTGTTTTAAATACAATCATTTGATCTAGTGTTGTTATGCAGTTTCTGGCTCCATATGCAAGTTTCTGACACGAGTTGTGATTAAAATCTTCCTCAGATCTACCAGAAAACTAGGTTTCATATTGCAAGAGAAAAAAACTGTTGTAAAAAAAAGTTTAGCTAAGTCATTTTTAGATGTTGGCGTTTGGTAAATGTCACGATTCAATGCTAAATCCTTTGATATCACAGAGATCATTGTTCAGTTCTGTTAAACGGTTGATACCATGAGGAGAAAACACTAACTGCGTCCCTGGGTGGGCTTGAACCACCAACCTTTCGGTTAACAGCCGAACGCGCTAACCTATTGCGCCACAGAGACACCTGCAGAGCTTTTAGTGGGCGTGGCTTCGCGATGACCTAAGAGGCAAATTTTTAACGACCCGAATCTACCAAGTCTTGCAAATGGGAACACATTTCCATCATTTTAGTACCAGACTTTGGTTCAAATTACACAAGTTTGGACAAAAAGGCGTTTTAAATTCAGTCTTTTGATCTAGTGTTGTTATGCAGTTTCTGGCTCCATATGCAAGTTTCTGACACGAGTTGTGATAAAAATCTTCCTCAGATCTACCAGAAAACTAGGTTTCATGACGCAAGAGAAAAAACTGTTGTAAAAAAAATGTTTAGCTAAGTCATTTTTAGATGTTGGCCTTTGGTAAATGTCACGATTCAATGCTAAATCCTTTGATATCACAAAGATCATTGTTCAGTTCTGTTAAGCGGTTGATACACGAGGAGAAAACACTAACTGCGTCCCTGGGTGGGCTTGAACCACAAACCTTTTGGGTTAACAGCCGAACGCGCTAACCTATTGCGCCACAGAAGACACCTGCAGAGGTTTTAGTGGGCGTGGCTTCACGATGACCTAAGTGGCAAATTTTTAACGACCCGAATCTACCAAGTCTTGCAAATGGGAACACATTTCCATCATTTTAGTACCAGACTTTGGTTCAAATTTCACCAGAGGTGGAAAGAGTACTGAAAATTTGTACTCAAGTACAAGTACTGTTACTTTGCTTAAATTGTACTTGATTACAAGTAAAAGTACTGGTGATGCAAAAATACTTAAGTAAAAGTACAAAGTACTCTCCTCAAAAACTATTCAGAGTATCAATTACTTTTTCACTAATGAAAGTTTTATTGTGTTTTCAATAGCAGGCACTTGACTCAATTCACCTGTAAAAAAACATCTACGTTCAAAGCACTTTCCTCAGATAACCAATGTATAGAACGACTGCACAAAGGAAATTGTTAAACTAACTAAATGTTAAATCCACGCTTCATGTTATTTTAGATTAACCCTCTTTGTGTAGCTAACAGCTACACGGTCAACACGGTCAACTTTCAGTTGAAGAAATTTGTGTTTCATTTACCATTGCCATTTCTAGAACAAAATATCCGCCTGTTGAATGGTTCATACATACTAAATGACTAAACAATATAAAAATGTCTTATATACAGTGGGGCAAAAAAGTATTTAGTCAGCCACCAATTGTGTAAGTTCTCTCACTTAAAAAGATCAGAGAGGCCTGTAATTTTCATCATAGGTATACCTCAACTATAAGAGACAAAATGAGGAAAAAAAATCCAGAAAATCACATTGTCTGATTTTTAAAGAATTTATTTGCAAATTATGGTGGAAAATAAGTATTTGGTCACCTACAAACAAGTAAGATTTCTGGCTTTCACAGACCTGTAACTTCTTTAAGAGGCTCCTCGGTCCTCCACTCGTTACCTGTATTAATGGCACCTGTGTGAACTCGTTATCAGTATAAAACACACCTGTCCACAACTTCAAACAGTCACGCTCCAAACTCCACTATGGCCAAGACAAAAGAGCTGTCAAAGGACACCAGAAACAAAATTGTAGACCTTCACCAGCCTGGGAAGACTGAATCTGCAATAGGTAAGCAGCTTGGTGTGAAGAAATCAACTGTGGGAGCAATTATTAGAAAATGGAAGACATACAAGACCACTGATAATCTCCCTCGATCTGGGGCTCCACGCAAGATCTCACCCCGTGGGGTCAAAATGATCACAAGAACGGTGAGCAAAAATCCCAGAACCACACGGAGGGACCTAGTGAATGACCTGCAGAGAGCTGGGACCAAAGTAACAAAGGCTACCATCAGTAACACACTACGCCGCCAGGGACTCAAATCCTGCAGTGCCAGACGTGTCCCCCTGCTGAAGCCAGGACACGTCCAGGCCCGTGTGCGGTTTGCTAGAGAGCATTTGGATGATCCAGAAGAGGATTGAGAGAACATCATATGGTCAGATGAAACCAAAATAGAACTTTTTGGTAGAAACTCAACTTGTCGTGTTTCGAGGGGAAAGAATGCTGAGTTGGATCCAAAGAACACCATACCTACTGTAAAGCATGGGGGTGGAAACATCATGCTTTGGGGCTGTTTTTCTGCAAGGGGACCAGGACGACTGATCCGTGTAAAGGAAAGAATGAATGGGGCCATGTATCGTAAGATTTTGAGTGAAAACCTCCTTCCATCAGCAAGGGCATTGAAAATGAGACGTGGCTGGGTCTTTCAGCATGACAATGATCCCAAACACACCGCCCGGGCAACGAAGGAGTGGCTTTGTAAGAAGCATTTCAAGGTCCTGGAGTGGCCTAGCCAGTCTCCAGATCCCAACCCCATAGAAAATCTCTGGAGGGAGTTGAAAGTCCGTGTTGCCCAGCGTCAGCCCCAAAACATCACTGCTCTAGAGGAGATCTGCATGGAGGAATGGGCCAAAATACCAGCAACAGTGTGTGAAAACCTTGTGAAGACTTACAGAAAACGTTTGACCTCTGTCATTGCCAACAAAGGCTATATAACAAAGTATTGAGATTAACTTTTGTTATTGACCAAATACTTATTTTCCACCATAATTTGCAAATAAATTCTTTAAAAATCAGACCTCTCTGATCTTTTTAAGTGGGAGAACTTACACAATTGGTGGCTGACTAAATACTTTTTTGCCCCACTGTATATATATATATATACACACACACATACACACACACACACACAAACTTAAGTAATGCTTTCATGCATGCGCGCACATAAACTAGCTCTGTAAACAAGGGCAAGGCTAACTATCAGCAACGACAACACCTTTGCAGACACATCTTACCCAAATTAATAACCGTAAAACACATGAAAAAAGAGAACACAACAATTACGTACCGCAATGTGCTTTTTAAGATTAGACGCTGAAGTTTTATAAGCTGAGATGATTGTTGGGGTCAAACAAAGTTTGCACTGCATCTGGACGCTGTCTCCTTTTTTCCCTCTATACGTGAAAAATTCCTCCAGGTATGGCCACGGGCACTCGGACTCGTCCACCGTCCTTTCTCCATCATTTTCACCGTTTACAGTGGTGTCCTCCGTCTCCATTTAGGGTTCTTTGATCCACTCAGTCTGTTGCCAAAGTTTGTTACCTCCAGACCTGTAACTTGTGTTGCCAGATCTTGCAAGAAAAACAAGCAACCAAGCCAATGAAAACAAGCCAAAAAGATACGAGTTGGTCGCGCTATACACACAAAGTAAGAAGCGGACTTGGCAACAATGCACAGCTGCTGCGGCGAAGTTGACTTTTAATTATGAATTAAGTGTGCAAATTATGGGCGTACTCAGTAGCGATTTATGATTTTAAAAGTAGCGAAGTAGATTACATGGTTTAAATTGTGCTCGAGTATGAGTACAATTACGCACTTTGAAAAAATACTAATTAAAGTACAAGTACCCAAAAAATGTAATTAATTACAGTAACGTGAGTATTTGTGCTCCATTACTTCCACCCCTGAATTTCACAAGTTTGGACCAAAAGGTGTTTTAAATTCAGTCATTTGATCTAGTGTTGTTATGCAGTTTCTGGCTCCATATGCAAGTTTCTGACACGAGTTGTGATTAAAATCTTCCTCAGATCTACCAGAAAAATAGGTTTCATAACGCAAGAGAAAAAACTGTTGTAAAAAAAATGTTTAGCTAAGTCATTTTTAGATGTTGGCGTTTGGTAAAGGTCACGATTCAATGCTAAATCCTTTGATATCACAGAGATCATTGTTCAGTTCTGTTACAAGCAACTACTTTGCTTTTCAATTACCTCAGCATACTTTAACTTAGAAACTTCATTCAACTTTCAAACAAGTCAAAAGACATTTAACTGTTGTCATTTGATTCAGATTTTTGATATCTTTTACGGTTTTTGAGAAATTACAGTTTAAGTTTTAAAAACTGCCAGAGTGGGAGATCCTCATTTTTAATTTCCAAAAGCCAAAAAGAATGTCCTTCCAGCCAAACCATTTATGGTACACACACAAATTATACATCAAACAGTTGGGATTTTTGTCAGCTTCACAACAGTGTAACTCTCATTTTTCTAGCTGCTATAGTTGTCTCACAATGTGGCCTAGAAGCAGGACTGGTCCGAGAAAACTCTCATAGACTTCCATTAAAAAAATCAGCTCTTTCGTTCTCTTCAGTGGCTAAAGTACACCATGTTCACATCGTCATTTCTCCCAAACAGAAGATTGTAGAAAGCTGAAATTTTACATGAAACAGCTCCAAAGCCTTCTGTCACCTACAGTTCAAGAATTTTTTTGATAGCTGTTATCGTTTTTAAATGGCGGCTTCCCGTTTGGGAACATGTATTCATCCATTTCGCCTGTATCAAGTTTGTGAATTCCTGCAGCTTCATTGAAATACATTCAACTGTTTCAACTCTTCAACTTTTTCAATTCTTTCAGCTCTTTTTAAGTTAGAAATAACGTTTTCAGCTGCGTTTCACTCATTTGTTTCAGCTCCCAGCATTCACACTGCATTTCCGCAGGAAATGCAAGTCATCTAGTAACATTTTATTTTTTTTAATTAATTGGCATTCACTTACATCTTTTATAGATAAAATTAGGGATGGTATTGTTAAGGATTTATCAATACTACTACTCTTAACGATACTCTTTATTGATCTGGTACTTTATCGGTAGTTTATCTATGGAAAGCGAAAAGGTTCATATTTCTCCTGGTTTTCCAGCCATCAAACGCTTATTAAACGCCGTCAGACGCTTATTAAACGTCACCACCCATTTATTAGATGGCGCCAGGCGTCTCATAAGCGCCACCTGGCGCCCAAATATTGTAACGCCACCAGGCGTCCTAAAAGCGCCGCCACACGTTTAGAAACGCGTGGAGGCGTTTATTAAACGCCTGGTATTTTTTATGACTTTTCTCCACCTCCTGATTTTCACAGCCAATCAATGGGAAGCTATAACATTCAATGTAACTCAGACCAAATTAATCAAATACCTTTTTTTAGGTAAATCTGAATAAACTATGTAATTTTGTCATGTAGATATGAAAACATAACAATAAAACATTAAATATTAATAATCAAAATATAAAAAAGCACTGACTTTTTTTCTTTCACCACAATGCATGCAATCAGCCCGACAGTTAATACATTTCCGAGTTCACAGCTCAAAATGACAAGCATATCCTTTGCGTAGCATGTGCCTCGCACAGTGATTCTGTCCGTCACTACTGCATTTGAATGTGAAACATAAAAAGCTGTCAATGCACACTTAACCTGGTTATCATACAACTCTGGGTAAAACCTTGTGCAGTCAGACATGATCAAATCAGGACAGAACACATTGCCCCTGCTTTCGTAGGCCTGCAGCAGCTGATGCCTCTCTGAAAGGGATTTTGAGATGTTCATGAAGTTTTTACTTGCTCGAATACACCTCTTAAAATAGCTGTGCTTGGTCTCGAATCTCATTGTCCATGTACGAATTAAAGGTCCAAACTGTAGCGTGAGATCTGCGTAATGTAAGAGATAATGGTGTTTGGGTCTCAGCCGTGTAAGTGGAAAGAGGATATGTCTCATTTCCAGGTACTCCTCAATGAGCACCTTCATGTATGCAACCTGTGACTCTGACAGTGTGGGAGCACACACGAGCTCAACCACCTGTCTCAGTAGCAGTATGAGCTGCCAGACTTCATCCTTGGAGTCTCTGACTCTGTCATGTAACAGTACTGGTAAATGTCTAAGCAGCCACCAGTTTTGTGCAGCATGCCCGCCAAGTTTTGTTCCACTTGTAGGTATAACATTGGCCTTGTTCTGACTCTCTCCCTTGAAGTTCACAACCCTGCTATTCAGTACATCATAACTGAACTATTTCCTTGTTTTAACTAGGAACTGCAAGTACATTGCCAAATCATAGTCAACTATGCCCTCAAATAAATCGTGGGCCAGGCAGGGTGGAAGTCCTGGTGCACAAACATGGAAATGTGTGAGCTTGTTAAGAACACTGATTGACTTGATACCTTGATGCATTTGCAGATCTTGGTTATTTTGCAACTCTTGCAATGACTTACTGTAACTAGCTGGTGTTCTCTCGGAAGCTTTAGAAAGAGGATTTTTTTGAAAGTCCTCTTTTCTAATGTGACAGTTTCTACAAAAATATTCTGCACTGCTGAAGTTTTCAGTGAATCCTCCTAGGTAGTGGGATCCAAGATTGTCTCCTATGACACAGGCAATACTGCCTCTGAAGGTTTTTCCTTCAACACAAATGCCTGTTGACTCCAGGTCACACAAGTCTGACATCAAAGGGTCAAAAACTGTGTCAGGTCCAAACCATTTACAGTTTTTCTCCAAACAAAGTAGAACAAGCTGGATGTTATCAACTGTGGATCTGTTATGTGCATAGATATTAGCTAGACTGTAGTACACTGCAAGTACTTTATGTTTCTGCCTGGCAGACCCCAAGGGGTTAGCAACTTCAAAAGCGTCTTGAAACAACATGATCTGAAGAGCGTGTGGATCAGATGAAAACAAAGGGTTTGATTTTATGACATGCCCATCTCCAATATCATGTAGTATGTTCTCATCAGCAGGTATGGGATGTAGAACTTGATGCCGTACGACTTCATCTGACAGGAGAGCTTTTAAGCTTTGTAATATGGGCACGTAATGAAAATGTTGTTGCTTGCCTGTGTCATCGCGGCCTATATTTATCTGTACAGGTTCAACTAATTTGAACTCCTTCCTGTAATACTGAAGTCTTTTATGGTGTGTGGTTAGGCTGCCATTATTTGTATGTAGTGTGCTGTGCACTGGGCTTTGACAATATACACGTCCAAGATTTTGAAAAGCCTCATTAGGTACACCATATTCTTGGAGACCTCTTGAAAACAAGTCCATAGTAAACTCATGCTGGATGTCCTGGAGCACTCTTATTTCACTTGCAATCTTTGATACTGTGGATGCCGGGACAAGATACTTGGCTTGTAAGCCAAGAAAAAAAAGAGCCATGTTTTCAGTGTATCTTTCCTCGGCTGACTCTCGGTCAGTGTCTCTATCTTGCTGCCCTTCTGCACTCTCTCTATCATCTTGCTGGATTTCACCATCAAAGTGTGACCCTGGCCCACTATTAGAATCAGCATGTAAACTCTCTGTTTCACTGATATGACCTTGACAAATATGTGTAATATCACACTGCTTGTGACATCTTGACAAATGAGATGTAAAAGTAGATACAATTTTGAAAGTCTTTCCACATCTACTGTAAGGACATGTCACTTCAAGACCCTCTTTCATATGACACTTAAGATGAGCAACAAGACATTTTATGTTTTCACACTCTTTGCCACAAAATTCCCAAGAACACTTCAACTGTACAGATATGTTACGATTAAAAGCCTGTTTCCTCCCCTCATGGTGATTTCTGGTCAAGTGCACATTAAAGGAATTGTAAGAGGTAAAGCGTCTTCCACAATCTGGAAAACCACAAGGAAAACCTGCTTGACTAATGTTTCTATGCGCCCTGCAATGTTTTATGTAAGCAGACACTGAGACACTTGTGAACTCACAGACACCACAATGAAGCACCATAGTGATAGCGAGAAAAAAAAAAAAAAAAAGTAATGCATGGCAATCACATAAATCAAGTATCCTTTGAGGAGCAATGGCTACTAAGGCTCATCAACTGTAATGTTTAAGTTAGTGTCAACTATGGAGTCCAATAAGCTCACTCCACTATTCAAAAAGAAAAAAAAATAACGTAAAAAAATCATTGTTCCATATGGTACCTGCACTGAGGTATGATGGATTGGCTGTGGCTGTGGTGTAGCCGTCCAGGAAGGATGTTCAGCTGTAAACAAGTACAGTAATGTTAGTCAACAAAGAAATCAAAGTGGGCAAAAACATCACCTAATTTTGACTGCTGTACAAATATATAAGATAAACATACATACATACATTTTATGACTACTAGATATTACATACATAGTTGTAAGACACAGTGCAGCACCCAATAAGTTGAATACAAAATGATCTAAAACAGCACCATGATTTTTTTAATTGCCAAAAAAGTGCCCCACGTTACCTGAATGAATAAATTGGAGAACTTGTATTGTTGTTGGAGAACAGCCACTGCTCTAATGCGTCTCTGTACCTGCACAGCAAAACCTGCAGTGTAGTGAGGGCGCAAAAGTTAACAATAATGCGACGTAAAACGACCAAGCGTCACTGTTTACATTGCCGGGTTGTCCCCGTTAAAACGAACCTATGAACGAGCTATGAAGACTTGTAGTTCTTAAAACATAATTATTACTATCCATCATGATAAAAGTTACATTAGAAACCTCCCAAATGTATTCGTTTTAGTCAAAGTTGTATAAATAGAACACGTACATCGTCATTGCTCTGGATGGTGACTTGAAATGGTTGCACGGCCAGCTTCAGGACCCCGTTGTGACTGTTTAGCGACACAAACATGTCATCTGTTCAGCCTTTTCAGTTTGAACCCGAGCGAGACATTAATGAGGAGGGCAGCACTAACAATGTTTCACAAAACGAGCTTCATAATGAAGAGCAAAGAGAACGACGTGAGGCGAGAGCGGGACAAAAGCAGTGCTGTGTGTGTCACAACTGTGTGGCAACTGCGTTCCCACAGAGCCCAGAGGGGGTCTTGTCATTATGAGCTCCTGGTTTTGTCAGCAGATGTTCGTGGTCGATTGCCTCAACTGAGACGCCTTATGGGCTGCCCTCGTGTCATACTTTATCTGTTGATTATCAAACATCTAACACATTTAGGAGCTCATGACACTTTTCCTCTCGGTTTTCGTGAGGACGCAGTTGCCGTTTTGTCCCGCTCTCGCCTCACATCGTCCTTTTTGCTCTTCATTATGAAGCTCGTTTTGTGAAACATTGTTAGTGCTGTCCTCCTCATTAATGTTTCGCTCGGGAACAAAACATAAAAGGTTGATCAGATGACATGTTTATGTCGCTGAAAAGTAACAACGGGGTCTTGAGGCCGTGCAACCATTCGACGTCACTACACGGAGCATTGAGGACCAACGTGTTAAAACCATTTTTTGACCAATTTTACACAAACAAATACATCAGGAATGTTTTCATAACACTTTATTATGACAGATACTAATGATTATATTTTAAAACTACTAGTCTTCATTGCCATGGTTACTTTCAAGCGCTCATTGACAAAAGAGAAGCGCTGTGGATATAGTGGACGCTTCACAGCAGCATTTGACTGATGTAAAAGCTTAATATAAACTTTTACTACGGATTACATTTGATATTTTACCAAGAAAATAGTTACCTATTTCAAATACATGGCTTACCTGAACATGGAGAGTCAACTGCGCCCAACGAGGCAGAGAGACCTGCATCAACACACACCGCACAGAGTGCAGAGGGGGTGGAGTTATGACGCGTCATGCCGGTGGACAGAAAATACTATAATTTCTACTGTAAATTCAAACGACTCAATGCACAAGTGATCATTATCACGACAGACTCTCATTCAAAGTGGCTTTTTTTAAACCTGGCAAACAATTAATTCAGCTTTTGGTTACTGTATTTAAAATAATCAAACCAAGTGTTTTCATTTACAGTAGTCTACAACTCCTAGTATATAAGTAACATTACGACTAACTGTAAGCGCTAGCTAACAAACAAATGCGTTATCTGTGCTGTATTTTACTCGTCGTGACTGTCCCAAAATATTACGTTTCAAACTCTTTCAGACCTAATGCTATCAAAACAGTTGTTTTATCAATGATATTTTCTACCGAACTGTTATTACCACAATTAATACTTTTTTTCCTTACCGCAAATTAAATGCAAATGCTCCGCACCTTTGCCGCCAAGAGACGTAGTTGAAGATCAAAATCCCAGAATGCAATTTGTGATGTTAATTTACGGAAATAAACCTGTGAATCTCATATATGGACATTATCTGTCAAAATCTTCAGACATTCAACTGTTAAAACACAGATTTTTCTTACAGTGTAGTCTTGTCCTTCCTATCTTTTGTGATCCTTGCTCGACTTCTTGTGTTAGTTCGTGTACTAATCTACATGTATCTCCTCCTCTTCTCTGGATCCCCACCAGAGAAAGAAGGAGTGACTGCTAATGTCATCACACACCTGAAGTGTCAGCTGAGTGTTTTCCTGCCACCTTGTCTGATCTTCAGTTCTCCAGAGCAACGCTCTGCTGCACCTCGTCTCCTTCAGTTGAGCATTCATCACATCACAAGAGCAGCGTCTACATCACCTCGTCTTCATCAGCTTTCATCTTCAGTTCTCTAGAACAGCATTGGCTACTCTCTCGGTTTCTTCTCCCCGGCCTGGTGCTTGGTCCAGTGGACTTTGTTTCTGATGACACCACGTTCTGCAGCTTGTGCACCCAGTCTGCCACGTGTCCTCCCCACCTTCAGTAGGTGCTGACATACCTGTTTGTTGTTTTCGGTGTCTTTTCTTGTTCTCTCCAGCTCCCAGCATTACTGCCTCCCGGGCTCCAGGGCTGTTTTTATAGTGAAGAATTATTTAAGCTCTTTTCTAATCTTTCTGGTTGTTCACCTGGTCCCCGTTCTTGCATCATGTCACGATCATTCAGACTGAATTGTTATCTATTGTGATATTCTCTATCGTTTGAAGTACTAAAACAGACAGTGTTGGATAATAAAATGTGATTAAAGTCAATAAATGGAGAACTTTTCCACAAATTTAACACATGAAGAGAATGAGGGGCAGTCCATTAAGTTCTGTTCAGTTTTAATGAATAGACTGAAAGGAGACTTTAGATTTACTTAATTCAGCAGTGAACATTAGTTGCACACAGGTTATGTTTCAGAACAAAGTTCAACACAACGTAGTCTTACTAAACCAACCCATGTAAATTATGTTAATATAACTGAAACATGTTTGAATCAAGTAATACAAGAACTTGGATCATTTTAATTTAACACATTTTTTCAGCAGGGTAGTTTAGGTTCAGCATCCATCAGTCCAAACAGCAAAACAACAACTCATGTTACTTTATCCTTCAAAACCTTGATCCCCTCAAGGATAACTCCAACATCCTCTGGTTCCTCATTTGAAACATGTTCTTTCATAATATAAATACTAAAAGTAGTCCCTCAATGGCCTCGTCCAGCTTCTCCATCCATGTCCTGTAGAAGAGACAAAACATGAATGAGATATCATGACCAATCCTTGGTGGATAATAAGTAATTTAACATGGCTTCTATTGAGAAATTCCTGATAAAGTCATGTTCAAACTTTGTTATTTACTAGTAAACTAAAAAATTGTAATAAATAAAAAGTGGAAAATAAGGAAAAAAGTCCTCTTGTACATATACCACATATTCTCACACAGTTCTTTCAGGATCTTCACTTATGTAGATACAGACTGCTTCCATGATGTGATCTCATACACAGCATCTACTGCTCACACTGAAAGGAATTAATTTTTAAGTGGAATAAAAACTAAAACAAGTGACAACAGTCCCACTGTTTGCCGTTATACTAGAGAGACCCACAGCTCCACCTAGAAGATCAAGTACATTTATTTTGATCTTGTTTAATCTACAGAGAGAAGTCACAAAATAAATCATCTAGGAACCTTTTTTTCTCCAACATGTCGTGTTTACCATCATCACATGAAGAACAGTGACGTCTGTGTTGTTATGAACAAATCTGATTTGACAAGAGGAGATTTATAACTACAAGGCTCATCTTCATCAGAAATTGTATTATTTGGAATATTTGCTTATAACTTAATTTTATATAATAAAGCTGAATGTGACGGGAACATCAGGCAGGGTGAATCAAGATGAAAGGACAAAGTCAAAATACATTTTTTTCTTCCCAGTATCCACATCAACTTACCGTAGCCATTTGTTTATCAACTGTTTTGAGCTGTACACCAAACCACCTCTCTTTAGGAAGCGTCTCATCAGGTTGTCAAGTTGGGAGAGAGACTTTCACCTGATTTCTGCACTCACCTGAAAACAAAGACGTACACATTATTTAAACTGAACAGTAGGGATGGGCGATATGGCCTCAAATTAATATTGGGAGAAATTGAACAGCTCACCCCGAGAACGATCAATGAATGATAACTAGTGCCAGTGCACCCCCCCACCCCAGGCGCATGCACGCACACACACACACACACACACACAAAACCCAGTTGCTTTCTATATCAGATGGACTAAATTACATAATGTGCATCTAAATGTGATGGTTCTTGTCATCGTATGGCTTCAACCTGCCTTTTAATTCAGGTTTCTAGTCCCACTCCTTTCTGTTTTTCTTAAGAGGTCAGTTTAGAAGCATCCACACACACACCTGGGAAAGTGACTGGGCTGTGAATTAAATCTGTGATTTCATGATAGTGTGCAGTCGTTTATTTCAGACAGAAGATATTTTGCCTTTGTATCGGAGCACAGGTGATCAGCTGCAGCGGCTTCAGACGGATGCAATTTATCAACATTCTGGACTCAGCGGGTCTAATATCTGCTACGACTGAGCAGGGCAGAGCTGCAGCAGCGGGTTGTGAGCGCTCCACTGATAAAGGAACACAGTAACAATGAATGATACGTGTTCCACTTTAGTTTACAAAACTATCCAATAACACCATAAAAGTCACGAGATTTTTCGCTTTTTTGAAAAAGAGGCTCCTAGACCGACACAAGACACAGTTGCTGCTACGTTAGCAACGCTGCTCTCTGCAGACTGGGGTGAAGTCACATGACTGGATGGTGGATGTGATTGGATGCGTTTCCACTCTTTGTAACCACCGTTTTTCTGCAAACTTTACATATTACAGCAGTTTTACTCTTCATCTGATTTCTCTGTAACCAAACAAGTTCCGAACTTTGGCGTTAGCGCCTCGTTTTACAACAAGCTCTTCCTCAGCCTCACGTCTACCTTCCTCTACTCAGCACATGAATAGGACGCACACAAATCTACGTCATCAACATGACTTATTGTTGTTATCGCAAGGACACAAATTTTTATTGTGATTTTAAACGGTATATTGCAAACAATAACATATCGCCCATCCCTACTGAATAGAAAGAAAATGTAAGAATGAAGTGAAGCTTGAAGTTTATCAAAATGCACGCAGGTGTAAAACTGTATTTAATACCTTGACTTGTCAATGCTACACATCACATGCTAAAAACATAAACTGATAGGTGTGACATAATCTTACCTCACTGACTTCAAACAGCCATCGTTCCATGAACTCTTCCACCACAAATTCATCTCGAACAACTTGTATCTTCTGTGAGCCAATGTTCTTCCATCTTGACTTTCACAACCCTTCAGTCGTTTTTCTTAACATCCAGAAGAGCTTTCTGCATGGCCTCTGGACTTTCCAGTTTCTGTCGCTGGGTGTGCAGGACAACTTTTAAGTATCACTGGGGTCCCATCTTCAGAGAAGTTTACTCTGCACACAAACATTAGAGACAAATAGGAAAACACATTTTAAGGACTTATGGATCAGCAATTCTAAAACCAATTGTATCTATTTTCAAATCAAAAGTCAATCAAGTTCTTCATACGTTTGCTCTAAAATTGCTTTTCCAAATGACTAATGCAGGTGAAGATAAATGAATTTTGAGTGAACACAGTCTAACACAGGGGTCTCAAACTCCAGGCCTCAAGGACCACTATTCTACATGTTTTAGATGTTTCCTTGTTTCTACACACCTGATTCAAATCCTCTGTATTTCAACAAGTTCTGCAGAAGCCTGTTAACGACTTGTTCATTTGAATCAGGTGTGTTGAAGCAGGGAAACATCTAACACATGCAGGATAGTGGCCCTCGAGGCCTGGAGTTTGAGACCCCTGTTTTAGATGGTTTCCTGTTTCTACACACCTGATTCAAATCCTCTGCATTTCATCAACTCCTCCACAAGCTTGTTAATGATCCATTCATCTGAATCAGGTGTGTAGAAACAAGGAAACATCTAAAACATGCAGAATAGTGGCCCTTGAGGCCTGGAGTTTGAGATCCCTGATCTAAAACATGGAGGATAGTGGCCCTCAAGGCCTGGAGTTTGAGACCCCTGGTCTAAAACATGCAGGATAGTGGCCCTCAAGGCCTGGAGTTTGAGACCCCTGATCTAAAACATGCAGGATAGTGGCCCTCAAGGCCTGGAGTTTGAGACCCCTGGTCTAACAGGTGAAGTTTAAAATGAGCTGCCTACAATAATCATTTTTGTGATAAATGAGCAAGAGCAAAATACAACATCACCAAATTGTCAAAATTCTATACAAAATGAAAACAAAAGCAATTGATACTTAACATTATGGATATTTTAAATGAGGATCAAGATAATGGGGCCAAGGGTGAAAAAAATCAACATCAAAATTACACAAATTCTGACGCTACATACAAATGAAGGCAATGCAAATGCAACACATTCTGAGATACAGCTGCTGTGTTTGTTTTCTTTAAGTTGATTGCAAACTAATCACTACTGACACTTTTTCCTTCTGATGCCTTTTTGTTATTAATGCTATTGTTTATCTATCTTAACAAAATCCACTTCAACTCAGATGTTTTGTCCCATTCTACATAACAAACATTGTCACTTTATTCCAGCCAAACAGGAGAATTAGTGTTATTACTGTTATTCTCTCCAGACACAGAACAATCTGCTCACCATCAGAAATCTGTTAAAGATATCTGATTAGCGAAATGTAAACAAAAAAATTTCTTTATCGTCGTTTCCAGATGAGAATAGAGGTCACTTAGTGTCAGTAATATGATTAAAATCCGATGATAACTATTCTTCATGATCAGTCAATGTTAATTCATCATATACTTTCTGAACAAACATTAAATTTGATGGTGATTTTTAACCTCCTGGATTGGAAATGAATGTCTGCAAACATTAACTAAATCACCTAAAGCGTGAGCTCTCCATCGACCCCTGAACACACCACAGTTCCCAAGAGGATTCATCTCCCAAACATCTTATTAACAAATAAAACTTTAATAATACTTTTAAGATATCTGGTTATTGACATCAGCTTCACAAACTTTGAAAATTACAAACACTTTTACAACCGTTTTCAGACTGGGTTGTTCACTAGCTAGCTTGATGCAGCACATTATTGAAAACGGAAAATAGATGTGCAGAACATGTAACGTTGAACATATTGACCGATCGAGGAAACAAGATATTAGTTTTGTTTACTTACTTGTTTCGTAAAACAGCCTCAAAAAGAGTTTTTTTTTAACCGAACATCCCGTGATTCTGGCGGTTTCCAGCTCCAAGCCGAAACTAGTTAATTCTTCTTTTTCTGGGTTCTTTGAACGACAGAAATTAGTTTAGGTCTGCCAGCTGCATTAGCGCCCCCTATTGGTTGTGTACAAACAGCTGAAGACGTGTCAGCGTCTGGAGAAGCTGCTGCAGGTGAAGATATGACAACACTGACTGGAATCACTGAGAGGATTTACTCAGTCAGCAAATTTAGCAACCCAACAACATCAACAATGAGGAGGACCCAGAAATTATTTTGGCATTACAAACTTAACATGTGAAATTGTGTTGTGATTAATTAAATACTCAATGTTTACAATTCCTCTTTGAAGTCAAATCAAATCAAATAAAAAATACTTTATTAATCCCCTCTGAATGATCACAATGACATTTACCAGAAGAAGGGAAATTCAAGTGTTGTTGTAGCTCAGTTCTTTTTCAGGGAGCCATAGAGAGCTCTAGCTGTGGACAGGAAGGATCTCCTGTAGAGGGTTCTAGGTGTGGACAGGAAGGATCTCCTGTAGTGGGTTCTAGGTGTGGACAGGAAGGATCTCCTGTAGAGGGTTCTAGGTGTGGACAGGAAGGATCTCCTGTAGTGGTCTGTGCTGCAGCGGATTATGAAGAATCTTCTGACTGAAAACACTCTATTGTTGAGTTACTGTGTTCTGAAGAGGATGATGAGGGTTTTCCATCATGTTCTTCATCCTCCTTTGGACAGTCAACTCAAGAGACTCCAGTTCAGTCTCCAGGACAGAATCAGTCCTCCTTATCAATCTGTTCAGCCTCTTCATGTCACTTGCTCTGATGCTCCGCCCCCAACAGGTGACTGCAGATGTGATCAGCTGACAAACTCCTCTTCTTTTGCAGCTCCTCTTCAAATCTCTGTCTGCTCATATTGTTTGAAAGCCAGGCAGAGACACACTGGAGTCCAGGACATGTTCCTTTAGCCATGTCTCAGTAAAACACATCATGCTGCATTCCTGATACTCTGGCTGGGTCTTCAGCAGAGCTTCAAGTTCATCCATTTTGTTAGCAAAGAGATCTCACATTCGTCAATATGACTGATGGAAGTGAAGGTTTAAACTTCCTCTTTCTCTCTCTTCACTGTGCTCCTGCTCTGCATCCACGTCTTCTTCTTTTGAGCTCATCAGGGATCCAGAGTTTCAATTTGAGGATTATTTCAGCCTTAGAAATGTCAGTTAGCTGCTCTTTCTTGTAAACAAGTCTCTTGTTGCCATGGTTACGCATCATAACAAGTGGCAAAAAAGTGACAAATCAAGCAAAAAACTCAATCAGCACAGCACCCAAATCAGAAGAAAAGTATTTAGAAAATATTTCCAGAAGAAAAAATTAGCAAGAAATACTCAAAAAGAACAAAAAATGCTAGCTAAGTCACAGAGCTACTCCAACAAGCTGCCACCAGTTGTAGCGCTATTCCGGAATCCAATGTGTTAAAAAGTATCTATCAAATTTGGTAACAGAATAAACTTTGTATTTTGTGCACATAAAACTGGTATACAAATTGTTGTCGGAGATAATGATCAACACTTAATCNACAGAGTCACATGTCATGTATTCAGCCAAACTCTACAACTTCTCTGCTTTTATTTGCCCAATTTTTATTGTACTTTGTTTTAACGGCTCTGCAGATCCAGAATTTTCTACCTTTAACACGCCGTGCCTCGTTCCTGAAGGGAGACGCTGATTTCCATCACTTTTTAAACAAAAAATCTTTTTACTTTGCGCACACAGCAACAGTCCTGAATGAACCAGACCTGTGCTAATCTTGGTCGGGTTTCCTGATGAACATTCCGGCGCCCGGTGATGTTGACGCCATCAGCAGCGGGGCTTCTCGTCCTCGCTACAGTTGTTGCTAACAAAGAGGCGTTTAAGAAAGAGGAGCTGAAGGTAGCCGGAGGTGATAATGAGCATGCTGAGAGCCGTCGACCACCAGGTGATGTACTGGGAGTTGGACTGCACAATAAAGTAATCTGCACTCTTTCTCATGCGGCTGAAGCTGTAGTAACGGAACATATGGAAGACTCGGTTCTCCACTCTGTGGGTTGCAGTCTGAAAAAAGTCAAATAGAACCAATCAGAGGGGTTCGGTATGAGTCTGGGACAGAAGTAGACCAGAGAGAGGTTGGTATAACCTCAAAACCATTTGTCACTATTCATCTGTTTATTAATGTCTCAGAATAAAGTGAGTTCTCTCACACCTAACTGTGTAAACAAACAAACACGGAGAAAACTGATTTCCTTGTTCATGCTGCTGTATACAACAACAAAAGTCAAAGCAACCATCAGCAGGAAGTTGCGTTCACCTCAATGACACTCAGCGTGTTGTTCAGGTCTTTGCGAACCTCCTCCTTCTTCTTCTCCTCGTCTTTGGTCTGAGACGGATCTCGGTGAGCCTCGTAGTAAACCCCAAAGCTGAGGAAAACCTGCATGCTGCTGAAACGGTTGTGGAAGTTACTCAAGCACATCTGATAAAAACCTGGAAGAGATGAAACAGTGTTTATGGAGCAACAGTGAAAGCAGCTGGTTCCAACTTTGCTGTATTATTTACACCCTCGTCTATCTGCATAAAAGCAGTGTTGGAATGTTGGAACACACGGTGGTACCAGAGTCTCCTCAGCATCAGATAAACAACACTGTACTGCAGAAAGTTGTGTGTTGCTACAAAGAGACAGACCATCATAACATGTTGGTCTTTCCTACAAAGAAAGTCAAAGTCACCATGAAGAAGTCCTCAGAAACTGGGGCAAAGTCTGACTGGAAGAGGTCTGGCAGACCCAAAGTCTCAACTGAATCGGAGGTCAAGTTTCAGAGTTACCAGCTTGTGTGATATGCAGCTTAAAGGGCGGCTTAGTGGTCGCAATAATAAGCAAGTCTCAGTTCCAGCTGTGAAGAGAAGACTTCCAGCTGCAGGTTTGACAGAACGAGGTGCAGCACGAAAGTTCTTGCTAAGACAACAGAATAAGACAGTGTCTTGTCTGCGCCATGAAACACCCTCTGATTATGAAATGATGGAAAACTGTCTGCACAAGCCAATCATAATGAAGAAACTGACAGCTTCTAGTCTATGCTAGAATCTGAGTCTGAGTTACCACATGTGGGTTTGGATTTAGATTTGTGTTGTTTTCTCTTTTGTGTTTTACTTTCTGGTTTATAATTTCCTGTGTTTCCTCAGTAGCTCATTCTGGTTTGTCTCATCTGTTCACCATCGTCCTGATTAGTCTCCCGCTCGTCTTCCCAGCTGTTGCTGTTTACTAATCACCCACCCTCAGTATAATGTGTTCATTCCCGTCGTGTCGTCTGTGTCAGTCATTTTGTAAGTATCATGTTTTTTGTTGCCACATCAGCCTCTTTGATTTCCTGATTAAAAGTGTTTTAATTTTTACCATTTGAATTTGAATCCTGCCTGCAGCACCACCTGACCACTGCACTACTGACTGCTACAACACCTGACCGCTACACCACACGACCACTGCACCACTGACTGCTACACCTCCTGACCACTGCACCACTGACTGCTACACCTCCTGACCACTGCACCACTGACTGCTACACCTCCTGACCACTGCACCACTGACTGCTACACCTCCTGACCACTGCACCACCTGACCACTGCACCACTGACTGCTACACCACCTGACCACTGCACCACTGACTGCTACACCACTGACTGCTACAACTCCTGACCACTGCACCTCCTGACCACTGCACTTCCTGACCACTGACCGCTACACCACCTGACCACTGCACCACTGACTGCTACACCACCCGACCACTGCATCACCTGACCACTGCACCACTGACTGCTACACCACCTGACCACTGCACCTCCTGACCACTGCACTTCCTGACCACTGACCGCTACACCACCTGACTGCTACACCACCTGACCACTGCACCACCTGACCACTGCACCACTGACTGCTACACCACCTGACCACTGCACCACTGACTGCTACACCACCTGACCACTGCACCACCTGACCACTGCACCACTGACTGCTACACCACCTGACCACTGCACCACTGACCGCTACATCAACCGACCGCTACACCACCCGACTGCTACACCACCCGACCGCTAAACCACCCGACTGCTACACCACCTGAACGCAGCACTACCCAACCACTGCACCACTGACTGCTACACCTCCTGACCACTGCACCACCTGACCACTGACTGCTACACCACACGACCGCTGCACCACACGACTGCTTCACCACCCGACCGCTGCACCACACGACTGCTACACCACCTGACCGCAGCACTACCCAACCACTGCACCACTGACTGCTACACCACCTGACCACTGCACCACCTGACCACTGCACCACTGACCGCTACACCCCCTGACCACTGCACCACCTGACCACTGCACCACTGACTGCTACACCTCCTGACCACTGCACCACTGACTGCTACACCACCTGACCACAGCACTACCCAACCACTGCACCACTGACTGCTACACCTCCTGACCACTGCACCACCTGACCACTGACTGCTACACCACACGACCGCTGCACCACACGACTGCTTCACCACCCGACCGCTGCACCACACGACTGCTACACCACCTGACCGCAGCACTACCCAACCACTGCACCACTGACTGCTACACCACCTGACCACTGCACCACCTGACCGCTGCACCACTGACTGCTACAACTCCTGACCACTGCACCTCCTGACCACTGCACCACTGACCGCTACACCACCTGACTGCTACACCACCTGACCGCAGCACTACCCAACCACTGCACCACTGACTGCTACACCACCTGACTGCTGCACCACACGACCACTACACCACCTAACTGCTGCCCCACACGACCGCTACATCAACCGACCGCTGCACTACCCGACCACTGACTGCTACACCACCCGACCACTGCATCACCTGACCACTGCACCACTGACTGCTACACCTCCTGACCACTGCACCACTGACTGCTACACCTCCTGACCACTGCACCACTGACTGCTACACCACCTGACCACTGCACCACTGACTGCTACACCACCTTACCACTGCACCTCCTGACCACTGCACCACTGACCGCTATATCAACCGACCGCTACACCACCCGACTGCTACACCACCCAACCGCTGCATCACCTGACCACTGCACCACTGACTGCTACACCACCCGACCACTGCATCACCTGACCACTGCACCACTGACTGCTACACCACCTGACCACTGCACCACCGACTGCTACACCACCTGACCACTGCACCACTGACTGCTACACCACCTGACCGCAGCACTACCCAACCACTGCACCACTGACTGCTACACCACCTGACCGCTGCACCACACGACCGCTACACCACCTGACCGCAGCACTACCCAACCACTGCACCACTGACTGCTACACCTCCTGACCACTGCACCACCTGACCACTGCACCACTGACCGCTACACCACCTGACCACTGCACCACTGACCGCCACACCTCCTGACCACTGCACCACCAGACCACTGCACCACTGACTGCTACACCTCCTGACCACTGCACCACTGACTGCTACACCTCCTGACCACTGCACCACTGACTCCTACACCTCCTGACCACTGCACCACCTGACCACTGCACCACTGACTGCTACACCTCCTGACCACTGCACCACCTGACCACTGCACCACTGACTGCTACACCACCTGACCACTGCACCACTGACTGCTACCACCCCTGACCACAGCACTACCCAACCACTGCCTGCTACACCTCCTGACTGCTACACCTCCTGACCACTGCACCACCTGACCACTGCACCACTGACTGCTACACCACCTGACCACTGCACCACTGACTGCTACACCTCCTGACCACTGCACCACCTGACCACTGCACCACTGACTGCTACACCTCCTGACCACAGCACTACCCAACCACTGCCTGCTACACCTCCTGACTGCTACACCTCCTGACCACTGTACCACCAGACCACTGCACCACTGACTGCTACACCTCCTGACCGCTGCACCACATGACCATTACACCACCTAACTGCTGCCCCACACGACCACTACACCACCCCATCGCTACATCAACCGACCGCTGCACTACCCGACCACTGACTGCTACACCACCCGACCACTGCATCACCTGACCACTGACTGCTACACCACCTGACCACTGCACTACTGACTGCTACAACACCTGACCGCTACACCACACGACCACTGCACCACTGACTGCTACACCTCCTGACCACTGCACCACTGACTGCTACACCTCCTGACCACTGCACCACCTGACCACTGCACCACTGACTGCTACACCTCCTGACCACTGCACCACTTACTGCTACACCTCCTGACCGCAGCACTACCCAACCACTGCCTGCTACACCTCCTGACTGCTACACCTCCTGACCACAGCACCACCAAACGACTGCACCACTGACTGCTACACCTCCTGACCACTGCACCACCTGACCACTGCACCACTGACTGCTGCACCACCTGACCACTGCACCACTGACTGCTACACCACCTGACCGCTGCACCACACAACCGCTACACCACCTAACTGCTGCACCACACGACCGCTATACCACCCATCGCTTCATCAACCGACCGCTGCACTACCCAACCACTGCACCACTGACTGCTACACCACCTGACCACTGCACCACCTGACCACTGCACCACCTGACCACTGCACCACTGACTGCTACACCACCTGACC
>SSNP01000127.1:1068778-1080554 GCA_006937955.1 Pachypanchax playfairii | reverse complement strand
TCAAGTCTCACAGTTCCTCCATGACAATGACCTACTTGATCCTTATCAATCAGGCTTTAAGCGAGGCCATTCCACTGAAACCGCTCTTCTCTCAGTTGCAGAGTCACTACGGGTTGCCAGATCGGCTGGTCTCTCCTCAGTACTCGTACTCCTCGACCTGTCTGCTGCTTTCGACACCGTCAACCACCTCATTCTCCTCTCGACGCTATCTAAGCTTGGCATCTCGGGACCGGTCCTCTCGTGGTTCACCTCGTACCTTGCGGAAAGATCTTTCAGAGTCTCGTGGCATGGACAGATGTCCAGTCTGCATGAGCTGGCAACGGGTGTCCCACAGGGCTCGGGGTCCTTGGTCCTCTCCTCTTCTCTTTATACACCACCTCATTAGGCGAGATCATTCGCTCCCATGGCTTCTCCTACCACTGCTACGCTGACGACACTCAGCTCCTCCTCTCCTTCCCTCCAGACGATACCTCCGTCTCAATGCGGATATCTGCCTGCCTCTCAGATATCTCGGCGTGGATGAGGGATCGCCACCTTCAGCTTAATCTGTCCAAAACTGACCTCATTATCAGCGTCGGAATTAAACTGGACTCCAAACAGTCAGCCTCCTTATATTGTTTCCTTCTCTTTGATTTCTTGCTTGTATGTTCTCTCAATGTAAGTCGCTTTGGATAAAAGCATCTGCTAAATGACAGTAGTAGTAGTAGTAGTAGTAGACAAGTGTACCTGATGTACCAGGTTGTTCACTCATGAGACGATGTCCTGGTTCTACAGGGGACTGTAAACTGAATTAAAGTTGGTATATGGAATATTTTCATTAAAAGCAATATTTATAACAAAATAATGCCTCCACGGGATGTTTCGAGGGTTGTAGAATGAAAATACAGCATTTCCTTTAAAAATTATATTTGAAGTAAAATATTATAAAATATTAATTTTGGCAGGATGTTTGGCACAATGTTGGCATTTTGTTTACATCTACCAGCCAATAGCTGGCAGAGCAGCAGGCACCATTTTGGGTTGCGCAATACCATAAATACTCCAGCAGAGTGAGGCTGGTACTGAGGAGTCTGCAGGTCAAGCAGCTGGAAGCACCGGGGACATGTGGTGATTATATACCTTATTTTCTTGCCATAGACGTTCCCCATGTGACGAGCAAGTTCTGTATGGAAAGTTTTAATAGCAGCTATTAGCAGCTAGCTAACACGTAGCTACATGTTGCTGAAGTGGAGGAGCTTCTGGCCACTTTTTTGATTGGAAGACACACCACGAAGGGTTTTATTGCTTTTTAAAAAAATTTTGGATAAGTGAGGCGTGCAGGATGGTGTGTGAGGAGGACAGAGGATCTTAAGAGGGACTGCAGGAAGTTTTGGAGCCGCGGGGTAACTGTGAACTCTTTGCCACGGACTGAATCGATGACTGAGCTACAAATAGGTAGGAGCTGCTTTTATCAGAGTCAGTGTGTGATCAGCGGGGCGGGAGAGCATGATTTGTGAACTGAACTCATGATATTTTATTATCCTGCTCGGATCAGAGATCAGAGTGTGTTTGGTGAGGAGTATTGGTCGACCTGAGCATCGGAGCGCGCGCGGGGGGGGGTTGAAGAGCCTGGCACCCAGAAGGCTGAAGGCTCTGTGCCCTTTTATTCTGTTCCAAGTTCCATATACCACCTTTAATGTACTAATTTAACAAAAACTGTTGTCTTAACGACAAAATAAAAAATAAACAAGGTACAAAAATGGACCTGGACTACAGAGTACACCCCCAGTGACAAGAATTTGTACCCTTCTTGTCGCTGGGAGTGTACCCTGTAGTCCAGGTCCATCTTTGTACCTTATGAAGTTGTTCCACTAAAACAGTCAAATTATGCCACATTTTGAAGTCTAAAACCAACATTCTGAAACATAATATTGAAAATGATGGATGAAACTTAATAATATTTAGATTAACCAGCCTTGGCCAGGGTTGCAGGTGCAGTTGAAATGGTACAAATTTGTATTTTATATCAATTTGAACCCTCAAAGGGGCATTTCTGGCCTTTTAAAGACAAATATTGTACTTTTGAGGGACATTTTAAAACAATTTACCTATAGGTACAAAAATGTTCTTGTCTCGTACCTCTATTTCTGAGAGTGAACAGAGTCGTGAGGAGGGAGATGTTTCATTTTCATTTCGGGATAAACCTCAACACCAAGCTGCATTTGGCTTAAATCTTTATGTCCCTCACTAAATGTTGAAAAGAATGACGCTATGAATTTTACAAATAAATCATTTCCACAGATATTTGTGTCAAAGAACTGAAATGTGGTTTTCCTTCTTATAAATAAAATGTGATAAGAAGTTTTTGTTGTGTCTCTTAGACTGCATCTGACTGAGGAAAAAAGTAAAGTTGATGGGAACATCACAAGCAGCAAGTTCCTAGTAGACCAATACTAGAGAGTCAAGGTACTGAAGCCAAACATGCTGAGACTAACTTCTTGTTCTTGATTCTTGAAAAAGTTTCTCTTCTCATCTATCGAGCTTCATTGGTTCTGACAATTCTGTTGCATTTTTTTCTTATTTTTACTAATTTGACTTTGAGGACTAAGAACCTTCAACAGCATTATTAAACTCTCATTTCTTATTTCAGCTCGGGGGCTTTGAACTGGCAAAAACTGAGTCATCACTAAAAAGGACAATAAAGGAGAAAAAAGATTATAATGAAATCACATCGCTGTTTTACTCCTCTCCTCACCAACTCAGCAACATCAACAATGTTTTAACCAAAGAGTGTGAGATGTACAGGTAAGGGCTCACCATGTGCTGCCTAAACCGATGTTTGTTAATGTTTATGTCTGGACCATTTACTGAGCACAGATTAACAAAAGTAGTGCTCAAGAGTATTTTTTTTCTTTTACGTGTAGTCTATTCGCATTCTCTATAATTTGTTTAGTTTGTTTTTAAGTTCAAACCCATGAGCATTACGTTAGCTGGTGTTTCAAAAGCTGACAGTGGACAACTAGCGGTACAGCTAACAGATAAGGAAACAGTGAAACCCCGCCATGCGGACACCCCTCGAGAGCGGACAGGTTTTGGGCCGACCAAGTGTTTTTACTACTTATATAACCTCTCTGGAGCGGACACCTCGCTGTTTAGGACAACAGACACTTTTTGTGCACCCAAAGATTAAAATCAGTGAAAGTTCACCCCGTTAACAGACAGTGATCACAAAAACTAGCTGCACATCGGGGAAGACACAGACCAAGAGGACCCTGTGCTGCCATCAGCCATCAGCACCTGCTCTCAAGTCATCGCATGTGCTAATGACCTGATGTGCTACCTGGCGGACTCAGGGAACACAAGCCTCCTCAAATAGATGACTGGAATTTGCGACGAGTTGAACAGGCAACTGGTAGCCAAGAAGTGCAACGCCATTCAGACTACACTGGAATCTTTTTTTACGTGACAGTTTCAGCATGGTGCCCGTTTCTCCCTTGCTTAAACAATGTAAACATTGGTAATGAGTATTTTCATTATAAACGGGAAAAAAAAAACGAAAACTGACAAGTATTAATTAAATTTTATTCAAAGTTGAGACATATTCAGAAGGAGGTTTGACCATGCTCATAAAATAAATGGATGTACCAAGGAAATGTCCGTGACAATGACAGGACACCCTACCCCTCTGGGGCAGACACCCCACCATAACGGACAAAACGTCTGGTCCCGACACTGTCCGCTATAACGAGGTTTTGCTGTGTAATAAAAGTAAAATTTATAATATTTTGTGAAATAATAAAAATGTAACTTCCTATCTTTCAGCTTTGGCATTGTCCTGTGGGAAATAGCAACACGTAAGAAACCTTTTGAAGGTGTGTATCTGAAGAGCTACATTTTGAGAAATTACTAAGAGCAAATATTAACTCATTCGTTTACAGACGCCGTACAGAATCCGAACGCTCGATGCCAATGATGGCAGAGCTAAAAGAAGCCATCATTGGCATGGAGCATTCGGATTCTATACGACATCTATAAACATTGTTGGCACTGAATGAGTTAAGTCTGTCTTGAAAGTATTTAATATTTTAATTATTTGGGTCTTTTCTATGACAAATTTATGAGTCCAAAGCTTTGTCGTGGAAAATGGAGTAGTGGTAAATGGTAACGGTCTCAGACATCAAGTCCCCGATGACAAACGGTGCAGTTTCCCGATAAGTGTGTCTCGGCCGTTTATTTGGATTCTCCGCCATGTCGCTTTCCCGTTCTGCCTGCACTCTGCCTTCTGCTACGAGACAGTAGCTACGTTTACATGGGCACATTTAATCGGAATAAACGCCCAATCGGATAAAAAAGACGTCATGTAAACATGTCAATCAGAATGTTTTGATCCGATGCAGCCTGATCCGAAATAAATTTACTTCCGATCTAGAGGGGTGGTTTTGTCCGATCTTCATTCGGATAGACGTGCATGTATACACCCATTCGGAAAGAAAGGGTGAAAAGAGCCCTTTGCGCATGCGTACAACTTCAGCGTGACGTCTTTCTGCTTTCGCAGACTCAAGTAGAAAACATAGCGGGAGGTAAACAGAAGTGGTCTGCTGGTGCAGTCATCCTGTCATCCTGCTCTCCTCTCCTGTGGTGGAGGAGCAGTAGCAATATGCATTCTGCCTCTAGCTTGGTTAATGCGACCAGTAAAAACCCAAACATAAAGGTAATCACCCGCAGAAGGTCCATATTGGGGAAAACGTGAGTCAGATCGAGCACACGATGGGGCGGGAAAGACGTGCTGAAAGCACGGAGTTTGTTTACTTTTTTTTCTTCCCCCGTAAGACAACTCGCTGTGCGCATGCTCAACTCATTTAACCTGATCGAGTGCTTGGTGCATGTGTACTCATGGCATGATCAGATCATTTCAGTTAGTGTCCATGTAAACAGGGATTTGGGAATTCCGATCGACCAAGATTTTAATCAGATTGGGGAAATTTGGCGCATGTAAACGTAGCTACTGCGTTCTTCTTATTATTATTTTTCTTGTTGTGACGTAAAAGACGTAATTTCCTGTGCGCCAGCGCGGGAATGTCGCCGGTCGACACGCAAAGTAAAAATGATGTATATTGAAAAATACCTTGAGATGTTTGATGAGCCGATCGGCTGTATTTGTGCTGCAGACAGGGCCTCCGGGTTCATTACCCCAGTCAGACCACAGCACCATCCAGAACTTTCCCAGACTTCCTGTTCCGATCGCCAGCTGCTGGTGAAGCTCAGTCAGAGTCGGGCAGCACCACAGAGGCCAGTGAGACTGAGCAGGAAGGAGAAGATGAAAACCCAGCTGCTGTAGCATCCACCGAGCCCCCCACCCCACTGTCTCTATCCCACAGCCACACGAGGCCAGAACAGGTTTGTTCACTGGTTTCCACTGACTTGTGATCTGAAAGCCTGTTTGGTGGTTAGATGGTGTTCTCAGTCTTTTGTCATGTGGATGTGCTTTTTATGTGTCTGCACAGATTCTGGTTCAGCTGCTCACAGTGAGAAGAAGACAGAAGCTCAAAGTCACGACACTCAGGTAACACATACAACACTCAGCACTAGGGCTGAACGATTTATAAATTTATGACCGAAATTGCTATTTCTGAAAATGCGATCATGTGATCGCCAACAGAGTGGTTTTTGTGTGTGCGCGTGCACGCGTGTGCCGCATCTGACTGACCCAGAATCTACATATGGTTTCCCAACCGCTCCGCCAAGCTCGTCACTAAGAAGCAGCTTGGTATGCATGGACAGGTCATCTTAATCAATCAGGATCAACCTTTTCCTTTTACCGTTTTATCGTGTAAAGTGTAGCGACATGGCGGAGGGAGAAGCACCTTTGAGTGATTTAATAAGCAAAAGAAACAACACGTCGGCTGTATGGGAATAGTTTGGGTTTCAGGGTTTGTGTAAAACTTGGCGAGGAAACACGACCAACTTATACCGACATTTAAAAAATCACCACAAGCATTTGCATGATGAGTGTTTGACGAAAAACTCCAATGAAAAATCCGGCGAAAGTGACGCGCATTTATTATTTATTTAACTTAAATCTTGTAAAGTTTAAGTTTTGTTACTTCTTTTTCTATACAACAGTCAAAAGTTGCTTTTAGTTCTTGAATTGCAACAACTACCTCTTGTCAAGGACTTTAAAGAATATACATGCAAAATACATGCATGCATTAACACATTTGAAAATTATTCCTACCCTTAGTTTTCATCTATAGTTTAAATACACAGCATTTACAAAGGCATTCAATGTTCACAGGTATACTTTTTTTGTCATGTCTGTAAAAATTTATACTAAATATTGTAGAGAAGCCTATTTTGTAGAAAATCGTGAATCAAATTGAAATTGCAATATCAGCCAGAAAAATCGCAATTAGATTTTTTCCTAAAATCGTTCAGCCCTACTCTGAACCACAGAACATTTGGGATAAACGGAGCGATCACTAGTTTTTTCATAGTAATAAGAAAAACTAGTGGAGGCCAAGTAGCACATGCACATTTTATATTCCAGGAAAAAAAAAGAGAATTCTGACCCAGAGCAGACGATCCATAACACGAGGGTTTGAAATGCTGCTCCATAAAACCTAACCTGGGGATGTAAATGTAGCTTTTATAAACACTGTACTACAGTTACGTGTTTACTTTGTGTTTCATGATGATCAGATGTTCAAACTCTGAGCCCAAAACCATCCTGGAGCAGGTTCTGTTACCATGGTGATCTCAAAGAGAGCCGCCTCTATCATTCTGCATCCCTGTCGGACATCACTGGGTTATCTGTTAACTGTCACTATGTCCACCTTCAGCCAGCCCCGTCGGCCCAGCCCCACAACGAGGACAGCGAAGGAGACACGTGCAGCATCTGCTTCGAGGTGTGGACAACAGCTGGTGAACACAGACTGTCTGCTCTGCGCTGTGGACATCTGTTTGGCTACACCTGCATCCAGCGCTGGCTCAGGGATCAGCTGCTAAGTGTCCACAGGTCAGCAAGGACACTGGACTTCAGCCAAAAGCTTGTCGGTTACAGTAGGAGGCAAATGACTTTAGTCTTCATGTTTATGTCTCGTGTCTTCAGTGCAACAAGAAAGTAAAGGGCTCAGATGTTGTGCGGCTGTACGCTCCAAAGCTGAGAGCTGTGGACACATCAGAGCAGGAGACCTTAAAGAAGTGAGTGTTGATCCTCACCAACACCACACACCTGTTCTACTGAGACAAACTACCATCATTTCTAGAGTATAAGCCTCTAATTCCTTCACATGCATTAAACACTGTGGCTTAAACAATGATGCTGCTGGATCATGTGACCTACAGTACTGTGGTTTAACTCTTTTGACACCAGAGTTTTCTGATGAAATTCCTCTTTTTGAGCAACATATTTTCAAAAGCTTGTCATTTAAAAATGTGACACTGGAAATGAAAGAAATTTAGAGTTTGACCAAAATTTTCTGAAAATAAAAACATATAGGATCATTAAATTTGCATTTTGTGACATCATTGATGGCTCAATGACATCACACACTATTGGCTCACACAAAACAGTTTCCCTCGACATGAGAGCTGCATGACAGTCTCTCACACATAAACAGAATGAATCAGGCTTCCACTACTAGAAGATAAGGTAAATATAATGCTCTGTTATTGGTGCTGGAGCTCACCTTTTTCATGCTGGATCCTCGCTACGCTTCTGGTTTACCTTTTTACTTTCACCGCTCTGCAGCCCAACGAAAACGGGATCAAATCACCCCTTTTCAACCCTCCACTCTATTATAAAGTGAATAAACTGCTGGTTTTTCAGCAGGAGTTCACCTCTCCTCTCGCTCCATGAGGATGAAGCTCTTTGCTTTCCTCCGATCGAGAATCGTCTCCCAAAAGATAAATCACCTCCGTATCAGAATATGTCTAATGTTAGAACTTTTCTCCTGTGTAAAAGTTGTTTTCTCATCTTCTGTTAAACTTCCTTCAATGATCTGAAACACTTCAACAAGCAAAACATTGCGTCAGCACACACAGCTGTTTTACCCAGATTTTTTAAATTAAAACATTTAAAAAAATGTTGATTTATTCTGAGAGATTTATATGTTCACTCTCCAGTGTTGGCAGGTAGAAACAATAAGTGAAACCACAAACCTCAAGAAGAAGAAGAAGTGCTAGAGTGTATTTAAGAGTATATTTTCATCAGGGTTTGTTTGTCTGTCTGTTAACAAGATGACACAAAAATGTCTGACAGGGATTTTGATTAAATTTATTCCAGGATCCAGACAGTGTTCCAGATCACCAACAAAATCTAATTGATTGGTCCTTGTACTATTTCTGACCTATCCTTGAAATTTAGTCAAAATCCATCCAAATGTTTTTTGCTGCTTTTCCACCGTCTTCCTCGGGTCTTAACCGCGTCATTCCACGTCAACCCGGCCTCTTTTTTCAGACCACCTCCTCGGTGGTCCGAAGCGGCCCAAAACGGGCCCACACGCCCACCTGTCTACTGATTGGTCCAGTAAACTGCTACCAGTGACACGACTACCTACATAGTGGTAGCCCCTGATTGGCCCGGCTGTGTGTGGTGTCCACGTGGTGTGATTCAGAAGCGCTCCCACAAAAGGCTTTAAAATAAACTCCCAGCA
Source organism: Pachypanchax playfairii (assembly GCA_006937955.1). Lineage (NCBI taxonomy): Eukaryota > Metazoa > Chordata > Actinopteri > Cyprinodontiformes > Aplocheilidae > Pachypanchax > Pachypanchax playfairii. The sequence goes on along the minus strand of SSNP01000127.1, from coordinate 1,071,921 downwards.
ACCATACAAATATTTTATTTTAAAATACAATTGACTTTGGACAATGGCGACTTCTTCCACAAGAACCAAAAATCAAACCAACCAAAATGAACCCCAGACAGAGTGCAAAGTACAAAAACACACGTATATCCGCCATTGTTGTTGTTATTTCACACGCTGTGACGTCGTGGACAAAGACTTTCGCGCCACTTTTCATAGCCAGATGAGCTGCCTGCTGGCCTCACAGCCCTCCCCTCACTCCACACTAGTGCCTGGTGAGATGTTCCTCTTTTTTAAATGTTCCTTTGATGCATCAGCAACATCCTCAGATCGGATTGCTCATGTGAAGCAAATGCAGTGATGTGAAAAAGGGTTTGCCCCTTCAGGATGTCTTATTTTTAGTGATTTTTGTCACATGTAAATGTTTCAGGTCACCAAAAAAAAGAAGTAAACACAAAATGCAGTTCTTAAAAGAAAGTGTTCATTAAGAAGAAAAACTCTAAATCTACATGACCTTGCATGAAAAAGTAACTTGTAGAATGGAGCTACACACGGTGGCAGCTTGTTGGAGCAGCTCTGTGATATTGCTAGCAGTTTTTATCTTTTTTTGTATTTCTTGTTTTCTTTTTGTAAAATGTACTCTTTTTGAACTATTTTTATTCTAATTTGGATGCTGTGCTGGTTGATTGATTGATTTCAGCCGTGTTTGTCACTTTTTTGCCATTTGTTATGATACGTAACCATGGCAACAAAAGCAGCTAATGGACTCTGTGTATAAACTCATTGTCCAGTAGCAACCTGTGATCAAAAGAGCTGTGAGAAGATGAAGAAACTCTTCAAGGATGTTTTGAGGCTACAGACTGGGACGCAGTCTGGGAGCCACATGGAGAGGACATCAACACTATGACTGAGTGTGACTGATTATTTAAACTTCTGTGTGGACAACATCATTCCCACCACAAACCCTGAATCACCAGAGACCTGAAAGAACTACTGAACAAGACAAACAAGCTTTCAGGGAGAGAGACAGGGAGGTATTGAGACGTGGACAAAGAGAACTTAAAGTCAATATTAGAAACAAGCAGGTGTAGAGAAGAGGACTGGAGAACAAGCTCCAGCAAAACAATCTGAGAGATGTGTGGTCAGGGATGAAGAAGATCACTGGCAGACACTGAACAGGAGAAAGACAGCTGGTCCAGATGGTGTTAGTCTCAGAGTCCTAAAGGCTTGTGCAGATCAGCTATGTGGGATTCTGCAGCGTATCTTCAACCTCAGTCTCACCCAGGAGAAGGTACCAAAAACATCTCATCCATTGGCCCCTAACGTCTACAGGCCTGTTGCCCTGAACATCCCACATCATGAAAATCTTGGAGCGACTCGTGTTGGTCCACCTAAATAAGCAAACAAACACGTTTCAAGACCCACTTCAGTTTGTTTATGACTGTGGTGTTGGAGTTGAAGACGCTATTGTCAGGATATTTTAATACCCCTAAGTTAAATAACTATCAAAAAGACTGTTAGGTTTTTTCCTTATTCTATCAAAACCTTCCATTATTATAAATATAAGAAATACGATCACTCAAGAAGTTAGGTCCAAAACTCAGCCGAGGAGAGGATCAGCGCTTGCATCATGTCCGCAAGACAGCCCTGATAACTCTGCTGGTCCCTCTTCAGCTCAGTGTCTTTATTCACTTAGAAACAGCAATAATAGATAACATGAATCATCACTACAAATCAGTGGAGCCAGTAGTGGCTGGCGCCTCGCAGTTACCTTGGATTAAGAAAAACAAAGTGTTCTGAGGGAGAATGTGTAAGTCTGAGAACAGTAGCAGGTCAGATAACAGGGCCTGTGTGACTACTGCACACAGGTCATGCAGGAGATTTCTTCAAAGTTGGTGTCAGGCATGAACGTGTATAATTATATGTTTTCCATTCTCTATCAATTCCCCCCTGAATTATACATGTGAGTGCGGTGTAACAAACAAGTGATATACTCGGTCCGANAAAAAAAAAAAAAAAAAAAAAAATTGATACACTTGATGTATCAGCGTCGGAATTAAACTGGACTCCAAACAGTCCGCCTCCTTATATTTTTTCCTTCTCTTTGAATTCTTGCTTGTATGTTCTCTCAATGTAAGTCGCTTTGGATAAAAGCGTCTGCTAAATGACAGTAGTAATGATATAAACAACTGTTCACAAAACATCTACGTGTTGCCCCTTGCTTTCACATTTTCGACAACAGTGTCAGTAAGTGCGACAGATAAAACATGAGCATTCACACAGTGTTGTTACCATCTTCTTTAGCGTCATCATCCTGTAAAGAAAGCAGTTGATAAGACACCAGGGCACCTGTTTGTAGCTTTAATTATCATAGCCTTAATGCATGGCCGAACACAACTGAAAAATATGCAGAAGAGCATTAGTATGGCAATAAATGGCATAAAAAACTTCAACAACATGTGCCACCAAAGTCTAATTGTGAGTCAGGCCCATAGGTTCCAAGGTTTGGGATGTGAGTCTTCTAGTACAGCCTTCTGAAGGTTCCTGAGTGAATCCGTGTTGTCTTGGATGCGGGTGACATTTTCTCCAGGAATGTAGGTGCAACAGGTTGTGCCTGTCATTACGCAAACGCCACCTCATTCAGCTGTGAGGGTGTCCAGCACAAACCGGTGTTGCAGAATCACCTTCAGCGTCGATCTTCCTTTCTCTCACTTTTTGTCCATCTGTCCAGAGCTTGTTTGTAAACTCTTGTTTTCTGGTGTCCGGTAGCGTCTCTGTGCTACGTGCCACGGGCGGCGTCCAGCTCTTTCCCTTGTGGAGGGCTGATTGCTGGCTCGCTAGAGGGCGGATGTTTCTGGGAACAAGTGAATGAGACCACCTACAGACCCCACATGCTGCCACTGGAGGGCAGCGGCTGCACCGACATCCAGATGGAGGCGGAGAGCAGACACTGTCTGGTCACATATCGACCTGGTAAGACCTCCAACTTATATATAAAGTCAACATGATTCTAATGGTGCGTTCACACCGCCCAGCGCGTCCAGGCAGCAGGGCAGTTAGATTACATGTAAAGTCTATTGCTGGGTTTCACATGACGTAGCTTTGACGTCACCAAATGCAGATGGGGGTCAGGAAGTAACCGCCGCTGCACAGAACCCTGCTGA
>SSNP01000127.1:1054160-1068545 GCA_006937955.1 Pachypanchax playfairii | reverse complement strand
AGAGGGCAGATCATATGTTCCAAAAACTTCTTTCTGCCTCAGCACACTTCTCATGGCAGGCATCAGTCATGACTAAACAGTACTTATGGGGACCACTCTATGTTAGTTTAATGAAATCCATGTGCATGATTTGAAATGGATATTTTATCTGCAGAAACTGGTCTATTTTAGGTCTCATGTTTCCTTGTGGGTTGTGTTTTACACAGATGGTACAAGCTTTACAGAAGTTTTTTAAGTAGGAACTTATTCCATAAGTTGTAAATTGTTGCTGTATTAGCGCCACCATCCCCCCTGTTGACACATGGCAGGGCCCACGCGTCACAACAGCAGCCGCTTTAAAGAGGGATTTCGGCAGAACTGGTTTTAAGGCAACTTTATACAGTCCATCTGAGTCAAGGAACGCCCCTTTTGCTTCCCACATTTGTTTTTCAGATCTTGGCTTCATGATATTATTCTTTGGTTGAAATCACCTTTAATTTGTTGTTCTTATTCCCTAAAGAGCGAAGAACAAGATTATTTGTTTATTTACCTGAAATTGTTGAAATTTGGAGATTGAGCTGACTTCTAAAATATTTGGGTTTAAAATACTCCCATTCCTTTTCAAATTAAGGTTTTCTAGTTAGAGTGATTAATTTCCGTTTGAAAGGAATGTCCATTCTCCATTTCCATTCTCGATCAAAGACCATCAGTCAGACACAGAGGTATGGTTTTAATTAACTTTGCAAAGGAGAATGCCCCAACCAAGGTGTTGAGACGATTCTGATGTGTTCACCTCTGCATTGCCTTTTTATTCACAAAGACAGCTCCCATCTGGATGGAGCAAGGAAGGGAAACAAGTGTGGGTCAGATAATGAAGTCAGAGTGGAATAAACTATCACACCTGTGGATAAACAACAGGAACAAGTCGTAAACCAACCAACCAGAAGTGTTTATACAAGTCGGGGCAAATCTAGATCGCTGACTCCTGCAGCATGACCTGTGACCTTTTACCAATGTCATAAAACCTTAAAATCTCCAACAGCCATCATACACCTGCTTCAACAAACCCACTGTCATCTGGACAAAGCAGGCAGCACTGTGAGGATCTTGTTTTTTGATTTCTCCAATGTATTTAACACAATTCAGCCTGTTTTACTGTGTAAAAACCTCCAGAAGACACAGGTAGATGCCTCCACAATCACCTGGATTAGGGACTACATGATAAACAGACTGCAGTTTGTGAGACTGAAAAGTTGTATGTCTGACCAGGTGATCAGCAGTAGAGGAGCCCCACAGGGGACTGTACTATCACCACTCTTTTTCACTCTGTACGCCTCAGACTTTCAGTCCTGGTCAGAGTCCTGCTATCTGCAAAAATACTCTGATGACTCTGCAGTTGTTGGTGGATCAGAGATGGACAAGAGACTGAGTACAGAGAACTGGTGGACCGCTTTGTGTCCTGATGTGGGAACAATTATCTAATCTTGAATGTGAACAAGACACAGGAGATGATTGTGGATTTTAGGAGGAGCAGCAACATACCAAAATCCCTTTCCATCATGGGAGAAGAAGTGGAGGTGGTGGAGGAGTATAAATACCTGGTGTTCACCTGGACAACAGACTGAACTGCAGACACTGTGATGCTGTTTTTAGGAAGAGACAGAACAGACTGGACTTCCTCAGGAAGCTTAGATCCTTCAATGTTTGCAGCAAGATGCTGAAGATCTTTTATAAGTCTGTTATAAAGAGTGTAATCACATCTGCAGTCACCTGTTGGGGGCGGAGCATCAGAGCAGGTGACATGAAGAGGCTGAACAAACTGATGAAGAAGACTGGTTCAGTTCTGGTTCTAATCTGGATCCTCTTGAGTTCATGGTCCAAAGGAGGATGAAGAACATGATGGAGAACCCTCATCATCCTCTTCACAACACAGTAACTCAACAACAGAGTGTCTTCAGTCAGAAACGTCTTCAGATCCAACACAGATCACTACAGGAGATCCTTCCTGTCCACAGCTAGAACCCTCTACAGGACATCCTTCCAGTTCACAGCTAGAACCCTCTACAGGAGATCCTTCCCATCCACAGCTAGAACCCTCTACAGGAGATCCTTCCCGTCCACAGCTAGAACCCTCTACAGGAGATCCTTCCTGTTAACAGCTAGAACCCTCTACAGGAGATCCTTCCCGTCCACAGCTAGAACCCTCTACAGGAGATCCTTCCCGTCCACAGCTAGAACCCTCTACAGGAGATCCTTCTTTTTTTGTTTCTATTTTAGTAATTTTCATCAAACTAATGCTTGTTTTTCTTTACTCAGGTTGGGGGGTGAAGAAGGTGAGCGTGGTGAACATCCACAGTAAACAGATCCGAGGTCTGTCCTTCAACAAGCAGAATGACAGCCTGCTGTTGTCTGCTGCGCTGGACAGCACCATCAAACTGACCAGGTACATGACGCTCACTCTCACACGGTAACAGTTCTTCTTGATAGAACCGAACAAAGTTCAGGTCTGTTGACAGAGGTTGGTCAAGAAAACTCAGTACAGCAGATGAATCATGCAAATGTTCCTTAAAGATGTCTAGCAGAGTCATCAGAACTGCCAGAAAGTGTGAGCCACTTACATCTATTTACTGTCTTGAGTAGTCTGAGCTGCTGTTCAGTAACCTTACTGCCCAAGGATGGAAGCTGTGGTCCAGTCTGGTGGTTTTGACCTGAATGGACTTGTGTCTAGATGGAACAGTTGGTGTGCAGAATAATGGAGCTCACGCAGGATGTTCTGCATTCAATGGAGGCAGCATGGTGTTTATCTTAGGGAGACTAGTTTCTTCATCATGCTCAGTGGTAGAAGGTCATCATGAGCTGTTCATACTTTGGTTTCCTCAGTTAGACGAGGTTTTTGTTGACAGGTCATCTGTCACAGTTACACCCAGAAACATAAAGCACAGGACTCTCTCCACAACCCGAGTGAAGTCAGAAGGGTTTGATCCAAGTGGGAGGAACTTTCAAAGTGTCAGCTGATCACTGATTTTGGGCCGTCATTCTGATTCTAACTCGAGTGTTTGGTGCATCTTTAATTCAGTCTCAGAAGCATCTCCACAAGAACACAGTCAAAATATTTTGGATCATCACATGAAACAGGTGTGACATAAAAGTTTATCCTTATTACCACAGGATGTCCAGTTCTCTACCTGGCAATGTTGAAGCACATGGCGGATGATTTCTTTTTAAAGAAGCCATTTCATACTAATTTCAGGACTTTGTGGTTATTTAAGTATTAACCAGTAATATGAAACATTTTATATCTAAAAAACGTCAGGAAACACTGATTAACAGACCCTTCAATCTGTCTGCGTTAAAATTCGGGTGGTTCCGGCTCCTTCCGTCAGGCTTCGTCAGCAGCTCGTTCATATTCATTATTCGAATTTGCTGGACTCTGATTGGCTAACAAAATAGCCTATGAGAGCAAAGAATACTGTTTCCTACCCCGCTGCGCATGGCAACGTCAGACGTTGTGTCTTCCTGTTTGCTACGTTATGCTAACAGCTTTTAGCCAGCAGCATGCTAGGCGTGGTTTCAACTGCGGGAGCTGATGAATACTAACAAATAAAAGAGTTGTGACGAAACAGATACAGGCCGTTCGGACTCGGCAGAAATCGGGTGTTATCACCACCTGCGTAGTTTGAGAGATAAAAACTGAAAGAGAAGTTGTTGACCTGTTTTCACACCCACTATGAAGGTAAGAACACCTGTGGAGCTAAAATATTCAACAGAAACCTCAGAAAAAACGTTTTTAATGGAAGGACCTCTTTAAACACAAGCCTAGAGACGATAATGCGAGTGCTGCTGGAGGGTCTGAGGAAGTGTAGAACTCACGACTCCACCCATTCTGTCATGGCTGTACTTTCCAGATCTCCATTAATGCATCATGGGGACATTGTCCTCTTGACATGTGTCCTCTTTAACTTGTTGGACTTGGAGTCTTACCCTGATGTCATTTGTGCTCAGGAATGTTCCTGATTGGATGGTTAAACGTCATAAAGAATATTCAGAGTGCAGCATGTTTATCCAACCAGAGCAGAAACACATGAAACTGGTTGCAGATCTTGCAGTAGTTCATCAGTTGAAGTATCAGAGTCCTTCTCTTCTTTCTTCATAACCAGTTTGTGTGTTTGCAGTCTGCTGACCAACACGGTGGTTCAGACGTATAACACCAGTAAACCAGTGTGGAGCTGCTGCTGGTGTTTGGACAACAGTAACTACGTCTATGCTGGTCTGAGTAATGGGTCTGTGCTCATCTATGACACCAGAGACACCAGCACACATGTTCAGGAGCTGGAGCCTCCACGTTCCAGGTGAGCTCCACATCCTCCTGTCTGTAAAGGTGTGTGAGTGATCTGTGTTTAGTGTCCATGGGGTTTCAGTACAGGGTTCTCTGTTCCATTAGAACATCATTAACTGTTTGTAAACTCTTGTTTTCTGGTGTCCGGTAGCGTCTCTGTGCTACGTGCCACGGGCGGCGTCCAGCTCTTTCCCTTGTGGAGGGCTGATTGCTGGCTCGCTAGAGGGCGGATGTTTCTGGGAACAAGTGAATGAGACCACCTACAGACCCCACATGCTGCCACTGGAGGGCAGCGGCTGCACCGACATCCAGATGGAGGCGGAGAGCAGACACTGTCTGGTCACATATCGACCTGGTAAGACCTCCAACTTATATATAAAGTCAACATGATTCTAATGGTGCGTTCACACCGCCCAGCGCGTCCAGGCAGCAGGGCAGTTAGATTACATGTAAAGTCTATTGCTGGGTTTCACATGACGTAGCTTTGACGTCACCAAATGCAGATGGGGGTCAGGAAGTAACCGCCGCTGCACAGAACCCTGCTGAACTCTGCTGATTCGGCTTAAAAATGCCCCAAATCTGTGCGGCCTACGGTTGTTGCAACCGCTCTAATCGGGAGAAAGACAAACGTTTTTTTCATGTCTCAAAAGTCGTGTGCCACAAAGGTCTTTATTTTAAAAAACTTACTGAAAGAAGACGGCAGAAATGGATCACTTATCTCCGGCTAAAAACAAGAGGCGCAGAAACGGACAATGCTAGAGTTTGCAGCGATCACTTTCTAAAATGTTTAATAAAAGGGTTTAATAAATGTTCTCGTGTCTCGTGAACATTTACTTAGAAACACATCTACAAAAATGGCAGGTAAACAGGTTTTCCTCTGGCCACAAACCACGTTTTTATGGGGGGTTCTGTGGATCTCTGTGAATGGTTGAACTACATTATAGAAATATTTAGAGAGAAATTACTTAAAATCAAACAAATTTAATAGAAATTTGGATTTAAAAAGGCATAATAAAGTATTTACATGTAGATACTAGCACATAAACACACTCGTTATTAGCATCAGCAATAGTATTATTATTATGAATTAAAAGTAGCACAACTCACGACGACAGCCATTTAAAGCTTCTCTAGATCCTAAATCGTTGACCCAAACTGATAAAAAATAGTTGTAGGCTTCCAGGCAGCTCATCGCGCGCGTCAGTGCGTCCACGCAGCTGCTGCTCGGACGGTCCGTCAGGGCAACTGCTGCTTGAAGTTGGGAAAATGGAACTTTGGGGCAGCAGACGCGGGGCAGCACCCAATCAGTGACTCTTTTCACTGATCACGTCATCAACGGCTAGATGCCAGTCATTCAAATTCATTTCAAATTCAAATGGAGAAACTGATTATCACTGTTTGTAACCACCGTGAACTGTATGACCTGTCTTCGAAGAGATCGGACCTTATCTGGAGGAAGATATCGGAGGATATTGGAGTTCCAGGTAAACAGTTTCATATTTTATAAAACTCAGATTGTCTCATTGGGGTGTATCCACAACCTCTACAAATGCGCCCGATGACGATGTTGTATAGCTTTATTTATTAAATAAATCCAAGCCAGTCTCCCGACATGATCCATCATGTAAACAACTATAGCAACAGAGAAATCCCCCGCCCGCCTGTGATGTACTGACGTGACGCGCCGACACGGACTGCATTTTGCTGCCTGGACGCGTCGGGCGGTGTGAACGCACCATTAGATCCCTCTATGACTGGCTCTAGAACAAGTTTTAAGTCCCGCCCCCTCTATGTAAACCAATCAAGATGTGTGAATAACGTGTGTCTGTGGAGATGTTCAGTCGTTCTTTATCCAAAAGACCTCTTCAATTCTGATCCTGGTTTGGGACTTATAGGTTTACAAGTTGTTTTGCCAATAGTAGGAATGAACTCATTAGAGTCACGTGGGTTACTGACACCTCGTCCCTCCTGAGAGTCGTGACTTGTTTATGTCAGGTGTTATAATCTGTTTCACAGTCTTGATTGTTGTGAATCTGCCTTGAAGTCGAGTCGCAGCAGATGGCCTCTGGTCTTTAGTAAAGCTGAAATAGTGTTTCAGGAATGAAACAGTCTGGTTAGGGTTATGTATGAATCAAATAATGAGTTGGCTGCAAACATCAAACTGGAACATGTTGAATCTACAAGAATTACTGATCTGGTTGAAACAACTTCTCAGCTGGATGTTGATCAGTAAGCGTCTCACTGTAATGGTGCGTTCACACCGGCCTAACCGTCAATGTCAGAAGCGGCAAGTTTACATGTAAAGTCTATGGTGGAGTGCATGTCAACCAATCAGAGCGTCTCATCGTAGTGACGTACCTGAATGAAGCAGGAAGTCTTCAAACAGGGCGCGGGACAGACGGAAGTAGCACTGGAAGCGAACCTCATCCATATGTAGCTCCTGGAGCAAATGGTTTAACTCCTCAAACTCAGAACACATCTGAAGAATGGCGTGTATCCACAAACGGAGTAAATAAAGTCAAGCCACTCTCTCTATATGATCCGCCATAGCTCAGAACATCCGATAACAAAGGAAGCCCCGCCTTCGCTCTCTTTTTAACGGTCCAGCGTTACGAGCTTTAACGCCTATGTGCTCTGACTGGCAGGCGTTATGAGCTTCAACTTTCAAACGTCAAACTTGGAGCGTTACGAGCGTTGCTTGTCGTTGACAAAGGGGCCGGTGTGAACGCACCATTAGTGTTGAAGTGCTGCTGTAAATCCTTCATGTCGCTGCTCTGATACTTTCAGTCTGCTTATTTTGACGAGGTTGAAGCAGTCAGTCAGTAAACGTTGTCTCTGCTGCAGGACGCTCCCACCAGTTTTTGCGCTGCGTCATGATGGCCCTGACCCGATCCCCTCAGCAGGACTCCAGTCAGCTCCCCAGCTGCTCCTGCTCTCCGGTACAGACCTTCACTGCCGGGTCATCCTGCAAGCTGCTCACCAAGAACGCGGTCTTCAGGAGTCCAAATGGAAGCATGACTCTGGTGTGTGCCGGGGACGAGGCCTCCAACTGCACCATGGTAAGGTTTGAGCTGGACTGGGTCCTAATGAATGACATGATCGTTTTACATCTCAGTCATCTGTTGAGATGTGGATTCTGGTTCCTGGAGCTCAGCAGGAGTTCAACTACAATGGAACACGAAACTCAGACACGTTGAGACAGTAGTTCAGTTCACAGGTCTTTGTTTTTAAATGTAAACAATGCTAACAGAAAACATGCTAGCTACCAGATCGTGGACTGGATGTTTTCATATTGAAACAAATTAAAGATAAACTGCCCGGGGAAGGGGGGGGGGGGTCAACTGAAGCCTAATGGAGAAGGAGATCATCTTCCTATCAGGAGGTCGGGGTTCAATCCCAAGTCTGGACAGGCTATGTGTTGAAGTGTCCTTGAGCAACATAGGCTACTGAACCCCAAAACTGCCACCCAGGTGCCGTACAAAATGGCCGCCCTCTGCTCAGCACCAAAAATAACAATCTCACCTTTGTTGTATCGACATGATCAGATTCATGGATCATGAAAACACCTTTAGATTGATATTGATTCAGTAGTTATTGGTGGTTTTCATCTGGATCGAGCTCCAGAACTTTTAAAGAAACATCAAATCTGTTACATGTCTGATTAGACCCCTGCATTTGAGCCTGAGGGGCCAGGCTTCGGGCCCCTCGTGGGCGGACACGGCCCGGGCTCTGGCTTTAACTTGCAAATGAAAGTGATGTGTTGTGTTCATTGTTTATCCAACTTAAATGGCGACATTTGAATGCAACACCCGCTCTTCCCGCCCCACTCCCTCTCTCGCCGGCCACCTGCTCTCTCACACCCCAAACGCCAGCGACTGTCTGTGGCATTACCGCTACAGGCACATCTGGCCCGCTCTGTGCTGACTGTCCCAGCAGCAGCAAGGAGTGCACATTTAGTGCAGCTGGACGGCTCATCGAGGAGGACTGGCCCCCGACACTGTTGATGCTGTTTTGTTTCTGCATGATGCCAAAAAGTAGGTACAGTAGGCTTAAAGATAGTTTTTTTTTTTAATGTCAAAATAAGGCCAACTGTTATAATGTGTTGTCATACATGTCNAGAACTCTCCCGAATCCCGATTTTCTCCCGATTTCTGACAGTTTCCACCGTCCGTTGTTTCCGACCGGCTATTTAGAGCGATAACACCTGAAGGACCGTCTTACAACCAGAGATTAAATGCTGAAAACTGTCCCACATCGCTGCAAATCCCCGCTGCGACACAACTCACAACTACTGTCGCAACCCCCTCCCCTTACACGGCCAGCGCCTGCATCCCCCGCTCTGACGCACCTTAACCACGGTCTCCCTAATGGGTCCGGGCTTGTTAAATCTGAAAACCTATTGGGCCGGGCTCGGGCTCAGAATATAGGCCTGAGCAGGGCTCTACGACTATATAAATATAAGAAATACGATCACTCAAGAAGTTNGGTCCAAAACTCAGCCGAGGAGAGGATCAGCGCTTGCATCATGTCCGCAAGACAGCCCTGATAACTCTGCTGGTCCCTCTTCAGCTCAGTGTCTTTATTCACTTAGAAACAGCAATAATAGATAACATGAATCATCACTACAAATCAGTGGAGCCAGTAGTGGCTGGCGCCTCGCAGTTACCTTGGATTAAGAAAAACAAAGTGTTCTGAGGGAGAATGTGTAAGTCTGAGAACAGTAGCAGGTCAGATAACAGGGCCTGTGTGACTACTGCACACAGGTCATGCAGGAGATTTCTTCAAAGTTGGTGTCAGGCATGAACGTGTATAATTATATGTTTTCCATTCTCTATCAATTCCCCCCTGAATTATACATGTGAGTGCGGTGTAACAAACAAGTGATATACTCGGTCCGACTGATTCCAGAGTCTCGACTTTCTGTTGGTGTTTGTTGCAGGTTTATAACATCATTTGTTCTGTGATTTAAAAAAAATTGGAAGTTCCTTATTTTTGTCTTTTCTGGATCGAAGTATCTGGAATTATGTTACAATCCAGATCAATCAATCACCTTTATTTATAAAGTGCTGTAACATCAGCCACAGCTGAAGCAAAGCGCTGAACACAGATCAGTCGTTGATCCAGCTTTCTGGAGCATCATGTCAGAACAGTTTAGTGATGTCACAGTCACACATCCTAATACAGGAGAAATCCACACGCAGAGAGAAACATCTGAGCCCATTCCTTGTGCAGACGGGAAGTGATTTCATTTTAATCCCCAAATCTGAAATGAGAACAGAGGATTTTGGTGTGAGGGGTTTTAATTCTCAGAGCATAAACTGATTTGAGAGAAAGCGATCAACAACTTTGCAAACAAAAATAACTAAAATAAAGTATTAAGAGCATCAGTCAGAATATGAAGGAAATGGACTAATCCTAACCCTATTCCTCCTTTACCTCCATCTCCTCTTCCTGACTCTCCCCCTCTACTCCCCAGGTGTGGGACGCCAGCAGTGGCTCTCTGCTCCAGAAGCTTCCAGCTGACCTCCCAGTGTTGGACATTATCCCGCTCTCAGTGAATGGTGAGCACTTCCTGGGGTCTCTAACAGAGAAGATGCTGAAGCTGTACAGGTGGGAGTGAATGAGGAACGTCTGGAGGGCTGAAGGTCCAGGATAGTTCTTTCATACAGGCAGATAATGGTGAGGAAACTGTTCAAATCAAACTCTAAGTTAATGATGGATGTGAAGATGATGATGGAGGGGTCTCCATCTTCTCCAGCTGCTGATGACTTTCAGAACATGTTTCTGATTGTGATGATAGTGTCATGTGATCAGCTGACTCTAACGCAGCTCCTTCAGATCATGAGCGTTCAGCTTTATTGGTGGAGCGAACTGTCAGATTCCAACCACATGGTACCTTCCTGCTGAGAACTACATGAAAAATCCGACTGCGGTAGAAGAAAGATGTTCTGATTGGAAACGTGTTGGAAAGATCTTCATTAAAAACAGTTAGGGGTTTTTGTTTTTTTCTCTGATTTGATGCTGATCTCAGTGTCACCTCAGAGTTCAGCTGATGTCATGACTCACATCTAATGAGACGTTCAGGTTTTGCTCAACAAACTGATCTAAAATTGAACCTGGAAGAAGTTTTTGAATGTTCAGCTCCTTTTCCAACTTTTCATTCCCTTCCAGTTTAAACAAATCTGAAGTCACTAATGAAATGTGTGGAACCTCCAGTTTATTCCTCACTTCAGCTTGAACACACCAAAGTCGTCTGCGTTTGGCTTTATAAGATGTTTTTTAAATGTATATATGTATATTTGTTACTGATGGTTTGTATAAAACGAAATAAACCGAGTTCTTTTTAAAAAGAAGTACTGGTAGCCTGTTTGATGATGATGGTGATGGTGGTGGTGTGCAGATAAAGCAGCGTGTTTTCTGTTAGTTTTAATATTTGATGCACAGTCTTTCACTCAGTATTAATATTATTACTGACTGAGTTGTGAGCTGTACAATGTAAGTTTGTTGGATGGAGATATGTTATGTAGCAAAATCATAAAAGCAAACATGGAAGAATTAGCAATAATTACACTGTCTCAAGTTTCTGCTTCTTCATTCAGAGATCTTGGTTCAAAATTCTGATTCTGCAAAGAAAAAAATATCTATCAATATACAAATGTGTATAGATGCTTCTCAGAGGCGCAAGGTCACCTTACAATAAAAATAATGCCAGATTATAACGAGATAATAAAATACAATAAAGATAAAAGCACAAATTTTAAATAAGGTTTGCGGTTTTAAGACGAGTGAGAGAGGGTCAGTGTTACAGATACGATGAGGGAGGGATTTTCAGAGGTGAGGGGTGGAGCAACTGAATGCTGAAGACCCCCTGGTGGATGGAGGAGGAACTTCTGAGGGAACAGGTCAGTTATGTACGAGGTGTGACGTTATGGGTTATGAAAGTGATGCAGTGTTGAACTGGGAGCCAGTGAAGCTGCTGTAAGACGGGAGGGAGTTTTGGAGACGATACAGGCAGCTGAGTTCTGAACCAGAAGTTTATGGATCAGTTTCTGTGGATGGGCTGGTTAGTGGTTCCAGAAGTCTGTAGGGGTTTATAAGTTTAACTATCTAAATATTTTAATTGAATTCAGGGCTCCTGAAACTGGTGCATAAAACTGATGCTTTCTGAAACAGAGCAGAACAAATTCCTAAGACTAAAATAAAGGAAACAAGTGAAACAACCGGCTGATGCTCTAACTTTTAAAATAAAGTTGCTTTAAGAGAAAGAAAAAGTTAGAAAATTAGACATGGTGAACACTTAAAAAACTTAAAGAAATTAAACATTCTATGATTTGAGTAACCATATATAATATAAATGAGAATTCTAATTTATTTTGTCACTTTAACAAGTGATGCAAATGAAGACAAGTTACACATAAGGGTTTAAATAATCCCTGGGTTCGACTCGAGGTCTGACCAGGACTGCAAGGCGTCCCTACGTGGTCTCCCTGTGGATGTGTGGGTTTGCTCTGGTTTCTTCCCAAGACGTGACTATGTGTAAATGGTTGTCAGTCTCCATGTGTTCTTGTGATGGACTGATGACCTGTCCACGTTTGACCCTGCCCCTCCCCCAATGATTGCTGATCTGGAGCACAGAAAACGGCTAAAAACTAAATACGTATATCTCAATCTAACAATTCTGGATCCAAATTCTATAGACTGTTATCTTATGTTGACCTTCATTCACTCAAAATTCAAACTTTCTTCCAAATATTTCACATTTTCTAGACCATTACATAGCACGTAGTTTCATTTATTGTTTTAAACTACAAAATGGCATTAAATTCATTATTCTAAACTGAAGGAAAGAGCTGAAGCAAAAAATGCAGGCAACTACTTGTATTTTGCAACAACAATGCGGAGACATCTAACATCCTTGTCTGCATCAGTCCCAACACAGCTCAGACTTTCAGTACAGGTCAGGGTCAGGTTAGTGACTCAGGGATGGACCAGGGCCCGAGCCCAGAGAACTGGTGTCGGAACAATCATCTCATCTTGAATGTGAACAAGACAAAGGAGATGATAGTGGATTTTATCAACAACAAAATCAATTTCCATCATGGAGAAGAAGTGGAGGTGGTGGAGGAGTATAAATACCTGGTGTTTACCTGGACAACAGACTGAACTGGAGACACAACAGTGATGCTGTTTTTAGGAAGGGACAGAGGAGACTGGACTTCCAGAGGAAACTCGTGTCCTTCAACATTTGCAACAAGATGTTGAAGATCTTTTACCATTCAAATATAAACAGATTTTATCCCTGCAAACGTTGTGTTAAAAAAGTTTTTTGAGGTTGATCGGGTCGTTACAGAATTGAAACTAGAGGTTTTAAACATGGAGGTGGAGAACAATGTTCTGGCTTATTAATAAAAGATCGGTCTAATAAAGCCTGCAGATTTATTTTTTATCCTCTTGTTCTGTATTTACACTGTGTTCAATAAAATTCGTAAAAAAAAACAACCCGCCGTTAACGAGAAGAGCAAGAACCTGAGAAAGGTTTATGATTGGTCAGTCGACGTCACGTGATCGTGCTGCGTGCACATATACATGTCTTTGCACGTCATCCCTGTGTGGTCCCGCTTGGCGCTGTGACAAGTATGCGCATGCGCGTCTGACGTCACACCTTTGATTCAAAGGTTTACTATACTATAGTACTATGCTATATAAGCATAACGGTCATTTTTTCTGTCACTCCACTATAACTTCCAAAGGTAGATAGATCTTTTAGCATTTTTTAACAAAGTATTTTAAAAGTAAGTTACAATATGGGTCTGTTTTCAAGGAAAAAGGGTTCGTCTGCTGTCATTCCTGCAGACAAAGTCCAAATTCAAGCGATGATTTCATGTATTAAAGCTCTGAGAGAGACAGGGTGCATCTCAAACATGGAAAAGTTTGATGAGGTTCAGACAGCCCAGCTCATGTCTCTTATAGTTCAATGTGGTGAGGGTTTCAAATTAGATCCAAAAATGCCAGCAACAGTAGAATTTTTTGAAAACTTGACTGAGAAAATGAAAACAGCAATCAGGAATTCTGGAAAAGAGAGGGACAAGACACGCCCATCTTTCTTTGCAAAATTGGTAAGGAAACGAAAGTTTAAGTTTCTTTATTATCATATCTATAATTTGGAACTATATAAAATGAATTATCCAAAGAAATTTAAGGCCCTTATCATAGGTGCAGCCTTTATAATAATTACCTCATTTATAAATACTTTACTTTCCCTTGCCTTTGTGACATTGTTGGAAGTGCTTTATGTTATCTTAATGCTGATAATATCGGGGTTATGTTTTCATGCAGAGAAGTATCGCAGCACGTTGAGGAAGTTTGTCGTAAGTGAACTCTGAATGACCTATAAAATAAAGTTTAATATCTCGGAAACTGTAGCAGCACAAACGTCAATTTTCAATTTTGTGGCCCTGGACTGGCGACCTGTCCAGGGTGCCCCCGGCACGTTTACAACAGTAACACTGCCCGAAGTGCTTCACAGGGTAAAACAAGACATAATTAATTTACTGAAATAAAGACGGGGCTGCACAGTGGTGCAGTTGGTACAGATGTTGCCTTGCAGTGAGAAGGTCCTGGATTCGAATCTGGGGCCTTTCTGCATGGAGTTTGCATGTTCTCCCCGTGCATGCATGGGTTTACTCCGGGGACTCCGGTTTCTTCCCACAATACAAAAATATGCAAGAGGTTAATTGGCAACTCTAAATTGTACCTAGGTGTGTGTGAATGGTTGTTTGTCTATGTGTGGCCCTGTGATGGACTGGTGACCTGTCCAGGGTGAACTGGAAGAAGCCGATTCAGAAGATGGATGAAATAAAGAGTCTTTACACAGGAATTTAACCAATAAAAAACCACCATATCTTTAGTTGTTGGAAGCTGATCTTCTGTTAAATATTTTCAGAGACACTTTAGATGTTTTTCCTCTGTGGAGAGAGATTGCAAAGATTACAAGCTTGTCTTAATGATGTAAAATCTTGGATGACGCTTAATTATTACTGCTTCTAAAAGGTTGTGACTTTTGGGCCTGA
>SSNP01000127.1:1037168-1052468 GCA_006937955.1 Pachypanchax playfairii | reverse complement strand
ATTAAGTCTAAGACGAACAATCTGTCCTGTCCTGTCAAAGTCCTCTGTCTTGAAGTGCTCACTGCACAGCATAGATCTGTCAGTTGCAACAAAACCTTCTCGTCGCACAGCCAGCTCCCATTGTTTTCTTAGAACAATATCTTTGGGAAACCTACAGTGAAAAAAGTCCAAATAGATTCATTTCAAATAGTTGCTACATATGATAACACCCCATCTCCATAGTACTCGCTTAAATATCTTTGGGGCTTCTTGAGAGGCATTTAATCAAGAAACTGATATCAATAGAACTTCAAATCACTACATAAACACTTAATTTAGACCGACAGGTCAGGTGGGAAAGTATTTATTCAGGTGAAAAAGTTACTTTGTTCTGACACATGAATTATTTTAAACTTGGCATTTGATTAATTTTAACAAGTGCAGCTTATCCTCAGCACTAGATAATGCAAGTAAACTATATGTGTTTTTAATCATTTTCATTTAAAATAAATAATTAACATTACAGAATTGTGAACAAGCAGTATAGTAAGTACCATATTAAACCTCACCTGTGTGATTTAGTGGCTATTATTTACTGTTAGTCTGTAATCCACAATGATGCTTCATTGACACTTCATTAACTTTAATAAATAACAAAAAGCGAGGTGCAGGTGCCGGGTTAAAGCAGGTTTAGAAATCTGGCCAGCCACTTGTAATGAGTGAAAACAATGGATGTATCATCCATGGTGAGAACTGTTAGCTTCTTTGCTCTGACTCTATTTACACTCCATCCGCGTACTGTCTCTGACGGCAGCCTGGTCTGCCCCAAGATGGCCGCCCTATCGGAACGCCTCTCAGCCGCGGATGCGGGGTCTATTGATGTCTATGGTTTTATACTCCAGGAGGCGTGTCTTAGAGACGATGCTGACGTAGCATGAACCGCTAGGCATGAACCGCTTTCAGCCAATCACAAAATTCAAATGCAGTAGCCACCTTTCAACCCTAAGAGGGCAGCACTAAGACGTTTTTAGACCAAAAAGTGTAGAATTTAACAAGTTTACATATAAATGTCAAAAAATGCCCAGTTGTTTTGAGGGTGAGATGCTCTTTAATTTCTAGAATCAAATCGTAGCACGCGTAGACGAGTAGAGTACATGTGTGTCCCAGCGGGGCTCTGAAGCGCATCTCCAACATGAGATTTCCCGAATGGACCGGTGATAGAACGTCCGTGTCCTCGCACAGGTTCAGGTTGAAAACGAAAAACGTATATCCCGAGTTGAATTCTTCACAAGATATGCTCAGAGGAATATCCTTTAAATGACGTCCGCTAGATAAAAACATGTTGTGATATTCTCTGACAGATGCACCCTGATCAAAAATGGGCTGGAACGCTTTTCCTGGTATTTGTCTCCCGTCTTTGCATAACGCACAGTATTCTAGATTGTTGTGTTAGAAATTAAAAGGATTTAACGCTATGGGAAGCCGTCATCGTCGACGATGCCAGGGACCTTGTTGTGCTTAATCGAACATAGCTTTCAAACCATAAAAGATAGAAACTTACTTTTTTTTCATTCTAAATCGGGAGAATCCAAGCTTTCAGACGGTAGTTCCAGCATCGCTCTAGCCCATTCACAAGGGATACAGTGTCGTGTCAAAGTCGGTGTTCCAATCAGAGCCTTTGTCTTTTGCGCATGACGCGCAGTTGTCAAATTTTTTTTTTTTCTTATTCATTGATATTTAGTGTGGGTATTTCTTGAATAAAGTGTGATATTCTAATTTTCGCCAAACTTTTTTTACATTTTTATTCTAATACTCTATTTCAAGCAAAGGAGCCTCATTTACACAGCAGTTTATGATATTTCAATTCAAAATAAAAAAAACAAGGTATAGGACATTATGGGGCATTGAAAGGTGGTGTTTTAGTAGCATTTAAACAAAAAAAAAGTCAGGCGAGGTTTATTTCTCCAAAAAACCCTTGGTCCCCAGAGGGTTAAATCCCTTCTTCCGGTGAATGCCTCGTGGTGCGTCATGGCTAAGACCACAAACTTTGGTATTGTGTAGAGAAACAGATTTTCTTGATTACAAACGCATGAGTTGGCAGGAATGGAGTAAGTTTTGACACAAACTCGCGAAATCAGGTAAAGAGCGTTTGCTTTTAATGGAGCCGCTGTATGTCCCAGACAGACTGGAGGTGATACATTCACTTTCTTCATAAAAAGAGACGCCCCCAAAATTCTGAGCATAAAATCGGAGTCCCTAGCTCCCATGTGACAAAATTCATCGCTTGCTCTAGTGAGCTTAACTCTCATATCTACGGAGTTTAAAAGAAAATATCAGAAGAGCCGAATGATGTGGTTCTTGCCCTCTTCTTCTTCCGAGATGTTCTGACTTATTTTTGCGTACGTTCTAGTTTTTAGTTTTTTTACACAACAGCCTTCCCAGGGGCGTGCTTCTTGGTCTCCTTAGAGATCATCATGACCCCTGACCCCTCTTGTTCTCGGTTGGTGAGTTTGTTTACAGCTCTGGATACAACATCAGAAGCAATGTTTTTGGCAGCCGTTTTGAGGTGGAGTTTCACCAGATTAAAACCTTTGGTGAACCTAAGTGACACGAATCTAAACAGTTTTGAAAACAACCCCCCGAACCCTCTCCCATAAATCACGGGGGCTCCAGAAAATCCCGGAATTTCCCCGCCTGTCTGGGTCACATAATATTCTACAAACCGGTTGGGATCGTTACTCAAATAAGCCATAATTATTTTTTAGTGAACTCGGACTCTGTTACTCTGTAGGAAATGTAGCTTTATTATACTTTTTCAAAGTTCAGGAGACGGTTCTGATCCGATTTGATTTGAATCTCAATGTTTTTGATGTAAGTCTTTGAGACAAATACGTAATGTATCTTATTATACCTGAGTGTCACAATCTGACCGAATCCTCCTTGTATCTCGACCGTGCCCAGAAGCAGTGCGTAAGCGTCACCTATAGTCTGATACTGGACAATATCTGTAAACATACAAATTATAAAGACCTCCGATAAGATCACAGGGGTAGGTGGCTTGGCTGGGACACAGTGTAAACCAATGATTTTCTTTTATTCCCAGCATGTAGCAAAGCGGGGCCGGGGCTCTGATCTGAAAGCTACCATCTCCATAAAACTCCAAGCGTTTGCTGATTTTGTTAAATTTAATATCAGCGTAAACGCCCTGTTCTTGCAACTCATGGTCAATGTCTTGAGCGAGAATCTCGGGGTTATCGTAATAACCCCCGGAAGTCAATTTGATCAGAAGTATTGTTTCCTCATCTTGCACCTCAGGTTTTTTTACGAGTCTCCTGAGCTCTAAATAATTTGAATCTTTGCTTTTGTGATACCAGGAGTGGGGGTATGAAATTTCACAAAGACCTACGAGCCATTTTCCTTTCAGCTCTAGAGGGCGTGTTAATTCTGTGATAGTGTTAGTGCTCCGTTCCTGCCGTTAAAACAGTCGTTTATGCTGTTTTAGTTTTGGACATAAGAGTTTAATTTACTATGACGTCACCAGGTCATTCAGAGGTCATCAGCCTGGAATGGTGAGTTTCAACTTGTTTATGCCGCATTATTTTTCTCTTATTTGCGTATTTGACCGGCCACAAATAATAATACAAATATAACCAACAATATTTGTGCTAGTTACGATATGGATATTACTGATCCTTCCTGTCGATCAGCCTAACGGTGGATTCCGATGCGGTTTTTAAAAACCAGTCAAAACACGCCCGCTTTCACATATTATTGATTAAATAAACATGTGACTTTTAACACCTGTTAGTACACTGCAGTGCAAACTGTAATGAACTGCTAAATGGATAAATACTTATATGAATATTTAATAACATGTCCCCACTACTCTTCAGACCACACTCACATTTATTGTTATTGTCCCCACCACTTCTAAAAACAAACTGATGCCCTTGGGTGACGTTATACTTCTTCATCAGCTCTTGAAAATGTTTATTTAAAAACTCCTTTCCAGCGTCGGTCTGTATTTTTTCTGGAATTACGCTTTCTTGTAAAACACTTTCAAACCTCGGGGCCCGATTTAGTCTTTAAAACTTTGGCAAAGGCTTTTTTTGAGAACACATCGATGATGGTTAATAAATATTTTAATCCATCAAGGCTTTGCATATCGCAAAGATCAGCTTGAAATTGTTTTAACGGTTTGGAAACAAAAACTCTGTTTCGTGGAAATCGTGACCTTACACTCCTGTGAAAAGTATAACAGTCTTTCCCCTGAGAGAAATTCTGTTACTTTCTTGATTCCGGGTTTAACACTGTTTTTGTCTGTCTGCAGTGCGTTACGTAGCCGCTGGGGACCCCCAAAACTTCCGGGGTGAGCTGGGTCGTAATAAGCTCTCTTGAGAACTTGATTCATGTTTTTTTTTTATTATTTTTTATTTCTGGTCTTTAATGTTGAATCAAACCTGAATTAAACAGAAAAAACAAATAACCAGACAAGGTTATTTTTTAATATTTTTTTTTTTTTTTTAATTAAAATTTTATTTCATACAGATGATAAAAAAAACAATGAAAGAACACACAGCTTTTGTTTTTTTTTTTAAATGAAAAAGCACACACATCTTTTTTTTTTTAATGAAAAAAGCACACATCTTTTTAAAAAATTGTTATGTTTTAACATCGGATGGACCGTTCAGATCAAAAAACACATATATACAATTATATAAAGAAATACATTCAAATTAATTATTAAATCACAAATAAATATATTAATTCAGATTTCCATATACAAAAGTAAATAAAGAAAGATAATCTCAAAATTATTAACCAAGAAAATGTTACAGAAATTAATCATGATTAGATTCAACTTACAAGAAAGTTTAAACAGAAAATAAAATTCCTAAATCTATTTACTAAAATCTATTATTTACAACATACAACAGAAGAATCACCAAACTATTTACAATAAAAATTGGAAATTAATCAGTTTGATTGAATTAAAAAAAACTGTTTAAAAATGTGAAAAACACCAAATATTAATAAATAAAACAATAATTTGGTGTTTTGGGGTGGAACAGGCAGGTGGATGGGCAGGGTTTATGCTGTTACTTCGATGTCATTTGCATCAATTGATGCAACAGGTGATTCCATATCTGAGGAACTTTGGGATACATACTCAAGCTCGGGGTTGCCCTGGAGATACAGATCATTTACTTCCTGGTCACTTGGTCCAGGCTCCAGCTGGTTCTTTTGCAGAGAGAGAAGAAAAAGGTTTCTCAAAATGAGCTTATGTTTTCTGTAAAAAGTAAAAATATCTCACTTTCAATATACAGTATGTTGTTTATGTTCTAATGGGAATAAAATATGTGTTTATGGGGTTTGCAAATCATTGCATCCTGTTTCGTTTGCATCTCACAGAGCATCCCAACTTTTGGGAAATAAATGAGAAGGCTTGTGTAAAGGCAAGGGATTCACTTTGGATTCAATTCTTTACCAAAAACAAAATTATTTAAGTCAACTGGAATTTGTTATTGTGTGTACAGTGTCACATTTTTAACGTTTGGTGCCTCACCGTACTGCTCTTCTCCAGGGCTTGCGTGACAACAGCCACGATCAAGTTGATGAGGACAAAGTAGACCAGGATTACAAATNATCCATATTTTTTGTTGCTGTTATATTAGGCATTGTATTATACTGTATGAAATGTAAAATTGTACCACTACAGCAAGTGTCCAGCGTGGGACATAGAAATAAAAAATCATGAAATCACACAAAGTTATCCACTGATGATAGTACTTGTACATGGAGTGTAATAAACACTAGACGACATACTTTGTGTTGACATTAATTTATATATTTTCAGATATTGCACTTGTCAAATTGTAAAGTGAGACAGATGTAAACAAAGTAATTGTGAATACAGCTATAAACAGCTAACAAGAAGTAAACAAAGTAAGGCTAAAATTATATATATACAGAAGGTGCAGACAATAATAAAACAAAATTGGCTGTTTCACAATAGCCCATGGATGAAGCCTGTGTAGCTGCCAGTGGGGTCTGGAAAATTGTCCCGTATACGCCACACACAGCAGCTTGGGATGACAACGCGTTGACCAGCCCGTAGTCTTCCATGCTGCCACAAAACAAATTGTCTGTAAGCTGCATGCCTGAATTCTCTGTTGTCCTGCCCAGGGACACGTCCTCTACTGCGTGGCTGATAGTCAGAGCTGGCTGGACTGGAGGGGACATCAAAGCTGGGAAGCTCCTAATTTATGAAATATGTGTCAGAGCATGTCTGGTTTGTTATAAACGGGTAAATAACATATCTAAAAAAGTACAAAAATAACCCTACAATACTTTACACACATTTTTTTATATGAATTCAAATATGTTTTAAACCTATTCTTACACTCCATGTACAAGTAAGCTGCATGCCTGAATTCTCTGTTGTCCTGCCCAGGGTCTTGCAGGTCATCCAGTCCAAGATATTCATGCCTGAGCCCCCTTGCCAGTCGCAGAAAGCCAGGTTCCAAGCAGAAGAGTTCCAGATGTGCAGTCCTACTAATGCAGTGCTCTGGGTGTTGCTGGCAGCACTTCTTCTCCACTTCTGTTGGCATTTCCTGACATTTCTGACATGTGCACCTCCATGGTTGTGCACTGGTTCTAGCAGCAGGAGACTCAGGTGGATTTCTGGAGGAGAGGATGTCAAACAAGACACCTGGGAACCGTGTGGCTAGCCTCTCAATGAGATCATCTCTGACCTCATCAGACATGTCAGTTAATGCAGCTTGTAGGGGATAAGATACGATAAGGTTGGCTCACAATGGGGAAATGTAAAATAGGAAATAAAGATGGCACAGTATAAGTGTTTATGTAAAGAAAAGAATGTGTTAAAAAAGAAGGAACAAACCCTCATTTCATCCAGGTTACATTGACGGAGCTGGTCAACTCTGTCCCTGTCCTCCTGTTGCAGCTGGTCTGCACCTCTGCCCCTTCCTCTTCCTCTTCCTCTTCCTCTTCCTCGGCTTCTGGAAGGCTGGCTTCCTCCTCGACCTCTGGCTCTTCCACGTCCTCTACTGCGTGGCTGATAGTCAGAGCTGGCTGGACTGGAGGGGACATCGAAGCTGGGAAGCTCCTAATTTATGAAATATGTGTCAGAGCATGTCTGGTTTGTTATGAATGGGTAAATAACATATCTAAAAAAGTACAAAAATAACCCTACAATACTTTACACACATTTTTTATATGAATTCAAATATGTTGTAAGCCTATTCTTACACTCCATGTACAAGTACTATCATCAGTGGATAACTTTGTGTGATTTCATGATTTTTTATTTTGATGTCCCAAGCTGGACACTTGCTGTAGTGGTACAATTTTACATTTCATACAGTATAATACAATGCCTAATATAACAGCAACAAAAAATATGGATACAGTATCAGTGCAGTAATAACAATCAAATCAATACTGCTTAGAAATATTACTCGTTGGACACAGTTTTCCACAAATAAAGTCTGAAGTCACTTTCAGTCTCATGTTTTTACTCAGGAAATATAGTTCTCATTAGATTATCCAAAGGTAAGAGACAGTTGTGGCTATGTTTTGCATTCTAAAAAAGAGAGAATTCACGTGCGTGTATGCCGCCCTGGTGATCATTCACTAACCTGTCAGTTACAAATTAGCAGACACCTTGTCTCCCGTTTGTAATAAGCTATTTGCGTTTCTGCGGAAAACAAATAAAAAATACAATAATTACCTCTTCCGAAGAGTCCATCTTTTTTCAACAGCTGTCCTTATTCAAACAGAATAAAAATGTTGTGGAATCGCGAATCACAGCGGCAGAGGGATAGCGTTTGGGGGAAGGGGGGTGGGGGGTTACAGGTGGGCGTACGTCATATGGAAGCGCCAGCTTCATTGTTGTAATAACGCAAAATTCCGCTAGGGGGCGACAGAAGTTACGCACTTTAGCTTTAAGTAGGGAACAATTTTGTTTGTGTGTGTGAGACTCAGGGGTTCTGTGGAGAGAAGAGGTACAAAGACCAGCTAGTATGTTCTTCCAGCCAGAGATGCACATCAGAAATCCAGCCCAGATGTCTCTGAAAAGTTTAGCAGATAACAGAAAACAAACTTCTACAGTGGTACCAGATCCAGGCTCAGGATGGGCAGCCATCCAACATCCATCTGTAAATTACTCTATCCGGACTGGGGTCTGTTTGCTGACCAACATCTGAACGATCTTGGTTCTCAGAGTTGGACTCAGGAATGGGAAATGAATCCGGGGCGTCATCCATTTGTATTTCTACTACTTTGGGCTTTTGGAAGGAACAGCAGAAATAAAAAAATTCACGTAAAAAACATGTTTTATTGGAGTGTTTCATTAAAGACTGAGCAGATCTGTACCTGAGCACGGAAGCTGTCAGCCAGATTTCCCCCAAGGACATTGAGCAACACGCATTTTCCAATCACTATGAGATTAACAAAGAACCATGCAGCCCACAGAGTGGTGAAATACATAGCGTTGTTCATAATGTAGTTCCAGCTGTCCCAAGTCAAAACCTATTTTAAACACACAAAAATTCATGAAAAACTGTGTTATGGCAAAATCTAGTGATGAATACTAATATTAGAAAACATTATTTAACCTGGAAGACAGTGACCATTGACCACAGAAGGGAATCAAAGTTCGTCCTGTCATAGAAGAAGTCGATGTTTGTCGAGTTGAAGTTGTATTGGCCCCCGAACAGATGCATGCCCAAAATGCTACAAACAGGAAACTGGGATTTTAACAGATGTTAAGGACAAAATTTGCTTTCTGTGTGTGTGTGTGTGTGTGTGTGTGTGTGTGCGCACACCTGACGATGAACCTGTTCAGGTTGAGGATCCAGTTGAACTGCTTCATGTTGAGCATCCACTTCAATGTGTTCTTGAAACTAAGGATCCGAATTATTCTTATGTCTGTGAACTTTCTTTCGACACCCAAGATTAGTTCACACAAACTAAGAGCAACAAATACAGAAAAAAAAAAAAAATCAAAAACAATCCATTAAACCAAAACAAATTAACTTGACATGAGATTATCATACCTGATGAGGGTGACGATGAAAGAAAAGAGGTTGGCCCCGCTTTTGAAGTACATCCACCGCTTGGCCAACACTTTGAGGATCATCTCGATGGTAAACAAGATGGTTAAAATGGTGTTGCAGATGAACAACACCTGGGTAAACATCTCAGACTACAGGAAGAGAAAAAAACAAAAGTATGAACACATTAACATTCTTAACTTGTTGTTTTTTAAGGTTTGGGGGGTAAAAAAAATCTAGGCGTCAATCACAAATTGTTTTTTATATGTAATAAAAAAAAAGGAGAAAATCTTTTCACCTGATTGTGATGCTCCGTTGCCTTGAGCAAGAGACTGAGAAAGCTCACATAGTTGAAGAACGTTCCATCCACATAGGCCAGTAATTTCTGGTGGGAAGAGTAACTCATCCCGAATCAGTTTAGTTTTCCTGATCACTGAGACAGTAAAACTTCTACTACTAAAGAAGTTGTCATCTTACCATTCTCTCATTTCTCGGGATGTTCTCAGGTGGCACATTTCCTTGATCACTGATGTATAACACAACATAACAGGTTGCCAGTTAATAACTGATATAATAATGGATGTCAGAGATGTTTTAGGTTGTGTAAATTCCAGTTCAGCATCTGACCTGTTGGACTCAAACACATAATCGACCAAATCCAGAAACAAGTTCTTCAGGATGACAATCAATGAATTTGACACTTCATCTTGGGTTGGAAGGGACCTGGACAACCGTTTGGTGATGACAATGGCACACGTATCCCTAATGATGAGAGCTATGTAGAGTGTGTACTTTCCATTTCCGCTCACTCCTTTCAGCTGCTGCCCATTGTATCCATCGGAGTCAGGAGGAATAGCAACTAATCTGCGGTGCCCACCCCCACCTGGAAATGGAAAAACATCTACAGTAACCATAAGGAATATTAGGAGAATGCTGTATGGAAAGACAACATTTAAAGCCCCAAAATATGAGAGCGCAAATAGTGAACGCATGCGCTGTATGGAAGATCGTTGTCTCTTTGCTTGATGCATAATGCCATCAACGTCATCAAGTGTCACTGTTTTGGCAGCACACAATTCGTATTCGTAATTGGAGCGTCGTCTTTTGCCACAGTCGTAAAATTTCACTTCGTATTGATAAACTTTTACTTCATACTCGTAATTGATTAAGGTTGTAGATTTTTTAGTCTTATTTTCAGAGGCAAAAGTTTACAAAAGCTCAGTTTTGTGTACAACTCATTAATATTACGCACAACCATTGACTACCACGCGCGAATCTACAATTTACAAGTACGACCACTTTAGTCAGTGATGTGGCCCCATAGGCGGTGAGGTGAAAGGGGGATGTGTAATGGAACTCCAGTGACTTATCGATGGGATCCAAAAGTCGATGGGTTTGTTTATATTGACTGAGACTCCAGATCCACTTGATATTTGAGGAGTGAATAAGGGTGAGGGAAAAAGAAAAGGGAGAAAGGAGGGACAGAGATTACTAATTACAAAAATGTTTCCAAACCAAATTCAAATGCCAGTAAAGGAAAATGCAAATGCTGTTAACACTTAACAAGCTATTTAATGTCTCGCTAAAAGAAATATGATAACTGATGGTTTGGGTGTTAAATCATGTGATATCATTTGGAAGCTTTACTAGTATTCCTAAAAGGTATTTTTCCACAAAAAACTAAACTGTTTGATCAGAATTTTTGGAATATAAATGTTAGATGGTGCATAACAGCACTGAAACAGGGTTTTTTCATATATTAAAATCCTGGTAAAGCCTTAACAGTCAGCTAACAGTGTTAAATTCTGTTTCTGCAACTTATCAAACACCTTGTTACTGTTTTCTCTTATTACTTTTCTCTTTTTAAAAAAAAATATTTTAATTAATCTGGTAAACACCAGCTGCTTCTTACTATCATGTACTAAAATAGTTTCTCCAGAAAAAAATCATGTTACTGATGAGTCACAATTTGCAAAAATTCTCTTTCCCCTCATGTTTGTGCAGGTCTTCCATCTGATCTGAATCCAGCTGTCCTGGAGTTGAAGCTCAAAAAGAGTCCCAGGAACTCACCTTCCTCACAGCTCTCTGAGACTGCGTCAGACACCAGCACCCCAGAAGTCACAGAGGTCGCAGAGGTGACGGATGCCACAGAGGCTGCGTGTCTGACCAATGAGTCAAGCAGCATCACAGACTCATCCGTCACAAACGCGGAGTCGAGCACAGATGACAACAAAGACCCCAAGAAGAGCAAAGCTCACCTTCATTGTCCTGTTTGTAAAGTCACAGTAAACTCTGTCTCCCAACTAGAGTACAAGCTGATGAGTTCAAGGTACATTTTTCTATGAGGTGCCGTCTGGGACATAATTCAGAATAACCTTACACATACACATACGAAATTAAATACCTCCACATACTATAGTGAAAACCTTGCATACACATGTGAAAACTTTTCATATACAATGGTGAAAAGCTCTATTTTCTGATGAACTCAGTTGAACAGGAGGGTAATTCACTTAAACAGGAAGGCATTTTACTTTATCAGGAAGGTGACTTCCCTAGACTGTAAGTTCATGTGTTTAACTGGGAGCTATTTTGGTTAATTTTGTGCTTTTTTGGTCAGCAATCTTTAGTCAAAACATAAATGTCTGCTTTGCTGCGCACTGGAAAACTTAATGAAGCTGCAGCATTAGTGAATACTTTAGTTGCATACTGTTATCCATCCCACCAGCTTAGCCCACTTGTGCTATAGCTGCAGCTGCAGTCAGGTGAGACAGGTGAATAGAAAAAGTTTGAACATAATGTACTTTCGTTTTTTTTTCCCATTATTTTCCAGATTCATTTTGTTCTTTTTTTAATCACCTGCCTCCCTGTTTAAGTGAATCACCTTCCTGTTCAACTGAGTTCATCAGAAAATAGAGCTTTTCACCATTGTATATGAAAGGTTTTCACATGTCTGTATGAAAGGTTTTCACATGTGTGTATGAAAGGTTTTCACATGTCTGTATGAAAGGTTTTCACATGTCTGTATGAAAGGTTTTCACATGTCTGTAGGAAAGGTTTTCACATGTCTGTATGAAAGGTTTTCACATGTCTGTATGAAAGGTTTTCACATGTCTGTATGAAAGGTTTTCACATGTCTGTATGAAAGGTTTTCACATGTCTGTATGAAAGGTTTTCACATGGCTGTATGAAAGGTTTTCACATGTCTGTATGAAAGGTTTTCACATGTCTGTATGAAAGGTTTTCACATGTGTGTAGGAAAGGTTTTCACATGTGTGTAGGAAAGGTTTTCACATGTCTGTGTGAAAGGTTTTCACATGTGTGTAGGAAAGGTTTTCACATGTGTGTAGGAAAGGTTTTCACATGTGTGTGAAGGGTTTTCACATGTGTGTAGGAAAGGTTTTCACATGTGTGTGTGAAAGGTTTTCACATGTGTGTCGGAAAGGTTTTCACATGTGTGTGTGAAAGGTTTTCACATGTGTGTGTGAAGGGTTTTCACATGTGTGTGTGAAGGGTTTTCACATGTGTGTCGGAAAGGTTTTCACATGTGTGTGTGTAGGGTTTTCACATGTGTGTCGGAAAGGTTTTCACATGTGTGTGTGAAAGGTTTTCACATG
The DNA here is from genome assembly GCA_006937955.1 of Pachypanchax playfairii. NCBI lineage: Eukaryota > Metazoa > Chordata > Actinopteri > Cyprinodontiformes > Aplocheilidae > Pachypanchax > Pachypanchax playfairii. The sequence continues at coordinate 1,039,795 of SSNP01000127.1, read as the reverse complement.
TGTGTAGGAAAGTTTTTCACATGTGTGTGTGAAAAGATTTCCTCTGTGTGTGTGTGTGTGTGTGTGTGTGTGTGTGTGTGTGTGAAAGGTTTTCATGTGTATGTATGAAAGGTTTTTACATGTGTGTATGAAAGGTTCATCTTTTCACATGTATGTATGAACAGTTTTTACATGTGTATATACAAGGATTTCACAAGTGTGTAAGAAAAGTATACCTTTTTAGTAGTTTATATGCAAGATTTTAAGTAGTCTTTATGAAAGGTTTTCACTATATGTGGAGGTATTTAATTTCATATGTGTATGTGTAAGGTTATTCTGAATTATGTCCCAGACGGCACCTCATAGACATCTGCACATTATTACACACTTTTTTGCACTTCATCTGCAGATTGCTGCCATGTGAATTCCCTCTGATATGATTAGATGGCATCCTGCAGAGACATGCTGAAGTGAAATAATTTGAATTATGAACACAAAGTATTAAACATTCCACTTCAAAGTGTCCAACTGTGCATCTATGACATTCGTTTTTTATTGTCACCAGTATATTTCCATGAGATAATGGTTTTCTATCCTTTCAAGTTAAAAATAATCAACTATAAATGATAGACCTGATTTTGATACCACCTTTGTTTCATGTTATTTTTAGTCTTAAAAAAAGAACACCTGAAAATGAACCATGCAATTGGGTTTATAAATAATGAAGCACTTCTGTTGGTTCATGCGTCCTATTAGATCTAAACGCACTCAAATTACCAACATTAGAGGAGGACTGTTGTTCATATTAACAGCTATAAACCCTGTTTTAACCTCATACCTTTTATTTTCAGCTGCAAAATCACCCACTTGTGATGAATGACGAGTTCACACGAGTTTGTAAACCACTGAAAAATGTCTGAAATTCTATAAATTAAAAAACAATTTAATGAACACATCTTTAAAGGTGGAGTGTGTAGCTGTGAGTAGGAAGGATCTCCTGTGGTCTGTGTTGTAGCAGATCTGAAGAAGCTTCTGACTGAAGATACTTTCTTTTTGAGTTACTGTGTTGTGAAGGTGGATTGAATTGAATTGAATAATCCTTTAAAGAGGTCATTCCATTAAAAACTGTTTTTCTGAGGTTTCTGTTGAATATTTTAGCTCCACAGGTGTTCTTACCTTCATATTTGTTTGTTAAAATGGCCCTCTTTCAGTTTTTATCTCTCAAACTACGCAGGTGGCAATAAAACCCAAGTTCCTATATTTGTTTCATCACATCTTCTTTGCTCATTAGTATTCATCAGCTCGCACAGTTGAGACCACGCCTAGCATGCTGCTGGCTAAGCTGTAGCATAAGAGCTTGTAACCATGTGCAGAGGGGAAGGAAACAGTATACCTTGCTCTCATAGTCTAGTTTGTTAGCCAATCTGAGTCCAGCAAAGGAATATTAATGAGTCACAGCGGAAGCCTGACGAATCTTCACCCAGTCAGATTGAAACGTTTGTAAATCAGTGTCTAAACATTTTTTAGATATAAAATGTTTCATATTAATGAAATGAAATGAAATGGAATGAAATGAAAAATACTTTATTTATTCCAGAAGGGAAATTCAACATTGTAGTAGTTTTTTTTTTTTGTTTTTTTTTATACTACAATGTTGAATTTCCCTTCTGGGATAAATAAAGTATTTTTCATTTCATTTCATTCATTTCAAATTACAGGTTGCTCTCCAGCCCCGCTGATCACACACTGATTCTGATAAAAACAGCTCCTACCTGTAGCTCAATCATTGATTCAGTCTGTCGCAAAGAGCTCATAATTGACCTGCAGCTCTTCTCCAGCAAACCAAAACTTCCTGCAGCCCCTCTTAAGATCCTCTGTCCTCCCCACACACCATCCTGCGCGCCCCACTTATCCAATAAAATCAAAAAAATCCTCCATGGTGTGTCTTCCAGTGAATAAGTGGCCCGAAGCTCCTCCACTTCAGCAGCCTGTTGTAGCTATGTGTTAGCTAGCAGCTAATAGAAACGTTTCCACACAGAACTTGCTCATCTCATGGGAAACCCCAGAGGAATCACTTATGGCAAGCAAATAAGGTGTATAATCACCACATGTCCCCGGTTCTTCCAGCTGCTTGACCTGCAACAGTTATTTACAGTATTAGGCAACCCAAAATGGTGCCCACTGCTCTGCCAGCTATTGGCTGGTAGATGTAAACAAAATGCCAACGTCGTGCCCACCAAAATTAATATTTTAAAATATTTTACTTCGAATATAATTTTTAAAGGAAATGCTGTATTTTCATTCTACAACCCTCTAAACACCCCGTGGAGGCATTATTATGTTAAAAATATAGTTTTTAATGAAAATATTCCATATACCACCTTTAAAGAGGCCATTTCATACACATTTCAGGACTTTGTGGTTATTTCTTAAGTATTAACCTGTAATATGAAACATTTATATCTCACAAACGTCAGGAAACACTAATTAACAGACCTTTCAATCTGTCTGCATTAAAATTCAGATGGTTCCGGCTCCTTCCGTCAGGCCTCGAGCAGCAGGTCGTTCATATTCATTATTCAAATTTGTTGGACTCTGATTTGCTAACAAACTAGCCTATGAGAGCAAGGTATACTGTTTCCTGCCCC
>SSNP01000127.1:845833-1020286 GCA_006937955.1 Pachypanchax playfairii | reverse complement strand
TATGTATTTACATGTATGTATATTATTTATTAATGTACTTATATGTGTGTTGATATATGTATCAAAAATATACAAACTCTGTTTAACTTTAACAGCAACTTACATACTTTGTTACAGATAATGGCCTGTAAAAGTAATTATGTGTAACCTACTTCAGTGTTTAATTATGCTTCCAAGTCTCTGGAGGCTTTGAATTAACATGTGTGAATGCAGGCAGTGGCCGCCAGAGGGAAGCAGGGAGTCACGTGACGTGTGGACGTGATTGACAAAATAATCACGAAGAAAAGAGAGTCGCGGAAGAATCACAGAAGTAGAACGCATAGAACAGATTTTAATATTTTAATCGACACAATTTATGTGTAGTTTGTTTGCTGGTAGGATTTACCACTTAATTCGCTTGTGTATTATATATTAATATTTTCCTCATATCTAATATTATATAAACGTACAATGTGACCAGAAATGTTCTCGTAAGGAAGAAAGTAACAGCGTTCAGGAGCAACAGACTTTCTATCCGCTGAATGTCTATTGAGTAGCTGCGGTATTGTTTTGATTAGGGAATTAGATAACAGGTACGTCTACGAATCATATTGATTACGGTCGGTTTATAATGATTGTATTTAACTATCTGAGTGCATGTATGTATTTTTTAAGTATCTTCAAAATAAATGAGAAGGTTTTATGTTGCTGTCCTTAAGCCAGCATCTTGCTAACGAAGCACTAATGCTAGCTAGGAGCAAGCTAGCTCAGTAGTTTTTCAGCTATTTCTATTTTATTACTGCAGTTGTGGACAGTTTAAAGTGTTTTATATTTAGTGTAAAAGAAAACGTAAAAACGCACAAAGATAGTGTTTAATGGTTAATCGTATTAGCTAGTTAAACCTTTGGTGCTATATGATGCTAGCGAGGTGCAGCTGCCGAGCAGCTTTTTATCTAGTACTTATTGTGTTAGTTAACAGAAGTACATCATTTAAATGTGATCCAACTAATGTTCGGTTTGTCACCACTCAAACTATCTGTTTTCTTAAATGTTTTTAATTGTAATTTTTCTTATTTTTAATGTTTAAATTTTCTTCTGCATACTGCTAAATATACATGTAGGTTTCTCTTTAATCTCGTTCTGTTTTTGTCAGTCCTTCTCCATTTACTCCAATTATTCAAACACGTTTCAAAGGAACTTGATGTGAGAAAAAATGTTAAATTTTCGAGTTTATAAACTTGTATCATGTTTTGTATACAGTCCCAAAGGTTCCTTCAGCTGTGGTGTGTAGACTTTAACATTTTATAATCTAAATGTACCACTTTGTAAAACATTATCCCAATTTAAAGAGATCATCAGATTTGTAGCTCTCTGTACTTAAAGGAAAAACTCCTTTCTGTTTGTTTCACTTCACAGCTGGAATGAACTGGCCCAGATGACTGAACTCAGGGTGTGAATCATATACTGTTTAAATATGAACAGCCTTTTACATTCTCACTGTGTAAACAGTGAATCATCTTTTTGTTTCACACAGTTAGTCAGCAGTCAGTTGGAATAAATTATTTCCAGAGTCATAAAAGAAATATTGTTGAAGAGGAAATAAGAACTTTTAAAGAAAAACTCTAAAAAGTATGTAGTTCAATATCAGAGGGTAAGTTTGAAATGTAACAATCTGATGATCTAAAAGAAAGTAAAACCAGATGTTAGTTTAAAAGAACATATAAAAGTCAGTTCTAGATAAATATGAAAGTTAGGAATAACTTTATCCCAAAATGGTAATAACAGGGTCGCAGAAGGGACTATTGTTTGTGAATATTTGATATGTCGTTTTTAATCAACAAGCACTTCTAGTTCTGTCATGTTTTTTGTAATTTCAAGCACGTCTTCTTCATTTGAAGGAAGATTTCAGAATTTAAGTTGGTTTAAACAAGTTTATATTTCTACCTAATAATAGATTAAATAACTAAATCCGACATTGTGAGCCTCCAGCAGAGGGCGCTGCTGCATAATCAATATCTGATGTCTGGCAATATTCACAGGCTATTTTTTGTCTTCTTTGAGATTTAATCTGCCATAAAATTTGATAGGAAAGCGGTCTTTTAATATATTTACAAACAAGCTGCTTAGTGACAGACTTGTTTCAGAAACCTCATACAGTATACAGGCGTTACTTCCAGTGCTATAATTTCAGAAGATGAGGTCAAAGGTTAAAGCGTGTAAGCTTGTTTCCCTTTCGGAACTCAAACTTGGCTTGTTCCTTACAAGACCTTAAGACGTTCCAAGACTCGGAAATAATGTGATTTTGAGTCGGACAGGATTTTCTTTTCTAAATGTTGTGACAATTATATTTCTTTAATTCTAAAAGACACCAAAAGTTTTTATTAAACTTTGATTTAAGAGTTTTTTTATTGTTTTTTTTTTCAATCAAATTTATTTCATTCAAGAATTATAAAAATAAACACAAGCAAATAAAGTATACATACACATATTAGGAAAAAACTAATTTGAATGAAAAGGCGCAGATAGAAGAAAAAAATCTTGTACATTCTGCCTCTTTTTACAAAAGAAAGTTATCTGTCAAACATACACAATATTATAACCTCAGTCACTTTCTAATTTATATATATAATCATTTACATTTTAATTTACTTTTTCTTAATTACTTAATAAATTTGATTTTATACATTTTTTAAATATATCAAGTGAACTTGATTCTTTAATTTCCCTGTTAAGGGCATTCTACAATCAGAAATATTACATTCCTTCATTTTAGTTCTGAATTAAGGTTTTTTTAAAGACATCAGTTCCTTTTAAAATGTACCCACTCACTCTCTTATGAAACATTTTCTGAATATTAGTTGGTAAATTAATCATACTTGCTCTGTACATTATTTGCAATATTTTTCACTCTACCAAGTCAGGAAATTTTAGTATTTTATATCTAATGAATAATGGATTAGAGTGATCCCTATAAGTTACTGTTATTAATTATCCTCTGCTCTTTTTTGTAGAATGAACAAAGGTTGTGTAGAGGTTTTACATGTGGGTCCCCAAATTTCTAAACAATAAATTAAATATGGTTCAATCAGTGAGTGATACAACGTTACTCCAGAACAATTTAGTAGAAACTTGACTTTATATAATACTGCTATGACTTTGGCAACTTTCCCCTTTATAAAACTTATTTTACTCTTTGAATTTCCATCCCATCCATTCTTAAAGATACATCACAGCTTCTTTTGTTATTAAACAATATAAAGTTTGTTTTGTTCAGGTTCAGTGACAGTCTATTTCTATCCAACAATTTTTTAACTTTAATCAGTTCATTATTTATTGCTTGAGTTACTTCATATATTTAATTCTGAATAAAACAATGTGGTATCATCTGCAAATAAAACTGTAACAAGTAGATTAGATACATTTATAAGGTCATTAATAAACAATATGAACAGTTTAGGTCCGAGGACAGACCCTTGTGGCACTCCATAATGAATATCACTCAATTCCAATCTAGCATCATTTATTTGAACAAACTGTTTCCTATTGTCTAAATAACTATTAACTAATTCATGAGCCACACCCCTTATTCCATACTGATGTATTTTATGAAGTAACCTTGAATGATCAATGACATGAAATGCTTTCTTAATATACTTATGAAATGTTTTTTATTGTCTATTGCTGATGATATTTTATCTGCTAAATCCATTACTGCGATTGCTGTAGAATGTTTGGTCCTTAATCCATACTGTTCATGGTTTAAAATTGTATTTTTTTTTCAATAAATTTATCCAACCTTGATGCAAACACTTTTTCTAATATTTTAGAAAACTGGAAGCAGTGACATTGGCCTATAATTAGTGAAACTGTGTTTATTACCACTCTTAAATAATGGAACCACCTTAGCAATTTTCATCAAATCAGGGAAGATTCCTGTAGACAGTGACAGATTACAGATGTAAGTGATGTTTTAATCTATAGGTCTAATGCAGCACGGCAACACCTGAACAGTTATACCGTGAATGTATCAAATTTTTCTTCACTTATTTAAACTGTGAAAACTCTGAAACATTTAGAGGAAACATGTCGGACCATTTGGGGAGTTTTGAATAAAAGTGCATCCAGCTGTAAACAGAACAATCTGTTTCCTGGCATTGCCAGTCATGTGGCCTTCTTATATCAGAAAAATCAAACAGTTTCTCAGCTTTAAGCAGCAATGTGTGTCCCAGTTAGTGGCCCCAGTTGTTATTTAATCACTGATCTGTTCAGACGAGAACTTATTTGGCTGTCGATGTTTTCATCTGTTCTGTTTTTTCTCTCTTTCGCTTTCAGATCTGCTCTGCAGTCATAAAAAGTGATGGATGAGCAGACAGGCTCTCCTGCAGCCAACACCGACAGCAACAGTCAGAGAAATGGAGATGAGGTGAGAGGTTAACAGATGTCCAATGACATACTTCCACTTTTTCCATTTTCAAGTCCAGGAAAGCCTCGTCAGTGCAGGAGCTGCATTCTGCACCTTCCAATCACCTTCTCTTTCTGGTATCTTCTCAGAAACCTCGACGTGGCAGCTGGACTAAAGGGAGGAAAAGGAAGAAGCCAACAAAGGATAGCAACGCACCCAAAGCTCCACTGACGGGCTACGTTCGCTTCATGAACGACAGGCGGGAGCAGCTGCGGGCGGAGCGGCCAGACGTGCCCTTCCCAGAGATTACGAGGATGCTGGGAAATGAGTGGAGCAAGCTGCCCCCGGAGGAGAAGCAGGTCAGAGAAGAAGTTTCAGTCAGGATGACACACTGGGCGTAAATCTGTCTCATAGCTTTTCTTTATTTGCCACTTTCAACCTCAGTTTGCAAGAATAACAGCAATAAAATCTCCACCTGAACTGCAAATCTGTCTGATTATCATCAACGTGGAGGTCAACATGAATCAGACAGCTGATTAATGATGAACGTTAGCCAGGTCTGATCAGAGGGAGGTGATTACGTGGACGGAACAGTGTTGATACACCTTCGTGTCAGACATACATCACTTCCTGTGACTTTCACACCAGGAGACTTTTTCCTTTTGAACTTCACTAACACGGTTTTCACTTTACTTTTTTTTTTTTACAAAATGGAAACTCCAAATCCCTCCCAATGGAAGCTCCTTCTATGGCAGCTGTACCCTGTTTGAAAGAGAAACACATACAGCACAGATCACGTATCACTAATATATACTGCAACTCACAAAGCTAGTAGAACCCTGAAATATACACTACCAGTCAAAAGTCTGAATGAGAGTGTGTCCAGACCTTTGACTGGTGGCGTTTGTTGACATTTGTTTGATTTTAAATGGTCAAATAAACAATTATTGACACTAAGTTTTTTTTTTTAAAACCTCCAAACTTTATTTTTCCTTTATCAGAATTAAATATCACTGTTAGACTTTGGATGGACAGACAGATGGTTGGACATTATAGTGATCAACCAGAAACAAACAAAAAAATTCAGTTTGATGATTCGTCCATAGGTGACCCTTTTTGACTGTTAAACTCTGTAACTCTTCACCTTTAGCTTGAATTACCTCTGAGTTCCCCCTCATAGTTTTTCACAGTTTGTGACAAAACACACAGTCCTGCTTTGTTCAAGTTTCGTGTTATTGATGCTTCAAACGTTCTCAGACTGTAATATGTCTGTTTTTAGATCAGATTTTGGGTTTTTTAGAGTTAATTTGAGGGAGTTTTATGTAAAATGGAGTTCTTGGTTCCTTCAGTAGTTTTCTTTGTTAGATTCTGCCTTTTTAAATAGTTACAACTCTGTGGAATTCATCTCTTTTTTTTTAAGGTCAGTATTTCTGAAAACATTCTATTTCCAGGTGTTTTTTTCTGTGAGGAATCCTTTCACCCAAAATCCTCTCTGTTCTGTCACTGCAGCGATACTTGGACGAGGCGGAACGAGACAAGGAGCGCTACATGCGGGAGCTGGAGAAGTATCAGAAAACAGAGGCCTACAAACATTTCACCCGGAAGGTCCAGGAGAAGCAGAAGGGCAAGAGACACAGAGGAGGTGAGAACGGGTTCAAAGGGGAGGGGCATGTTTGGCAAATGGCCCAGTTTCTCTTTTAGAACTTCCTGTTAGAAGGGTGTTTTGTGGGTGACTAATTTCCTGTGTCTCAGGTTGTTTGGTTGGAACAGTCATTATCCTGTCAGACAGACAGACGGACTCGTGAACTTACATCTGTAATGAAAGTCACAGTTAAAAATCCAAAATTTTTATTAATATGATTTTATTTAGATGTTATTTTGTTTATTACAACTTTTTTGAGTCATCTGACATGGCAAAGGAGAGAGGAAATAAGAGGAAAAAGAAGAAGGAGAAGAGAAGGTGGGAGAGAAAGAAATCTGCTTCTACACCTGCTGAGAGACAAAAACAAGAGCAGAGACACCACAGCATCGACCAACATCTATATTTAAACACTGATAATATCATTATGGACACAAACAAATAATGACACTGCTTAACACACAACATCCCCAGTGGCAGCTGGAAATCCAAATTTTAACTTTCTCTTCTGGGTCAAATTCAATGTTTTGATCCTCCATGAGCCGTTTTGGGTGCACCAAATCTCTAAATACCTAAACCAGATCTGTTTTATCAAACCAAGTATAACCCTCTTATCTTAAAAGGCGACTGTTACCGACGCTCATTACCCAAAATTAAAACAGGAAGTCTGTTAAAACAAGAACCAGGACACAGCAGCTCTCTCCTACTTGGATTATTTCTTTGAAAAAAATAAGTAACAGCTCTTTATTGTTATAGTTAGAAAGTTTTCCCACTGAACTTCAGACTTTCACTTCATTTCAGCTGATTAATTAAGACTTAAAAGACTTTTATGAGCTTCTTTTTCATTGTAGCAGTTTATAATGAGGTAAAAATATACTGCAGCACAGGAAATAGGAGTCATCTGGTGTCCTCATCATGTGTTCTTTCCTTCCTATGCAGATGCTGGGCACCAAATTTCCAGTGAAGCGCTTCATGAGGTCAGTAAGTCTGCAGCTCAGTTACACTCACATCACTCTCGTGACCTTTTATTTCATTCTCCTCAAACTAGAAGATAATTACTGTGACGCACAAATCTAATATTTCCTGGAAAGAATGTGATTTTATGTTCTGAGCCGTGACAGCGTCTTCACGTAATAACAGATTGTTTCATTTTAAGAATTCGGTCCCCTTCACTCTGGAGGAGGATCCTGCTACAAGGTGCTAGCATAAGTTTTCTTAGCAAGGTCTCCAGTCATGAACACAGTGAGCTTCCTGTTACATATGATTGAGCGTGAGAGGTCCATGGTGGACATCAGCATGTGTAATACTTGTGTAGTGAGGTCATGGTGGTTCATTTTCATCTTGTTAGTAGCTTATAGTCCTGGGTGGAGCACGGTGGCAGCGGCTCCATGATGCAGGTCCCCTCTGCATCAGCATGGCCCAGTCAGTAACCCTCATTTCGAAGCTCCGACCCCTTCATGGTGTGGGTGATACTGGGTTGCATTTTCGTCTAGTGGAGGGTTGTGTGGTCATGACGCAGCATGGACATGGTGTGTTTGGTGAGGATGAAGAGTGTCGTCTCATTATCATCACCCTCACGGCGAAGGATGCTTTCCAGACTTGCTGCCATCCAGTCATATTTTAACAGGTTGTTTAAGACCTGATCAAACAGATCTTTAGTTTTTTTTGGACATTTGTGGAGGCTTTCAGGAAGTTGGTACATCTGCCGTTCAGTTTGCAAGAGCAACTGGAGACATTCGTGAGAATTTTTTTGCCACCTGCCTCAGTAGAAGGGTGCCTTGAAACCTTCATCTGGTCTACTTACAGCTGTTGTTGTCAACAGAAGGTTTCAAGGCACCCCTATGTGCAACTCACAGCAATTTCAAGTCCTTATGACGATCCTACTGCTTTCAGCACCGGTTTTTAGGGAATATAAGCAGCTGCCGTCTGTTAACTCTAAACTCTGTGTGTTGATTGTCACATCTGCTCAGAAATTGTGTAAAAGTTTCTATTTTTCAAGATGGCAGTTATACCAAGAAGACTCCAAGTTCTACAGCTGCAAGATAAACAGGAAGAAGATCTTAACAGCCTGCTTTTGTTCTATAGCAGTAAAGAGAAGGTGGCAATGCTGGTATTCATTATGGGCTGCTTTATGTACCTGTACAAACTTACAGAATTAAATAAAAAAGTAAATAATCCCTCGATCATCGTGTGTTTGGAAGACATTCAACCTGCAGCCCAACAAAAAAAAAGGTTTTAGTGGTGCATTTGTAAAAAATCTTGGACCATCAACCTGCTCATGAACTTCCCAACGTGCTACGAACACTAGATTCTTATAAAGCTGCCTGAAGGCTGCGTTAAGGAGGCTGTATATACTGGATGTTTGCATCCATTCATACGGCTCATTGTGACCAGCGTGTTAGTCAGAAACGGTGGAGATAGAGACAGGACGAAGGACGAGATTCACTGGAGAGGAGGTTGAATGTGGGACATCAGCAGCCAGTTTAAAAAACAAGATGTCAGAAGTCATCAGCACTGATGTTTTAATATATATATATAGATTTCAAATTTTTTAAAATAGCATAATGATTTCACAGAATGAATGTTTTAACCCAAAAATGTAATTTAGTTTAGTTTGTGTTTTCTTACCTGATCTGAATGTGGTGCGACTGCCGTCCTCCTGCTCTCTACACACAGTGTTTCTCATTACATCACTGACACTGAGTTCATCTGTTTATCATCCAAACACAAGGCTGCTGCCAAGTGTGTAATTCATTTTGTATGAAGCTCTGAATGTAATTCAACCGGTTTCTTTGTAGCTCTTTCAGAGTCTCCTGGGGGGGTTACAGCCAAGGTGACCCCACTGTAGTCAGCTCTCCTCTGGGAATGTTACTGTCTCTCCCACTCGGGGTTTCTGTAACACGGGATTCAGCATTAATGTCACTGTGTTAGGAAACGATGAAGGATGATGCCTCGTTCCAGAGGAGCAGAGGGTTTTTGTTGCACATTTATTGCAGAGTCCTTCAGAGCCTTTTGATACCTCAGAAGCGCCAGTGATGAAATTATTTCTACCATCCCATTTTGCTAAACTGTATCTCCTCTGGTCAGATAGAAAATCAATTACCAATTACCACAGCGCCGTTAGATGAACGACCATGTCTCAGTCAGAGCGTGTGGCCAAACATTTTCACTTTGGGATCATCATTTTCTCCTCTGCTAATAACAGAAGGACGCAGAGGGGAAGGACAGAACCGTGTTTGACATCCCGATCTTCACAGAGGAATTTCTCAACCACAGCAAAGGTACAAAAACTTTCAGAGCAGTAAATAATCTGCTGCATCTGAATATATCATGACCAACATAGCATTCGTTTCTGTGTTTCCCTAATTAGCGCGAGAAGCTGAAATGCGTCAGCTGCGTAAGACCAACATGGAGTACGAGGAGCGTAACGCGGCCCTGCAGAAGCATGTGGAGAGTATGCGCGGGGCCGTGGAGCGGCTGGAGGGGGACGTGATGCAGGAAAGAGAACGTAACGGACTCCTCCACCAGCACCTGGAGACGCTACGCCAAGCGCTCACCTCCAGCTTCTCCTCTGTGCCTCTGCCAGGTGAGAGCGACCACAAGCAGCACCACTTGCTTCCAAAACACATAACGACCGCACAGAATAAGGAAGTTCTTTATTCTCATTACAAATAGAACTAGTTTTCCCATTTGTCTGTTTTTATTATTTGCATAAATTCTGTCTATCTAAACGTATTGTTATAAATTCTTTGTAGGTTATGTTCAAATTATTGTTTGTAATTGTTTCCATTTTGGTTTTTATCCTAATAGTAGATCAACAGTGATCAGAGACCAACTGGCACTGACCATCGACTCTGTAGTGTTTAAATAAAGACCCTGAAACTCCGTCACATGTTTGTCTTCAGGAACATGTTGTGTAAACTGTATAATGACAGAAAATAAACTCAGTCCCATCGTCCCATGTGTTTACACAAAGAAATCAAATCAACCTCATAAGAAGAACATTTTAGTAAAATAAACATTCGTATCCAAACATCTTTGAAAACTTTGGAAACTCACAGCGTTCCTGTCTGCTTCTTGCATGTCAACCTTTTTTTTTTTTGGGAAGTCTCATAAATCATGAATTATTCACACGAACAACTTGGAATCATCTTTAACTACATAGAAACATCGATAGAATTATGAATTTAAACCCATTAACGTCTTTATTAAAGAGGCCCTTCCATTAAAAACGGTTTTTCTGAGGTTTCTGTTGAATATTTTAGCTCCACAGGTGTTCTTACCTTCTTAGTGGAAAACAGGTCAACAGCTTCTCTTTCAGTTTTTATCTCTCAAACTACGCAGGTGGCGATAACACCCGAGTTTGAACGGCCTGTATCTGTTTCATCACAACTTTTTTGTTCGTTAGTATTTGGCAGCTCCCACAGTTGAAACCACGCCTAGCATGCGGCTGGCTAAAAGCTGTAGCATTAGACGTAGCAAACAGGAAGACACGACGTCTGCTGTTGCCATGCGCAGCGGGGCAGGAAACAGTATACCTTGCTCTCATAGGCTAGTTTGTTAGCCAATCAGAGTCCAGCAAATTCGAATAATGAATATGAACGAGCTGCTGCTCGAGGCCTGACGGAACGAGCCGGAACCACCCGAATTTTAATGCAGACAGATTTAAAGGTCTGTTAATCAGTGTTTCCTGACGTTTTTTAGATATAAAATGTTTCATATTACTGGTTAATACTTGAGAAATAACCACAAAGTCATGAAATTTGTATGAAATGGCCTCTTTAAGATTTAAAGATAGACCTCACGTCTCTGGATACTTCCATTGTTTCTTGTTTACTGCCATGTTTTGTCTTTGGAACGCTTATAGAAACTCCATCTAGTAGTTTTACATCCTGACAGAATGTGCTGACCTCGAGCCCTCGGCAGACACTCAGAAACAGACTCTGCAGACACTGATTACCAAACTCCTCCTGGCCCTCAGGGAAGCTCGCTGTAGTTTGTGCTGTGGTGAAATCCAACTGATCACATGACGGCAGGTTTGCTTCTGACTTTGCAAAATGTGTTAGCGTTCCTGTTTTCCTTGATCGGTCCATTTTTACCTCCACCAGTAACTCATGTTGTCACCAGGGTTTGTTTGTTTCTTTGTTTGTTTCTTTATTAACAATATACTGAAAAAAACTTCTAAGTGGAGTTTGATGAAATTTAAGGTCAGAAATGGCCAAAAACAATAATGCCCCTTTTCCACTAGGGTCGGTACGGTCTGGAACGGGTGGGTTCTGGTTTGTTTCCATTACCTTTTTCCGAGCCGACCCCTTTTTTCGGACCACCTCTGCCTCAGTCCGAAGCGACCCAACGCGCCCAGCTGTGGACTAATTGGTCCAGCAAAGTGATGCCAGTCACACGTCCACCTATGTAGTGGTAGTCAGTGATTGGCTTGGCGGTGTGCATGTGAAGTGATGTCACAAAATCTACTTCAAATGCGACTTCTCGCATGTCGAGCACATCGTGCACAGTGCGAGTACAAAGTACAAAAATAACTCGACGTCCTCCGTTGTTGTTTCCCACTCTCAATACGCACGTTCATGTTTGTTTACTACTCTTGTGGTGATTATAAATGACATCATGGACTGTTTGCGCCACTTGCTAAGCTGAGCACGCCCATGTCCTCATCTACGTCCGCATTTCTAAGATGGTAATGGAAACACAACCATCCCATTATGGACTGTGCTGACCCGTTCCGTTCCGACAGAAGTGGAAAAGATTTTTAGAACCTGATGGACTTCATCCTGTTAGAAAGTCACACAATTAACAGCAGCGACTGAAGTTGAGCCTTTAAAAAGTTTTGACATTTCTTGTAACTTAAAGTTCGAGCCCTGAACAAGCAGAACAAACACTGACGTCACATGTTTGTTTTGTTTACAGTCAGTGGAGAGACTCCCACCCTGGACACCATCGACTCTTACATGAAAAAGCTCCACAGCATCATTGTCAGTAATCCTCAAGAGCACGAGCATCTCATCAGCACCGTGAGGGATGTGGTGAACCGCCTAGACAGGTACCGACTTCTCAGTTAAACTCAACAGAAACATTTCTGTTTTCTAAAAAGATTATTCAGTTAGTCTGATTGACACAACAATAAATGTTTGTTGTTTCCTGTTGTTTGGACCAGATAATTAGATCCAGTTTCCACAGAACGGATGATTTTCCAGCGAGTCGAGGTTCCTCCAGGTCTTAATGTCGCGTCTGCATATCCACGTTTCATCACTCTGTTTGTTATTCTGCTATGATCATATATGTCAGCGTGATGTAGGAGCTCATATTTATTCTTTTTGGTTGTAAAGTTTTCTCACCTGATTGATGAAGCTGTAATAATCTGAATACTGAACATTTATCGCAGGTAACTTCAGCTCATGACCTCCATCAAACCTGCTTTTCTATTTAACATAAACAAAATATTGTCAACCTGTTTTTTGTTTGTTTGTTTTTTTTAAAGAAATACTTGTGCCATATTTTTTTCCAGTGTGAAAATATTTTGTATTTCCAATAAATGTGTTTTCATCATCTTAACTTTGATTTTGGGTTCTTTTTATTCCAGATGTGACGACGTATCAGCTTCTGTCTCAGCTTGATGATGTAATATGTGTTTGTTTTTCCTGATGTGGTCTTCACCTCGGTGAGAAGCAGGGGCCACTTGTTGCTGCTCCAGAGCTGTGGACGCACATCAGCCCCCCCCCAACCCACTTCTTCTCTTGTGGATAGTGGTACAAGAACCAGGTTCAAATGGGTTCTAGAAGTTTCTTGTCTTTATTGCAGAGACAGCCAGTGGCGGAGCTAGACTTTTATCGTTGGGGGGGCCATGGGGGGGCCAAGGATATCTCTGGGGGGTCAACTGAAAATGACAACTAACACAGTTGAGAATGACAAGTACCAGTACTATATCTATATACACAGACACACACATATACATACGTGTGTGTCGATTTGAGCATTTTCCTCTTAACTGTTAGCTGGTCTTCATGGGTCCCCACTTCTTCTTCTGCTGGATAATCTTTGCTGTGGCAGCATGGCGTCCACAAACAACTTATGCTGCCTTCAGGTCGTATCGTAATTATGATAAATACCAAATATTGACGTTGAAATCGCACATGAACCCTACTCACGTTTTATTTTCCACCGGAAAACAGAAAAAAATGTTATGATACCCGACTTGTCAGCTCAGGCAGTGCTGAGATGAGATAACCTTTCAACATGGCGAGGTCAATATCCTGAGGGTTGTGTTAAAAGTTCTTTACTGTTGTTGTTAAATGGTTAGTTTACAGCCTACACCATGCAGTGAAATGGCATACAGATTTTTTNCGACGTATCAGCTTCTGTCTCAGCTTGATGATGTAATATGTGTTTGTTTTTCCTGATGTGGTCTTCACCTCGGTGAGAAGCAGGGGCCACTTGTTGCTGCTCCAGAGCTGTGGACGCACATCAGCCCCCCCCAACCCACTTCTTCTCTTGTGGATAGTGGTACAAGAACCAGGTTCAAATGGGTTCTAGAAGTTTCTTGTCTTTATTGCAGAGGCAGCAGCAAAAAGAAAGATAAAGCTAAAAGTAAAAACATGCAACTCTCTGCAGCCACTTGCTCTATCTCTCTCTCGCTTGTCCATCAGACTGCAGCTGGAAGGATGTGGTGTGTGTCTTGTTAATGGTGGACAGGATGCACGTCTTCTGGAACAGTTCAGACACGACGTTTTGCCCCTGATCACTGTGCAACACATGCAGGGCCCCATAACGACACGCATTGTGAAGGAAACACCTCCGCCACTGTAACAGCTTGATCATTGGTCAGAGACTCCATCTACTTTGTGAAGTGGTCCTGTACTACTAGTCTTTGTTTCATTGAGGACCGCCCACCCTGACAGTTCCCATGGGGGCCTGGGGTGCCTTGAGAGATCTAGTTTATGCTGCACAGCTGTGGCAGGTACAGCACCAGAGACAGAAACCAGTAGAAAGGTGTTTGAACCCTAGTCTCTATGTTCCAGTGTCCTCCGACAAGCCCCTCATGCAGCTGCTGCATAAGATCGGTCCGGAACGTTGGAGCAGAACCTGCAGATAAAACTTAATGTTCTCTAGGAAGTCAAACCGCCAAAACAAGACTCACTGAATATGGAGGCGTTCCCACTGGCTCCAGTAAGGTTTGGTAACTGGGCTGCATGAAGGCACCACATGTGGCAGCTCCTCCAGAGACCAGCAACAGTACAAGGTGGGTTCAGCTGTTTCTGCAACCCTGGCCACACCCACTAACTAGACTCAGGGCCATGTCCAGAGGGGGCCTCCCCTGTCCTCCCCCCCAACCTGAGACAAACAAATTAAATCAATACTTTGACATTAAAGAGGCCCTTCCATTAAAAATGGTTTTTCTGAGGTTTCTGATGAATATTTTTGCTCCACAGGTGTTCTTACCTTCATAGTGGGTGTGAAAACAGGTCGACAACTTCTCTTTCAGTTTTAATCTCTCAAACTACACAGGTGGTGATAAAACCCGAGTTTGAACAGCCTGTATCTGTTTCGTCACAACTCCTTTGTTCGTTAGTATTCATCAGCTCCTGCAGTTGAAACCACGGCCAGCATGCTGCTGCTAAAAGTTGTTAGCATAAACACATAACAAACAGGAAGAGACTACGTGCGCTGTTGCAATGCGCAGCGGGGCAGGAAACAGTATGCCTTGCTCTCATAGGCTAGTTTGTTAGCCAATCTGAGTCCAGCAAATTCGAATATTATGAACATGTATAGCCCGAAGCCAGTCGAATTTTGACGCAGACAGATTGAAAGGTCTGTTAATCAGTGTTTCCTGATGTTTTTTAGATATAAAATGTTTCATATTACTGGTTAATACTTAAGAAATAACCACAAAGTCCTTAAATCTGTGTGAAATGACCTCTTTAATGAAAGAAAAGGATTAATTAAAGTGAACCACTGATATTGTGCTCTGACAGATTTTTATTTCATTTTAGTTTATGGGAGCCACTTAAATTATAATAAATATATAATAAAGGATTGATTAAAATCTGAGTCTAACTTAAACTGCACAACTTTGGGGCTAAAAGTCCAAGACTGCAAAGAAGAATCAGGAAGTTTGCATGGACAGGACTGGTGACGGACGTGGCTTCCTGACACACTAGGCATGTGCAGCCGACCAGGTTGGATAAGTCATATTTCCGTGGTCTTTCCAACCAGCTGCCTTTCAGCTCCTCTGACTGCTGTGATCAGTACGCATCATGAAAGACCGTCTCAGTAGAAACGGGTGGAAATGTGAAGTAAGTTCCACCACGACTAACAGCTCACGCCGGGTAATAGTGATCATGTGATCACCTACACTGTCACAACCTCATGTTATAATACACTTCACAAACTTGACTGAAGCAACTAGATCCCTTACCGAATGAAATGCTGCATTTTAATAATGTGATTTAAAATCTTATAAACACCTCTTAACTTTTTCAAAAGCCTTTGTTCTCTAACTATAAACCATCTTTGGCTAATCTGCTTTAAAAATGTTAAGCTTCGCGTTTGGCTGCGGATCATTCAGTAGCTTTAGCAGCTTTACTGTAACTCAAAAGAACTCAGACTTACAGATACAAAATCTATTTCCTGAAAATTTGAATGAAATAGTCCCACTAAGGCCATCTGCCTTGAACATGAGTCATCAAATGATGTTCAAATTGCTCCATTTCTCTCTGACTCAGCATTAGGAACACTCCTGTTTCCAATTACTGATTATGGGTTCGTGTTTTTGTTTTTCTTTTTGTCCATTGGAGACAACGATTGCACAGAAGGTTTGTGTTGCAGAATAATGTTCAACACTGCAGAAACATTTTGTCTGACAGAATGAAATTTTTTGTCAGATTTCATATTAATAAAATTGTTCTAACTTGGTGTATTTACACATTAACTTCTGCAGACTATATACAGAAATGATGAAACTTAATAATATTGAGATTAAGCAGCCTTGACCAGGGTTGCAGGTGCAGTTGAAATGGTACAAATTTGTACTTTATATCAATTTGAACACTCTAAGGGGCATTTCTGGCCTTTTAAAGACCAACATTGTACTTTTAAGGGAACCTTTTAAAAAAATTTACCTATAGGTACAAAAATGTCCTTGTCTCGTACCTCTATTTCTGAGAGTGTGTGCAATGGAGCATGACACAAGTGCAACCCCTGCATTGCATTTATTTTTACTAACAGATTAAAAATCGTAATTACTGTTAAAAATAATGAAGTTTCAAGGACGATTTAGATCTGTGTTTGAACAGGAAATGTTTATAGTTCAGAGTTTGACAGAAGATACTGTTTTATAATAATACGTTGTTTGCTAGATCATTCCTTTAATGTTAAAGGTGGTAAAGAGGATTTTGTTGCAAATCTAGATGTCAAATTTATTTTAAAATCATTTTAGCAACTTGTAGCGGTCTTGTACTTCTAGTTTCCAAAAGAAAAAGTTCTAATATTCATAAATCGAAGTAAATTGAAATAAAGTAGCCAATAAATAATGAACCCGTTTCGTTATCTATTGGGTACTAGCTTGTCAATCACACTTGTACCACTAAGAGTAACAATAAACAGATGATCCAAACATGTTAGAAGGAATAGAGTTGTAGTAGTTCCAGAAAAAACTCCAGCAATGCCGTTGGTAAACAAACAACGGGAGACTCCTACGCAAATTTCTATACAGAGGTGATTCTGGCGTTTGGGGAAGGGGGGGGCTAAAACGCATGCGCACTATTCAAAAAACGTTAAACAGCCGTTGAGCTTCTCATTCTGAACAAAATTGTCTTTACCACCTTAATTGACATGTAAGGGATGTAAATTTGGACGTCATTTCGTGGTTTTAAGAAACTCAACACAGTCTGTTTATAAACGATTTGCAATCACAAAAGAACACTTGTGCTTTTTTTAAGTTTTTCTGAGATTTCTGTTGAATATTTTAGCTCCACAGGTGTTCTTACCTTCATAGTGGGTGTGAAAACAGGTCAACAACTTCTCTTTCAGTTTTAATCTCTCAAACTACGTAGGTGGTGATAATACCCGAGTTTGAACAGCCTGTACTTGTTTTGTCACAACTCCTTTGTTCGTTAGTATTTGGCAGCTCCCTCAGTTGAAACCACGCCTAGCATGCTGCTGGCTAAAAGCTGTTAGCACAAGATGTATCAAACAGGAAGACACGACGTCTGACGTTGCCATGCGCAGCGGGGCAGGAAACAGTATACCTTACTCTCATAGGCTAGTTTGTTAGCCAATCTGAGTCCAGTAAATTCGAATAATGAATATGAACGAGTTGCTGCTCGAGGCCTGACGGAACACCCGAATTTTGATGCAGACAGATTGAAAGGTCTGTTAATCAGTGTTTCCTGATGTTTTTTAGATATAACATGTTTCATATTACTAGTTAAAACTTAAGAAATAACCACAAAGTCCTGAAATTTGTATGAAATGGCCTCTTTAAAGAGAAGAAGGTGGATTCAGAAGAATTCATATTTCCAGACTGTTTAATTGGTGAATTTTCTAAAACAGCTTTTATGGATTAGCACTACAGAACAGTGACCCATCTTGTTAGAACCAGGGAGAACTTTCCCAATGTTTTATGCAGATTCTTCCATCCTTAGAGCCACACGTGGCTAAAAATGCAACTGAATCGGAACTTTTGAATGTAATTTGTTGGGTAAAATCAATCCTGAGAGATTCATTTCTACCACATTAAAGTTGTTTACCTTTTAACTTGTCTTATCTTGCATGTCGGCATTGCTTGCTGTGTGCGGTGGGTCTCAAAGCTCATTTGTATAATGAGCTTATAACTAGAGCCTTTTTTCCCTTTGATGTTTTTCTCAGTTGTAAAAGCGCTGCAGAAGAAAGGAAATGTGTCGGGATGAGTCGTGGTTTGAGACTTTTTCCTTGATTTTAACCTCTTCAGTTTCAGTTGTTAAGTCTACAAACCCACTCTTTTATTCTAACAAGCATATGCACATTGGAATACAAACACCTTCTTGTCCTCATCTACATTGTTGGGCAGCCTCATGCCTGCAGACTGGATGAAGGGTTGACATGAGGACAGAGGAGACAGTTCCAGCAGAGAGCCACAGATCCTGGACCAAAAGAGGGATGAAGAGAGAGAGAGAGAGTGGGAGAGCGAGGATGAGTCAGGCATCATATGTTGAATTGGCCAACGTCCTGAATGTTTTCTGTTCCTACAATAGTGCGCTCTGTTTCAGTTAACTTAAGCTACCTATTGTCAAGCAGTTGAGTTTAATCCTGTGGGCATGTTGCTCCATTTTTTGGGAATCATCTATCCTTTGCAGAGAACAGCAACAGTGAGTTGAAATTGTACTTGATGGTCTGGACTTGAGTGTTTAATCTAGAGACTGAACGGAATGTTATTCTCCAACAGGACAATGACCCAAAACACACAACTAAAAATGAAACATGGTGCAGTTTATTCATGAGGATTGGGCCAAAAAAAAAACAAATGTCAACATGCTGAAGTCTCACTGAGAGTTACAGAAACCGTTTAACTGCAATGATTGCCTTAAAAGGTTGTGCAACAAAATATTCAAATGAAGGGTACCATCATTTTTTCCTGACCAGTATCATTAATTTAGGAGATTTTTTGTCTTCTGTTGAACCGCAATTCTACCGCAATGTCAGATTTCTGTAAATTCAGCTTTAGTACATTTTCTTTATCTTAGTCAGTTTTAAGTTAATTCTGTGATCATTGTTGGTTTATCTACCTTTAACAGGTGTGTACCAACATCCACTGATTACTATGACACTAATAAAAATCAGTTGTTCATGACACGTTTCTAATAGACAAACAGGATGCACGCCAACAGTTTTAAACTAAGATCTTGCACAATAGGTTTGTGTATATTGTATGTGTTTGGGATGATTCTCAGCTAACAAGCAACAAATTTGAGCTCAACATCTTAAAGAGCAGCAGATTTATATCCATTTTTGTCTTTGCTAACGTTGATCATTTGCAGAAGAGACTTTAATCAATAATGCAATAATATTTTTTCCATGTGCAATAATATTCTTTCTGTTTAAAGAGACTGTATCCTGCTATTTTACAGTTTTCAACGTCTGGGATCGGCACATATATGATAAAACCTTACTGTTTGAGTTATATTCAATTCATTTGTCCTGAAATATAACTTATATTCTCGAGTTATTCTGTGACCAGGAAGTAAAACGCTCGGTTTACCTAAAACCCCGCCTCCCAAATGTGAGTCCGATTGGTCTGTTTAGAAACACTAAATAAACTTCTGTAACTCTCACAGCCAAATGCACATTTTCGACGAGACATTTTGAAATGAAATACAACAAAATGGAGGTGCTAATTTGTCAGAGGGCGCTCGGTGGTGAGGAGCGTCTGGAGGGAAGGACGGTCCACTCGCGACTGGATGCGAGCCGACCTGGGCGATGACACCAAGACTGGGATCAGACGGGTGAAGTGAGACAGGACGTAGGCGAGGAGCGGGTTTTTGGAGGCCACGACTGCACTCGCTGACTGTGAGACCAGCAGCCGAGAGCGGGGCGGACTGAGAGAGAGATCGACCGGGACAGGTCTGAAGCTGGATTAATGAGGCGGTTAAACTGCAGCACAGAGGCTAACAGGAGCTCGTGGCAAACGGGACGTCTGACTGAGGGCTGGCAGGGTGAGTGACTGTGTCTTTTATCCGGTGGTGGGACGGGCTGCGGTGACGTGGAGCTCAGCTGTAAAGCTGGATTCATACTGACATGTGATTAGCAGGGTCGAGTTGATAAGTCTTTATTAGCAGCTCATGCTAATAAAGAGCAGCAGGTGGTTGAAGTGTGGGAACTCTGAGCTGTAGGTTAGACATCTGCTGTGATGAGTTCCTGACAAATTGTTTCAGACTCTCGCAGCTCGCCTCGTACCTACTACAGGGGCAGCAGGGATTGGTCAGGAACTTCCTGATACGACACCGTGACGTAACGGGGCTCAAACTCAGCCGTTTTACATGAGCGAGTAAAGCAGCTGCTCAGAGCGCAGGTTTCAGGGGGATTACTCAGGAATGCACGAATTAAGCCAAAAACCACTCTGGAGGTCTTTTAAATAAAGAAATAGCATCACAACATGGTTAAAAGCTCCAAAAAGTTGATTTTTCATGATACAGGACCTTTAAGGAAAAAACACTTTCTGTTCTGTTTTAAGAATTTATTTATTTATAGATACTTTATTTAGTTTATTATGTTCTATTCTCTATCTTATTCTCTTGTTGTGCCCATCTCTTAACTTCTCTTCTCTTTAAACTTGACTCAGGGTGCTCTGCACTAGAATTCCAATGTGCATGGGACGACTGTTTTTATGTGCAAATGGAAAATAAAATTTTATCCATCTTATCTAATCGTTGTTGACTCCAAAAGTTGATGATTACTTTCTCGAAGTTTCATTAAAATATTTCCAGTAGTTTATGATAGATTTTTTTCCCAAATGAATGAACATACACCAAAGAAAACATATTATCCAGGGGATTTTCCCTGCACTCTCTCTCAGCTTCTCTAGTTTTCTTATTTTACATTTTAAGGGACCATTAATGAGACAAGTTCAGCTTCCCTGCATCTGTTCCAGTCCTTCCTCTCTGTTTCTGTCCTCTGCAGCACAGATCCAGCTGTGATTCATACCATTGCAACGTTGATGACATGCACTCTGCTGATTATATACCCAAAAAACACTTACATTTGGAGTGCTGTATTTGCTTGAAGACTCTTAATCTATAGGAGACTTTAATGTGAAATCCTTTACTGTCTCATAAATGCTGTTCAGACAACCACAACAATTAAATTATACAAATCCTAAAGGGGAAAAAGTAACGTGGTCCCAACTTTTATTTATTCAGCTGATGGACTGAACTACTCTGAGCATGACAGAAGAGGAAAATAAGAGTCATCCTTCATCTTCCTTCATCAATCCAACCCCTTCTCAACCCCACCCTCTGGAAAATCCTTGGCCTCTGTGTTTGATACCAGGGCAACGAGGAGGGGAGCAACAATGTCTGGAATGTTGAAAAAAACTGAAGTCATTCCCACGTCTCAACCTCTCGCTCAGCTCCTCCTCGTCACCTTTTCAGATGCTGATGCCTTCCAGTTCTCCTGACAGACTATTGAAATGCTCCAGAACAAACAGCAGATGAATATGAACACTTTAACAGCAATTCCGTGCAGTGAAGAGATCCTTTTAATTCTGAAGGTAATTCCTATAATATATTTAAATCAAAAAATGAGATAAAGAAGTTTGGTTTCATAGAGGGTAAATGGGAAAAAGAAATACATTTTAAACATGATCAGTCTTGTTATTTTCTCTTTATTTTAATCTGATTTTTCCCTTCAGGACCTTCAGTTGAATACTTTCCTTTATCCTGGTGCTCATTAGTGCTCAGCAGAAGCATGTAAATGTAAATGTCAGTAAACAAGTGCACTCAACACTTTTCAATGATCATTTCAGGCCCATGTTGACTGCACCATGTTCCTCGTCACTGCTGACAAAGAAAGAGTATACTTCTTTTTTCCATCTCTTGAAATCGTCTCACCTTCCATACGTTCTGAACTGAAGAAACCTTTTTGGATGAAAGGTGAAACGATTTCAAGAGATGGAAAAAGAAGTCTAGTTGCCCCCCTTTTTTGCAGGGTAAAAACTTTTTGGATTAACGTGTCCCAAACGACTGAGAATCTTTAAAAACATAACCTACCATCTTGTGCTTTGTCAATTAATGTTTTTTTCTTTTATTATACTCATCTCTGTCAGCACTTTGGGTCCAGATAACTACGAGCATCATGACTCATCTCTAGTCTGGTTCCATATAAAACCTGGCAGAGTCTATGAACAGGATATCATGGTTTCACTTTTCAACAGCAGCAGAAAGCAGAGACACCTGGTTTAGTGTAAGTCCATGGCCTAGAAACACTGTGATTAAAGATTATAAAGAGATGGAAAGTTGCCATGATAGTGCGTAATAACAATCAAGAACCCTACTTCCTCATTTTTAAAAAGTGATTATGCTTTTTTATGGTTCAGAACTCAGCTGAGACCTCTCTGCATGAAGTTTGTATGTTCTCTCTGCAGACATGTGGGTTTTCTCCTGTTTTCTTCCACAGATCAAAAACATACATGTTAAGAGTTCATTTACAACTTTAAACTGGCCTCAGGTGTGTGTTTATGGTTGTATGTCTCTATGTGGGACTGAGATGGACTGCTGACCTGTCCAGGTGTAACAAGCCCCCCCCGACTTCTGGAGAGTAGATACCAGATCCCCCTTCATGACCCTGAACAACAATATGCAGTCAGATGATTGACTTAGTGGCTGATCCCCATATTTTGGATAAAAACAAATTTTAATATAGGCATCAGGTGATCGTAAAGATATACATATATTGTGCAAAAAGTCACAAAATGACAGTAAAACTAGCACCAGGAAACTTTCAACACATCTGGATTTCTAGCAGAGAGAGTTTGAGGACTTTGTTTTATTGTTTTAGAGTTTAAATTCTTAGAAACTTTTGACAAATTAACGTTTTAGAAAGAAAACACGTGTCTGTGTTTATCTACCTTTTAATATGATATAGTACAGTATAATTTACAGTTTAGGTCGTCAGACAGATGCGCGTTCACGCGCCCTTCCGGTGGGTGTAACACCGGTGTTACGTCAAGATGTGTTCCCCCCGTCGCGCTCGCGCCCGCCCCGGTCCGCTGAAAAAACTGCAGAGGCTGTTGCAGGAGCCACGCAGAGGAGAGGAGCCCAGTTCCTAAAACCACTGGCTCTACCGAGAGCTGGACTACACACACACGCTTGGATTCTCGCCATTCCTGTCGTGGACGACGTTGTCAGAGCTCGGATTTTAGGTGCCAGGAAAGTGTCAGTAATGTCGACGAGGAGAGGTTCGCGTCGAGGTAAGAAAAAAGTTCGCTCGGGCTTCCTTTCTCCTTGACTGAAAGTGTCTCAGCCGCAACAATTCCCGTCATTTTTCTGTCTTTTGGATGCCAAGTTCCAGTTTGTACAGCTGAGGAGTCAAACGTAGCGGCTCCGTAGCGCCAGACGTCCGTTTGTTTCAGGGATGTGAGGAAACTTTCCCAAACTTCTTCCTTTTGAGGCTTCACCGAACTGAATGAGAGCAAATCTATTATTTGCAACATAAATAGCAGCTGTCGGAATATGAGAGCTGAAAATTCAGGCAAAAAAAAAGAAACACGAAAAGAGAAAATGTTCTAATTTCGTTCAGGAAAAGTTCGCGTGCACCAGCTTCGTAGATCAGTCCCAACTTGTCTGTTTACAAAATGGGATCGGTATCTGGGAACAGTCTGACCAAACGGGTCCAGCTGGGACCACCAGGGTCCTTCACAGGGATCCGGAGATGGTTGTCACCCCTCTTCATGTCTATGCAACATTCTGGTCATAAACACTGAAGCACGTGTTTTA
Source organism: Pachypanchax playfairii (assembly GCA_006937955.1). Lineage (NCBI taxonomy): Eukaryota > Metazoa > Chordata > Actinopteri > Cyprinodontiformes > Aplocheilidae > Pachypanchax > Pachypanchax playfairii. The sequence continues at coordinate 996,789 of SSNP01000127.1, read as the reverse complement.
CAAGTTAACATGAAACTTAACATCCTGAATTTCTCCAAACTCAGTGATTATAAAACCCACACAGACATCAGAAATGCCATAAATGGAACAGAATGGAATTATTCTGCGGATAGCAGCAGCTTTGTTTTCTACATGACAGCTGAAACTGAACATCAGGCCTCCTCCAGCTGTTGACTTGGACTGAAGACGACTTGTGAGAAAACCAATTTGTGGTTGTAAGCCAATAGTGACATGTGGGTTAAGTTTGTTAGGTGGGCTGCCAATAGCCAGTGGTGTTTGTGCAGAGTTCACACATCTGGCTCAGAACCTGAACTTCCTGCAGAAGTCAGTGGAAAGAACCACGTAGCTTAAATGTTTTTTAAATGTAAAAGATTGTTGTTATGAGACAAAACTAAGCATTATGTGAATGTTTATTATTAGAGATCAGCATGTGGTTTGTTTAAAGGTTGTTTTGGAGTTTCAGACAAGATCATATGAGTGAAAGTTGAAGTACTTGACTGCCTGGAGCTTCCAGGTCCATTTGAAACACTCTGCTTGTGATTAATGAGCTTCTGCTTTGTGCAGTTTTACTTGCTCCAATATTTTGATTGCTGCTCCTGAGCTGAAAGAGCAAACGACGTTCGGCGTCTGTCATTTTTTCTTCTTTGTCTGTGCATAGAAGATGAGGAGGGGGGTGTGAGTCTGCAGAGATTACAGATCTGCCTCCTGGTAAGTGAGTGTCCTGCGGATACTCGTCCCAGAGAACTGCGTGGGACAAATATTTGTTGGATCGTTTCCTACTTTTCTCAAATGGGTGCATACCTTTCATTCTTGTGGTGAGCAGCAGGCCGATTGTGTAAACAGGAATTTGTTGCAAACGTTGCTGCTTGAGCTTTTTGTTTGTATCCACGATGTTATTAGATGAAATCTGACAGGTGTGGGAAATTTGTCGGGATGATCGGAACGTTTCATGGCGTTTGTCACTTTATGGGCATTACTCCAAGATTTTGATTGACTGCTCACCTTTCTGTGGATCTTATAACACAGTTGCTGATAGATGGAATCTTTATGTGAACTTCATCGATGTGCCTTTGGCCAAGATGCACAGAGATCTTAGAAAAGTATCACCATGAGATGGTTTGTTAATCAAGTGGATGTTAGTGCCAGTTTTTATATGAACAGAAACTTTCATGGTGACAAAACTCAACAGTGAACTGAAGTGTGTATAAATTATGGTTGTGAATCTGGTCTGCTGATGAGATGCACATCTCGATACCCTGCCAACAATCTGATTCACTGAAGATACCAGAGCATCAATAACCAACATGGTAAAACATTTAAGATACCATTTGATTTAAAGGTTGACTATGGAACATGAACACAACAGCGACATCTAGTGTGTGGATGTTGTAGTTGCAACAATAGAAGACGGTTTCCAGCCGTCGGGATGCTGGGTTTGCTGTTTCTGTGTGTGTTTTGATGTCATGAATATTTTTTATGTGGGTCCTTCTTTAGCTTCACTTAAACATACTCTGGTATTTGATCTTCTCTGGTCGCTCCTGTCCTGAGAAGGATAACAAAATCTCTGGGGTGCTGAAGCAGCTGCTTGACTTTCTGACTCCGCCTCTTTCCACAGTACCAGCTTCGGCCTATTTACCGTATTAGGCAACCTGCAATGGTGCCCGCTGTTGGTTGGTATATGGAAACATAATGCCAATGTCATGCCCATCAAAATAAATATTTTATGATATTTTAATTCAAATTTAATTTTTAAAGGAAATGCTGTACTTTCATTCTGCGCCTTTCTAAATGCCCCATAGAGGTTTTTTTTTTTTTGAAAATAGAGCTTTTAATGAAATTGTTCCATATTCCACCTTTAACACATTGAATTTAAATAGAAAACTAAAATCAACAAATTGGTTTTAGTTATTGTGTAATTTCTTTTACCCTCGAATAAGAAATGGCTGCAAACAAACAGGTTTTATTAGAGTTAAAACCAAATGTCATAAAACCTAGCTTACAATTTAAATGAGTTATAAACTGATAAATAACTCTCCTTCTGTAACTCAGCAGTGAGCAGCTAAATGCATTTCTGTATCAGAAATACTCAAACACAATTTAACAGTTTTTACTCCTAAAAGGATATTAGTTGACCCACGTGATCAGTGGAAACGCACCTTCAGAATGTTTGTCATGTTTGTACAGGCGTCGCTCCAGTTCACCTCTTAAACAACAGGTGATGCTAATGAAAACACAGTCATGTGAAACAGTTGGAAAGGCAGCAGAGGAAGAGTTGTAATCTAAACATTTCAACAAGATGCACATTCTTCATATACAAACATATTTGGATTTTTCAAGTTTTCACATGTTGTAAGTAGAAGCCTGAAACAACAAACCTGCCTGCAAATGTTTTGTTTAAAGAGGTCCTTCCATTAAAAATGTTTGTTCTGAGGTTTCTGTTCAATATTTTAACTCCACAGACCTGTGTTCTTACCTTCATAGTGGGTGTGAAAACAGGTCAACAACTTCTCTTTCAGTTTTAATCTCTCAAACTACACAGGTGGCGATAAAACCCGAGTTCTCCTGAGTTCAAACGGCCTGTATCTGTTTCGTCACAACTCCTTTGTTCATTAGTATTCATCAGCTCCTGCAGTTGAAACCATGCCTAGCATGCTGCTGGCTAAAAGCTGTTAGCCTGAGATCGTATTACTCAAAATATAAGAAGTGTAAATAACAACATACAGTGGGGCAAAAAAGTATTTAGTCAGCCACCAATTGTGTAAGTTCTCCCACTTAAAAAGATCAGAGAGGCCTGTAATTTTCATCATAGGTATACCTCAACTATGAGAGACAAAATGAGGAAAGAAAATCCAGAAAATCACATTGTCTGATTTTTAAAGAATTTATTTGCAAATTATGGTGGAAAATAAGTATTTGGTCACCTACAAACAAGTAAGATTTCTGGCTTTCACAGACCTGTAACTTCTTTAAGAGGCTCCTCGGTCCTCCACTCGTTACCTGTATTAATGGCACCTGTGTGAACTCGTTATCAGTATAAAAGACACCTGTCCACAACCTCAAACAGTCACGCTCCAAACTCCACTATGGCCAAGACCAAAGAGCTGTCAAAGGACACCAGAAACAAAATTGTAGACCTTCACCAGGCTGGGAAGACTGAATCTGCAATAGGTAAGCAGCTTGGTGTGAAGAAATCAACTGTGGGAGCAATTATTAGAAAATGGAAGACATACAAGACCACTGATAATCTCCCTCGATCTGGGGCTCCACGCAAGATCTCACCCCGTGGGGTCAAAATGATCACAAGAACGGTGAGCAAAAATCCCAGAACCACACGGAGGGACCTAGTGAATGACCTGCAGAGAGCTGGGACCAAAGTAACAAAGGCTACCATCAGTAACACACTACGCCGCCAGGGACTCAAATCCTGCAGTGCCAGACGTGTCCCCCTGCTGAAGCCAGGACACGTCCAGGCCCGTCTGCGGTTTGCTAGAGAGCATTTGGATGATCCAGAAGAGGATTGGGAGAACATCATATGGTCAGATGAAACCAAAATAGAACTTTTTGGTAGAAACTCAACTTGTCGTGTTTGGAGGGGAAAGAATGCTGAGTTGGATCCAAAGAACACCATACCTACTGTAAAGCATGGGGGTGGAAACATCATGCTTTGGGGCTGTTTTTCTGCAAGGGGACCAGGACGACTGATCCGTGTAAAGGAAAGAATGAATGGGGCCATGTATCGTAAGATTTTGAGTGAAAACCTCCTTCCATCAGCAAGGGCATTGAAAATGAGACGTGGCTGGGTCTTTCAGCATGACAATGATCCCAAACACACCGCCCGGGCAACGAAGGAGTGGCTTCGTAAGAAGCATTTCAAGGTCCTGGAGTGGCCTAGCCAGTCTCCAGATCTCAACCCCATAGAAAATCTCTGGAGGGAGTTGAAAGTCCGTGTTGCCCAGCGTCAGCCCCAAAACATCACTGCTCTAGAGGAGATCTGCATGGAGGAATGGGCCAAAATACCAGCAACAGTGTGTGAAAACCTTGTGAAGACTTACAGAAAACGTTTGACCTCTGTCATTGCCAACAAAGGCTATATAACAAAGTATTGAGATTAACTTTTGTTATTGACCAAATACTTATTTTCCACCATAATTTGTAAATAAATTCTTTAAAAATCAGACAATGTGATTTTCTGGATTTTTTTTCCTCATTTTGTCTCTCATAGTTGAGGTATACCTATGATGAAAATTACAGGCCTCTCTGATCTTTTTAAGTGGGAGAACTTACACAATTGGTGGCTGACTAAATACTTTTTTGCCCCACTGTACATGTTCAGTAAAATTAACTTTTTACCTTGACAGGAATAATAATTGACAAAGAGGAGATTTTTTTCTCTGATAGTTAACTGTAAGATGTCTAAATTTGTGTTTTTAATCTTTGCAGAAGTTTTTAATCCATGAATGAAGAACTTTACCTTCATAATCCCAGTTTTTCCACAAATATCAGTCTGTGACTTTAACATTGTTCTGCTTTNGAAACAGTTGGAAAGGCAGCAGAGGAAGAGTTGTAATCTAAACATTTCAACAAGATGCACATTCTTCATATACAAACATATTTGGATTTTTCAAGTTTTCACATGTTGTAAGTAGAAGCCTGAAACAACAAACCTGCCTGCAAATGTTTTGTTTAAAGAGGTCCTTCCATTAAAAATGTTTGTTCTGAGGTTTCTGTTCAATATTTTAACTCCACAGACCTGTGTTCTTACCTTCATAGTGGGTGTGAAAACAGGTCAACAACTTCTCTTTCAGTTTTAATCTCTCAAACTACACAGGTGGCGATAAAACCCGAGTTCTCCTGAGTTCAAACGGCCTGTATCTGTTTCGTCACAACTCCTTTGTTCATTAGTATTCATCAGCTCCCGCAGTTGAAACCATGCCTAGCATGCTGCTGGCTAAAAGCTGTTAGCCTGAGATCGTATTACTCAAAATATAAGAAGTGTAAATAACAACATACTACATGTTCAGTAAAATGAACTTTTTACCTTGACAGGAATAATAATTGACAAAGAGGAGATTTTTTTTCTCTGATAGTTAACTGTAAGATGTCTAAATTTGTGTTTTTAATCTTTGCAGAAGTTTTTAATCCATGAATGAAGAACTTTACCTTCATAATCCCAGTTTTTCCACAAATATCAGTCTGTGACTTTAACATTGTTCTGCTTTTACCTCAGCAGACATCTGATCATGCTGTTGCTCCCTAACTAAAACATTCCAGTATTTTTTTGAAGGTCAGCATGCCTGATAAGGTGCTGTTTGGGCTGGAAGCCATCTCCTGACTAAACTTTGCCTGTGCCTGCTTTCAGTGTAGTGCTAAAGTTTTAGTTTTGGAATCTTGGTCTCAATTGGATTTATGCTGGAAACTGATGGCCTGGTCTCACTCGCTGACATCTTTTGCTGCTTTTGGGAAATAGCATCAAACCAGGTGGGAAAAACATGTGATGGAGTTTATTGACGCTTTCTGAAATAATTTAATGTCATTTAAAATAATAAAAAAAGAAGGTATTAGATGCCGACAGGTTATACATCTAGAAGGATTTTTGGGTCAGGAGGTTTTGAAGAACTCAAGTTTTCTTTGTTTGGGGCTTAAACACACAAACTTAAACAAACTCTGCTTCTTAACTGTTGAATGACTCATCTATTCAACTCTTGGCTAGCTTTGTTCTTTAACATAAGCTACGTTTGCATGTGCCAAATTTCCCCAATCTGATTAAAATCTTGGTCGATCTGAATTCCCAAATCCCTGTTTACATGGACACTAACTGAAATGATCTGATCATGCCATGAGTACACATGCACCAAGCACTCGATCAGGTTAAATGAGTTGAGCATGCGCACAGCGAGTTGTCTTTCCGGGGGAAGAAAAAAAAAGTAAACAAACTCCGTCCTTTCTGCACGTCTTTCCCGCCCCATCGTGTGCTCGATCTGACTCACGTTATCCCCAATATGGACCTTCTGCGGGTGATTACCTTTATGTTTGGGTTTTTACTGGTCGCATTAACCAAGCTAGAGGCTGAATACATATTGCTACTGCTCCTCCGCCACAGGAGAGGAGAGCAGGATGACAGGATGACTGCACCAGCAGACCACTTCTGTTTACTCCCCGCTATGTTTTCTACTTGGGTCTGCGAAAGCAGAAAGACGTCACACTGAAGTTGTACGCATGCGCAAAGGGCTCTTTTCACCCTTTCTTTCCGAATGGGTGTATACATGCACGTCTATCCGAATGAAGATCGGACAAAACCACCCCTCTCGATCGGAAGTAAATTTCTTTCGGATCAGGCTGCATCGGATCAAAACATTCTGATTGACATGTTTACATGACGTCTTTTTTATCCGATTGGGCGTTTATTCTGATTAAATGTGCCCATGTAAACGTAGCTATAGACATGTGGTCGGCTGGTCTCCTCTTCATAAGTCTGGCAAAGTTAAACCGTTTAGCATAAATTGACTTCAGCAGCAAAAGCGTCTCCTCTCAGTGATTTATTGATGTTAGATGATCTGCTTTTGAATGCAGTGGTCTATGTAGGTTAAAATCTCCATGTTAATATCCAGCAGGGTTCATAAAATATTCAGAACCAGAGCCAGTAATGATGTAAGACTGTTTAATGGCCGATGTCTTCCAGACACGTAAGCTGCACTTCAGCTTGTAAAAAGCTTGACAATGCCTCATTAATGTGACCTTAATAGTTGATTGATGGGGGTGAAGTCAGACGGGAGATCAACTCTTTGTGTTTATTTTATTATTTTAGTAAAGGCTGCAGGGTGGTGTAGCAGTGAGCACGGCCGCCCCACATAAGGCCTCTGCTTTGTTGTGCCAGTATGTGTGTAAAGGTTGTAAAGGTTGCATGTCTTGCTTGGTGTTGATGGGGGTTTTCTGAGTGCGTTGGCTTGGTTGGTGATTTTAACCTGGTCTTAGGAGAGAATATGAGCCTGTATGACTTAGTGTTGGCCTGGTAATCAACCTGTTCTCTTCTTTACGGATGTTCAGATTATTACTCATTCTTCCTCTAGACCTGGGGCGATAAATCAATGAAACGAATTAATTTGAATTTTTTGTTGTGAGCGATTTAAAAAATAACTAAATCAAGTTTTTGCATAGTGGCACTTTTTGGCTCTGCGGAGTTTCCGTAGAATTAGTTTCACAAAGTTTGCTGCGACAGCAAGAGACCCCATACTGCAACATTTGCCTAAAGCCCATTTCAGTCAAAGGCAGCAGCACCACAAACTCATTCTGACACCTGAAACAGAGACAGACATCCAGCCGAACATGAAAAACGCTGGTCTCTCTGAGACGAACAAAACCGCAGTGGCCAACAAACCTTAGCTAAAAACAGCTAACTGTAGCCGAATCCTTTGCACAAGTACTGCACATGAGAGGAAGGGACACGGTGGAGAACAATCACAGAAACAGTCGCTTTAAGTTCTCTGCCGTTTGTTTCCTTAATAAGTTGGGGAGGGGTCAGAAAATTATTTTTAGGTCATGTCATCAATGGGGTGGCTGTGGCTTAGTGGTTAGAGCGATCGTCTCCCAATCAAAAGGTTTGGTGGATCACCACCACATGCCGAATAGAGGTGGGAAAAATGATCGATTCTAAGATGCATCGCGATTCGGCCGTGCACGATTCTGCATCGATGCAGCATGTGACATAATCGTGATTCCCACTCAATCCAGGTTCTCAAGTGTCCTTGTCTTTAAACTGCTAAAAATGTTTTATCCAGCACACTTTGAATGAAAAACAAGGAATTGTTTTATTTGAATATTTGCACTTTTAAATAAACAGGCTAAGCCTATGCTATTTGTTTTGGTATACTACATGTGAAATGTAGAATCCTGTCTTATAGCTGCTGTACTGAAAATTTTATTTTTTATACATACATTTTTTTTATTTAAGTAATAGGCAGCACACTTTAAAAATGGTCGTTCACTTCAGTGGAAAGATTTATGTTTTGTCAGGTATACCATAATAAAAAAGAATTCAAAACAATATCCGACTGCTTGTAGTAAGTTATTGAAAAATTGAGTGCGAAGAATCGTGATGTATTGCAGAATTAAATCGAATCTTTAGGCAGATAATCGGAATCGGATCGAATCGTGAGGCAGGTAGAGATGCACACCTCTAATGCCGAAGTGTCCCTGGGCAAGACACTGAACCCTATGTTGCCCCCCGATTTGCACATCGGGTTGTATGAGTATTAGCCCCTATCCCCTCGATCAACATATCAGGTTGTGTGAATGGGACATTTATCATCGCCCAGCCATTAAATGCTCCTTCCTCAAGCAGACGGTCTGACCTGAAAACTAGATGTTTCATTTTTAAGCAATCTTTCAAGAGTTTCAGCTGTGTTGCATTCCATTAATGATGTATTTTATTATTACTCAGACTCCAGCAACCAAGTAACTCCCAGACACCAGCTAACAAAACAATATGCATTTATGTAGTTTATATAACCAGGAAAACCTTATTGAGATTAAAAAAATCTTCTTTTCAAGAGTGTCCCAGCAAAGGCAGCAACAACACAGCATCTATGATATGAAAGTTCTTTACTAGAATAGTTTCATTCAAGCTTCATTTCAGTTAAAACTCATATTCTAGGCAAACTTCCATGCTGAGTTGGAGAACCATCTGACCCAAACAAACTGTGTTCGTCTTCAGCAGATGTACAGAGCTTTACTGATACAGAGCAGATTTTATGTTTCATTTAAAAGAAACATGAGGACGATCCTGTAGGTCAAATAAAATCAAACCATTCTTAGTCACCAAGGCCAAAAAGCTCCAGTCAGTCATTATCTGTAGAGGTTATGCAGCTACGTCATGAAATCATGTGATATGTGTTTGTTCCTGTTGGTATGCAGGCAGCAATATCTGTGTCTGTTAGTGTTTTTAGATGTTTCTGACCATGGTAACTACATGCTTAGCTGTTGCTTGTCATAGCAGACATGGCTGAGATCGTATGAATAGCTTTTACAGTTTTACGACGGAGCCTGAACATAAAGCTTGATGGATCGCTGCTGTAAAACAAGAAGTTTGGAAAGTTTGGTGGAGCGACTGTTTCAATCTGAGTAAGTGATCATTAGCTTATTTTCTACTGGAGATAAAGAGAAATATAGATTTATATTACAAATATCTAAAGCCAGAGACTATAATACTGTCATCCTGTAGTTGTGATAATGATAAACAGAAAGGAAACATTTAAGAAATTTTTCTTATTTTTGATCATAACCAGCTAAATGTTAAATGCTACGATTAATATTAATAAACACAGATCTTGTGTATCTATCAACTCATATGAAACAAATTTATTGTCACAGAAACATTTAACAATTTATTTTCATTATTTGCAGGTAAGAGTGACCCCCCCTCTCCCCCTTCAGACTGTGTTCCATCACAGTTCCAGTCCGTGTCTCTCGACACAGAGGAAACCTTCAACAGAAGATCAGTTTCCAACAAGTGAACATGGGGATTTTTTAATGATTGAATTAATGTGTAAAAAATTGTTATTTCAGTAAATGAATCATGTCTTTCTTTTTCATTTGTTTCCTTTTGCAAAGTTCTGCATTTTCTGATCATCATTTAATAAACATGAATACATGTATATAAGTCAATCATCATGTTGTTTCAGTTGTGTCTCTAGCCCCTCCTTTCCACCGGAGCCGTCAGCAAGTCGCGAGTCGGCCGCGTCTCAGGACCGACATGTCGCGGCCCTTACGCGGCGGTCCTATTTTCTACGCGCTACGCTTCTGAAACGCGTCAAGTTTGACATTTTGGAAAGGAGAAGACGTCTGCCTTGAAGATCGAAGTTGAAAAACAGTTTCTCACAACCTTGTTTGATTGAGGTGTGGTGAAGCAGAGACAACTGCTGAACAATGGCACTCCACTACTGAGTTTTGTAGATCCCCGCTGTAAACTTTTCCAAAACTGAAATACGCTCCGAGGGAGCAGCCCTCTGGATCTTTAAATGTCCTTCATATTTACATAAAACGGACAGAACATAAAACACAAACCTTTTGGAGCCATGTTGTAGTTTTTTTCTGCTTGTTGTTGTGCATACTCACAAAGTCACGCGTGATTTTGCTAATCTCGCGTGACTTTGTGCTCTTTCGGTGACAGCTGCTTCCCTGCTGCTACGCGCCTCATACGCACTAGGTGGAAAAGGCTGAGCAGCAGCATATGCAAGAGAGACATGCTGCTCCAGTAACGCGCTGCTTACACGTCCGGTGGAAAGGAGGCGCGAGTCTCTGCTGTCCCTGTGTTATCCTGCTGAGTTTGATCACTGTGTGGAAGCTGCTGATGAACATGAACATGGACCTCAGATTCCACATGGAGCCACAGAGATCTACATACACACTCATTTGTATGACTGATATTGACACTTTACAGAAAGAGAACAAGCGGTTAAGAACTGAAAACCTTGTTCTTCATGAAAAACTGGATCATTTGATCATAAATCTGTAAAAAAGAATGACAGAGAGGCAAATGTTGCTACTGGTCTGTGCTCATATGTAACTTGTATGTGTCTGATTACTGCAGAACATGGTGTTGATGTGCACGACATGAATAATCTGGATCATACTGCATGTTTCTTGTAGTTTAGGGAATACATGTCCTGTTAAATGAGTGAAGTCTAATCAAATCAAACTTTATTTATAAAGTGCTTTTTGTACAAAAAATGTGTTTTGTTTAATACTAATGTTTGGAAATATTAGACATTTATTGATTTATTTCAGGTGAAAAAAGAAAACCGTAAACCTGTTTACACAAATAAAGATAATTATTGCAATTAAATCATGTTGTTTTTTATTCTACAAAAGTAAAATGTTAAACTCAGTTTACAATGACCACATTTATCACCTAATAATCCATCCAACATTAAACAGTAAAACACATTAGTGCATTTAAAATTACCTTTTGATTTAGTTTCTTTACACATATTTCTACATTTTGTAAACATTTTGTCTCGTTAACTTGTTAGTTAACCTGTTATTAGTCTAAAATACTTCAAGTAAAAGTGGGTCATGTAAATATCAGACTAGCAAACCACAAGTGGATCATTTCCAACAGGTTACTACGGTATCATGTGATAACTCATTATACTGAATGTCTATACTTTTGGACCTGCATCAACGAAACTTCATGCAGGAAGATCCCAGCCTGGTTTCAAACCCAGGACCTTCTAGCTGCTAGGCAACAGTGCTACCCACTTTACCACTGTGCAGCCCTCTCCAAACAAGCATCAGTAAAACAGTATTTGTATGTATTTGCTTATTTTTTTAAATCAGGATTCAGAAATATGTGTCAGGAATCAGTTACATAAACATTTCATTTATTAAATATTATTTTAGACCACGTGTTGCGTTCATTGCAGAGAATCTTAAAATGAAAAAATCCTGAGAATTGAATATATATTCGATGACTCCACCTTTTTTAAAGCTGATATCCCTGATTTCAAATTACCTAGCTTAGACTGTCAACAAAGTCACAGAACTCTCAGCCCCTCCAGGTTTGGAATCACACGTAGCCCCAGAAGACGACCGAGTGCAAGACACTGGTCCGCAGTTTATTCAAGTACCGTAACATGGCGGAATCACCAGTAAGTGAAAACAATATAACAACAAACAACTGACATTAATTGTTACTTTGTCCTGAACCTGACGCGGAACCAGCCGGCGGCTGTTTCTCCTGCTGTGACATGGTAGAGTGGCGAACACTCCCAGCAGTGGTGTGCTGCGGTAATGTGTCTTAGTTTTTCAGGAGCACAGAAGCCAAATAAATGCAGAAGTCCGTATGGTTGGAGAGACTGTCCAATCATTCCTTTTGGACTGAACCATTTGATTTTTCTTAAACTTCACAACATATTTTTCTCCATGCTGTGTTAAAACATTTTTATTGGGCATGAAAAAAAATATGTTAAGCTAATTTGTTATGCAAATCAAGTATAGCAGCTTTAATCCCCATGAACTGCTGAAATATTGTCCTTCAGAGATTTGAAGTCCTGTTTAGAACAAACCCAGTTTTATTACCCGTGGTTTAGAAAGAACGATGGCCAAAACAAACTGAAAATGTAACTGGGGATTAAAATCTGTAGATTAATTGCATTTCCAATTTCAGCTGCATATCGCCCTCAGGCTCAGTTCCACAGCTCCGTGTTACTGCTGATTAAATCTGGTTGTTGATGAACAGAAGAGTTGGAACTCTGTAGTGTCATAATTCAATTTAAAAATTTTGTCTTCTGCTTCACTTCAGGCATATTTTTAAAAGTTATGTAACTTTCTTATGCAAGACCAATTCTTTTGGAAGGACTTTAGACTGGAAACAGAACTGATCGACCCAAAAACTGGCCTGCTGAAGTATGGTTACTGGTCTTTTGTCAAGTTTTACCTCAAAAAGTCTTTTGAACTTTGATTTAAAATAATTAATTTCACCTTGGGTTTAGGTTTCCATTATCTCCCCCCTCACACTGATTACATTCATGTTGTACCGATTACAGAATGTAAACACATACAACTTGATGGAGGGATGGTACAACCTCTCTGACCTGAGAACCCTTTGGAATCCCGCAGGAAGAGCTACATTCTATCTAGCATGGAATTCAGAACTTGGATCTGGGCATAATGTCCGACCTGATTTAACTGTATTCCTGTTGCATGTCAGAAAACCATTGACTGGGCTATTTAACAATACAACAATACAAGCCAATGAGAATCAGTTTTCCTGCATTATGTGCTTTTAAACACCAGCAACTATGACTGAATTAATGAGTTATAAACGGACACAAAATGGAAAGTGTATAACTACAGCAGTGACGTATTTTCATGTTTAAGGTAGCCATCTTGCATTTTGAGGTTGGAACTGATTTTCTGAGTCCGAATTCCAACTTTTGGGAAATGGGGGTGTTCTAGTAGATTTATCTAACTAGAAACTGGGAAAGCCCATTGTTGCTAGAGAAAACAAAAACAACAACAAAAAACATCAATGTGACCCAACTTTGGATAATTGTTGGAACATGAATGGATGAGGGGATTATTTAGCTTTAACTTAAACAGAAAATCTCTCACAGACATTTGGGAAACTGCAGTTTGAGAAACATTCTCACATAGACGTATTCTATAATGTTTAGTCTCAAAAATGACCAACAACATATTGACAGATGTAAAAGGTGACTCTTAGTAATCAGGCCTTATTGAGAGCATTCCTTGACGTTGCAAAGAACTCCTAACCGATTCATCGAAACACACTAATTCCCATATAAGAGTAAGATTCTCTGCTCTTTACTACTTGCTCTTCTAACAACACACTTTCTGGATTATGATGAAGGAATCCCGTTCTGGACATTCAGAGATTACATCCCATTTGGTTTGGAACACAGCTGGAACAACACGTTTGCTTTTCAAGCTGGTGAAGACGTTAAGCAACATTCATGGTGAAAATACCTCCCAGCATTCACCACCTCGCCACTCGTAAATAAACAACCACTGCCTGACCTTCCCTGACACAGCAAGTCTATCTTCCACAAATAATCTTGTTGGTGCTTCCTAAATTAAATTTGCAGACTCACCCTGTTTTCATGTCAGCCAGCTGAGAGAGAGCGCGCAGCTCAAGTTACCGAACCCATAGACCATCCTTTGACTCAGTGTCACACTACGTGCACACACACAGCTCAGCCACGCTGTGATCTCATTAGCAACAGTAGTGTTTGTCTCCAGCTCCTCCCTGCTTGTGTTAGTGCTTGTTGTTTGCTGCGTGACATGACTTGGATCACATCAGGAGCCAAATGGGGAGAAAACAAACACCCCTATACCTTCAGACCCCTGCCTGTCTCAGGCTCACCCTTCTCCCATATCAGAGGTCCACAGGGGGGTGAGACAACTGTGACGCGTTTGTCTGAGAATGGTGTCGCATGTTTCACTTTAAGAACAGACAAAATGTTTGTCCTTATTTAAACGAGATGAGTAGGTTTATGGGTTTCATGCTTTAGGTTTGCTTGTGGAACCTCAAGCGTGTGGCTGTGGAAGCAGGTGGGTGTCCTGCCCAGATACTGACATTCAACCCCCAGTTTTGGGCCATGAAAGAAAGAGGAGTGGGAGGAGCTGCGAGGGCTGTGATTTAGAAGACTTGAGTGACAGGAACAGGGGCTGCGTGCAAACTGGCCAATGAGCTTGATGCTGGTAAACAAGTCAGCACAACGAGGTTCATTAGTCGGTTCAACTTATTTGCGATGTCACAACTGGAGTGGAAACTTTATAAGATCAAAGTGAATATGTGATATTCTCACATGTTCGCTGGTTTCTACTTGGAGGTTCCTCTGGCACTGTTCAAGAGGAGTTTCAGCTAATAATTTCTGCGTGTTTGTTTTTGTTGCTGATAAACAGATAACATCTAAAAATAGAACATATTTATGCATGGATTTACTCTGGTATGCATATTTCTGCCTTGTGCAAGCATATCTTCTTGCCTGTGGACTAGAATATACGAAGCACACTTGCGCTGACATGTGAGTTATGATGGAAAACTACATTCCGTAACACAAAAATTGAGTTTTGTGAGGCGATGAGACCTCTGAAGATGCAGTTCATCTACCGTTTGAGTTTCTTCTGATATTCTAAAAACACATTCCCTTTTATTCCTTCTTACAACATAAATCAATCCTCTATTGCTGAAATCAGAATTCTAATTAGTATGTCATAAACCTTTTGCAGATGCTCAGATGACCCATTCTCACTGCTTAAACAGGGCAAATTAATTCAGTTGTTTAAACAACTATCTGGACTCAGCATTCTTTTCCAGGTCACAGTTAAAAAAGTCAGGTATTAAGGATTTTACTCAACAACACAGACATGATGGATTTCCTGAATTTCCTTTGATAAACCTCAGTTTGCTGCTATGGTCATACTACTGCTTCTTCTTTTCCTTTTGGATGCTCCCTTCAGGGGTCACCACAACAATTCATTCATCTGCATGTCCCCATGTTCTGCATCCTCTTCCTCGCACCAACCAACCTCATTTCCTCCTTCATTTCATTCGTTCTACTCATCAAACATGTTTTTCTCTGCTTATTTCTGCATCCTGGAGATGCTCTCATGGCGCTCTGTGTGGCAACAGCATGTTCTGCCATGATCGCACCACAGCCTGAGCCCCGCCAGACAACAACAACAATCTTAGACCACGTCAGGATCATCAACATAACCCCTCCTTTCCACCAGATGCGTAACGTCAGTGAAGTGTAATATGCGGCTGATAGCTGCCATTAAAGTCAGTGGAAGCGTTTCCACTGGGCGCGAAGCAATGTAAATCAGATGCGTCTCAGAAGCGCAGTGCTGCGGCCTTTATGCGGCAGTTCTATTTTTTACACACTACACTTCTAAAACACGTTAAGCTCAGCAGTTTAGTTTGAACCAGACAGGCAATCAGGCATTCGTCAAAATTAAAATACCCGGATAAAAGAAATAAATAAATAATAAATAAAAGGACACGTGCAGATT
The DNA here is from genome assembly GCA_006937955.1 of Pachypanchax playfairii. Lineage (NCBI taxonomy): Eukaryota > Metazoa > Chordata > Actinopteri > Cyprinodontiformes > Aplocheilidae > Pachypanchax > Pachypanchax playfairii. The sequence continues at coordinate 981,255 of SSNP01000127.1, read as the reverse complement.
GGTGTTTGCAGGACTAAAAAAAATACATATTCTGTGATGGGTTTGAAGTCCGTAGGTGGTGTAAAAATAAGACACATACATTCTGAATACATGCTGTCGTCTTTTTCCATTCTTTATGTTGTGTACAGATGAAATCATATCTCCCAGGACCAGCTGGATGGAATGCTTTACACGAGTGATACGCGTCTGAAACATTCCCGGTAGGAAGGGACGCCCAGCTGATTTCGCGTGCAAAACGCTACACATCGCTGACGTATCCAGTGTAAATGAGGGGTAATATGGAATATGACTAGAAACAGGGACGTAATGTCGAGGTTGGTGCCAAAACAAAACTAGTTCCCCCTAGTGGCCAGCTGCAGGATACATTTTCAGTCACACAGCCCTTCAAATAGGACATTTTTCTTTCCAAAAACATTTAAATTAAACACACCACCTAAATGTTATAGTGGTGTTGAATCCAACATAGTTCTTAGTCTGTTGTTGTTTGTTGAAATACAAAGACCCCTCAAAAACCAATTCATGTTCTGGCAAATGTTTACGTCAGAGAACAGTCATCATTTGTATGAAGGTGCTTTTTTTTACGTCACACACTTTTACTTGTACTTTCTGTTGTTTGTGCACATCTGTATCTGCTTTACAAGTGAGTGTTAAAGGTTAAGCTCTTGAAGCAGAAAATGTGTAAATACAATTATCAGATTTGCCTTTTAACTACAGAAAAATGTAAACGTGCACCCCCTCTTACTACAGTAACCACAAACTGGAACTTGGAGGTTTCAAGAGTTTTTTTAAGTTTTACGAAGGTCTGTGGTCTGAGTTAAGTGATGTACAAGTAGACTCAGCATAGTGCTGATTACTTCTCCGTTAAGCATCGCAATAAAAGAAAATATCTTGACTTTTAGGAGATTACTTCCCTCCCCATGTAGGCGCTGCTAGTTTCTGACTGATACCTCGTAACAACCACATTAAGCTTGTATCACACTGTGATTTCCATTTGCAGTGGAAACTGTCTTAATTGCCGCTGTCTGTTTATGTGTCTAAACCATTTCTCTGACTTCTTTGTACCAACTACATTTTCTGGAGCTCGACGAGTCTGTAGACCCACAATTAGCGCCAACCATAAACAACCGGAGTCCCTCTGAGCTCTGCCACGGGTGGCTGCCCTCACAACGACAATCTGGAGTTTCCCTTTTGTCCTCGAATGTGTCAGATGTAGAGCCAGCTGCCCACCATGAGATTTAAACAGTACACCCACTGAGAGCGCTAAAAGAAAGTCAGAGAGTCACCGGAGAATCATTTAAAGGGATAAATGTATTTATACAGCAGAGAGGATACATGGAATCAGATGTTGTGACTAGACTCTATGAAAATATAAAAGATATTTTTAAGTAACAAACATTTAGAAGGCATCAGACTCCATTTCTGACCTTCAGAATCATATTTAATTTTAGTTTGCTGATGCCATCTACATATGATGTAAGACCCTGGCTGTTGGATTGCACTTGCCACTTTTTTATTGCCTTGGCTTTAATGCAGTGAAATAACATCATGGTTCAAGTATTACTGGATCGCAGAGCATCCACTCAGTAAGATGTCAGAGTCCATTTCTTTGCAACATTCTTGACTTCTAGACCAACTTTTGGAGTAAGATCATCATCTTATTTCAAGGTACTATAACAGCTTCAATTGAAGTTTCTAAATGTTCCATTTTTTTGATTCAAACACCCAAGACAGACAGATTTATCAGACAAATGGAAAATGCACTTATTTTCATTTAAAGAGGCCCTTCCATTAAAAATTATGTTTCTGAGGTTTCTGTTGAATATTTTAGCTCCACAGGTGTTCTTACCTTCATAGTTGGTGTGAAAACAGGTCAACAACTTCTCTTTCAGTTTTTATCTCTCAAACTACGCAGGTGGCGATAAAACCCGAGTTCTCCCGAGTTCGAACGGCCTGTATCTGTTTCGTCACAACTCCTTTGTTCGTTAGTATTCATCAGCTCCTGCAGTTGAAACCACGCCTAGCATGCTGCTGGCTAAAAGCTGTAGCATAAGAGGTAGCAAACAGGAAGACATGCAGACAGATTGAAAGGTCTGTTTCCTGACGTTTTTTATATATTAAATGTTTCATATTACTGGTTAATACTAAGGAAATAATCACAAAGTCCTGAAATTTGTATGAAATGGCCTTTTAAAGATGTTAAGCTTTTTTTTTGCTAGGGCCCTGTGAAATCCTATTTTTCAGTTTTTAATTTCCATTTTTACTTTTAAGACATATTAGACCTTAAAATAGTCGTAAAATAGTATGGAATCCTTCTCAATTTTGTTTTTAGTGGTTTTTTAAGATGAAAATTTTACTTGATGTTTCATAACTATCATAGACTCTACATTAGTAATGTGATTGTGTTTGAGTTGACTTGACCAAGGTTGATGCTTCAGATGAAGTAGCCTGTAATATCTGCTGTTTTTGTTGAAAATTAGATTATTTTCTTTGGGAATTCTACATCTTTCATAGCTGCTTCTTCACCAACGTTTGATTCGAGCTACAATTTTCTGTCGAGGCTTCACCTGAAAACAGCTCGATGAGGTCTTCTAGATGAAGCTTTAATTCCATATACCCAGTTATAAACTCTATATGAGGCACGTTTTGCTCCTACTCATCATGGTTGCATGTAGAAAAGTTGGTGTTCGCTTAGTTCTTCTTTATATTTTATACAACAGTTTAATCGTTGCATGTATTCGCACAGTTTTTGTGCCTAAAATCTTAAAGAAAAGTTGTTCTACTGAATCATAGAAATCTTTGGGATGCTGTTTCACTTTTAACACAAGGTTCATGTCATGGAGGTCTTTGTCTTGTGTGTCTGTGCTATGTTGGGGGGACTCGCTGGTCAGCTTTCCCCCATGCTAACAGACAGATTGTTAATGGAAACACTGATTTGTTGAATCTCATCCATTAAATTCCAAGATGTTTTCGATTATTTTTTTAATTCTTGCATTTCCATCCACCTTTTCCATGTTGCAGAAATCTCAGAGCTCCAGATTACTAAAGTTTTCAGGTTTTTGTAACATGAGACATGCATGTTGCCATGGAAACAAGATATTAAATTCATTCTCCATGGACCAGTCAGCTGCCCCTACTGTGGCTTAATTTAGCTCGGACATACCTGTGTGGGATAAAAAGATGTTGTCATTGCAGCTTTTCTCCTCAGTTTACTCTAAATGTAAAAACATTTACAATAAGAAACAAATGTTGTCTTTAAGTAAACAAGTAGTTATTAACAGGTATGAACACATCTTTTAATCACAAACTTTTTTTCTGTACGGTCTGTCTGGTACAACCAGGATTGTTGAAACAGGTCATGTTTCCAGTCAAACACAGTAAAGTCATGTGTGGTTTTGGGGTTAGTGTAATGCAAAGTCTTTGATCCAGGTTCTGTTGAGTTTGGCATATTTTCCTTCCCCATAGGGATCTTGGTGTTTGCCTCAGTTAGAGATCAAAGGCTCACCCTCCATTCAAAGTGCATAAAACTCATACAGACGGTGTTTAAGATCCTGACGACAGTGGATTGGCAGGATGGCTCAGACTTTCTGATCTCAGTGTAGCCTCTTTAAGACAGGCCATGAAAAATGGGAATGTTCCTGGCTTCGTCCGTTGCGCTTTTCTGTCTGAAAGCGCCATTGCGGTGTCGGCCCGCATAATCTGGTCCGGGACTTATCCTACGGAGGACCTAGTAATAAGAGCCGACTTTACGCGGTACAGTATTTGTTTTCAGACAGACAGGAGATGTCCCGGGAACACGGGAGGGGTGTGGGGCGGTGGGGAAACTAAGAATGCTGAAAACACACACATTGATGATGCATCTCACGTGAATGACAGTGTTTAAGACCACGTGATTTACCCCCGACCAAAGCACAATCCAAAACACTCAGTCATGTTCCAACGTTTTGACCAGAGCTCCAGATCTTCTCAGATCATTTGCCTTTGATCATCGTTCAGAGACTGATCCGATCTCACCACCGTCCCCTGATCCTGCTCATCATCCTGCAGCGTTGAGCTTACTTCAGGAGCCAGGTGGAGTCTCCACCGGTGACGGTGAGGGAGCAGAGTGGAGAAGCTGGAGTGGACGGCGGTGAGATCGGATCAGTCTCTGAACGAGGATCAAAAGCAAATGATGAGAAGATCTGGAGCTCTTGTCAAGAACGTAGAAAGAATGACTGAGCGATCAGCAGGTGAGATCCGAGGCAAGCACCGTTAGTAGTTCCAAGTACACCTGGCTGCAGCTCCCCGCCCTCACCCCCCTGAATTTCCATGCTGTTTGAAAGCAGCCGAAAGGCAATGCTCCAAAAAAAAGTCTGTAAATACAACTCTGGTTAAAGACCCGATCGAATTGGCCGCAAATATTCCCGAACGTCTGTCTGAAAACGGCTTGTGATTACTCAGGAACAATGTCCATCATTACAGCAGCTTCAAACCGAAGGGTCTGTGGATCATGAACATGGAGAGCTTAAGGAGCAGCTGCAACCTTCCCCAGTGTTGTTGGGTTTCAATGAAACCGTTTGCTTCGTGGTAGCGATAGCTGCATGTGTTTGGTAACTTTACTGATCAGTATCGCTTAACTGCCCTAAACAGATGCAGTAAACCATTCAGCTGTCTGTCTGTGGAAGAATACTGTGGTGCTCTGCCAATTAGAGCAGGAGGAAGGAAATGGTCAGCACTGAAGCTAAGAGTAAAGAGGGTCCCAGAGGAGACTTGGACCGGATTTGTGTTTGAATTCATTCTGAGGGCACTTTACATCTCTTATTGCAATTTAACTTAAAAAGGTTTTCTCCGTCTGTAGAGCAGTCTGATGATTTTATCTGTGAATTAGTAACTGCTCATTAAAGTTTGCTTTGTTTGATCCTGATCAAGGAAGATTGTCATTTAATACAAACTCCCGTCCTGGTATCCAAACCCAGAAACCAGTCGTCGGCAAAAATATTAACATGTGTTTTCAGAGCCACCCTCCACCCTGTTTGACCTCCAGTATTAGTGTTGGGTTATACATTAAAGATGGAGTTGTCTTTAGCAAATTGAGTCTCTTGAAATAAAAAAAAAAAGGCTTGCAGCATAAACAGATTTGTCCAGCTGAACTCGGTACCAACAATCCCTTATATAGCGTGTTTTTATTCCTGAGCCGACGCCTGTAAAGAGGGTGAAAACAGAATGTCATGCCTGCAGGGATGAATTTAAAGAAGGGGAGTGGTTCATGTCCAATTTCTGTTGACTCATTGCTTGTAATGACACGTGGGACTTGTCAGGGTTAAAAGGTTTGGAACAGCTTGTTAGTCTGCTGGCAGCATTAATTCACTCAGTTGTTTTAATTTAGTGGTCTGACCGCTGTGTATCTGGATCAGAGGTCTGCAACCTGCACCTCTAGGGGCATATGTGGCACTTCAAAGTGGCTCCTTGGAACATCAAGATGAACCTGAGTAACAACAGGAAATTGATTATTTTAGCAGTTTTTTCATTCAATTTTTTTTTGCCACCTGAACATAGAATTTCTGCTGCAGAATGACACTAATATTAAAAAAGAGGCTGTTCTGTCTGTGTGAACTGATTCCAAACACAATTCCCATTGAAAGTAGCAAATAATTTTACAAATCACTTGGACATTTTTTCTGCATTCAAGGTATTAAAATATGTGATTGTTGTATTATAAAGAGATTCTTCATGTAAAAGAAACTAAGACCTCGCTCTGATAAAAGATGCTACCTCAGACACAAAGTAAAAGTTGTTTTCTTCTGTGGAAATTCATATAATAAATTAGCAAACTACATCCTTCCAACTATGTTTTAGAACTCTTTGTTCCTTTCTAGGATCTCTGTGGGGGCTGGTGTTTATCTCCAACAGCATGAAGGACAATCTGATGTTTGTTTGTTTTTTACAAACATAAAGGTGAAACTTCACACTTTAACTATAATTGGTTGTCTTATAGTATAAATGGTTTTATCTTCATTTTAAGGGTCAAAATGACTTTGTGGCTTTTTACAAATTGTATTTATTATAAGTGATGAGAAAATGGCTCTTTCAGTTATAAAGGGTTCAACACCTGGTCTAGAAAGACCCATGTTTTTATCAGGTACACATTCAGCTTAGTTGCTCACAAATCAAATCATTCTAAAAGGTAATTAATCAATTCATAACATACATATATTTAAAAGATATATATCAAGTTCATAGACTTTTATTTTGAAGTGTAAAATTGATATTCAGGGTAGGGCTGGGCGGTATACCGGTTTGTACCGGAAGCCTGTGTTTATTTTTGTTATGATATGAATTTTTCTCATACCACTATACCGGTGAACAGCTAAGACAATTCCCAGAACGTCTGCAGTGGAAACGTATTTCTGTGGGAATCGATTTTAGTGCTACTCGCTAACGTGAAAAATAAAGAATGGCTACTGGCGGGGCTGAAACAGCAACACACAGACAACTTATTCCAAAAGGAGGACCCATGTCTGTAGTACAGAATTTCTTTGGCTTGAAAAGGTCAGATGTAGACCAAACAACTGTCAATTGCATTAGCCGGCGGCGTTAAAACTAGCAACTTATGCCGCTTTTCCACCGACAGAACACAGTGCGGCTCGGTTCACTTTAGCCCCCTGCGGACCCTTTTCCACCGCCTTTCTTGGGTCTTAACCGCGTCATTCCGTGACAACCCGGCCTCTTTTTTCAGACCACCTCCTCGATGGTCCGAAGCGGCCCAAAGCGGGCCCACACGCCCACCTGTCTACTGATTGGTCCAGTAAACTGCTACCAGTGACACGAGTACCTACGTAGTGGTAGCCCCTGATTGGCCCGGCTGTGTGTGGCGTTCACGTGGTGTGATACAGAAGCGCTCCCGCAAAAGGCTTTAAAAAAAACTCCCAGCAACCATACAAATATTTTACTTTAAAATACAACTGACTTTGGACAATGGCGACTTCCTCCCCAAGAACCAAAAATCAAACCAACCAAAATGAACCACAGACAGAGTGCAAAGTACAAAAACCCACGTATATCCGCCATTGTTGTTGTTGGTTCACGCGCTGTAATGTCACGGACAAAGACTTTTGCACACCACTTTTCATAGCCAGATGGGCACGCCCATATCCCCACTTACGTCCGCTTTATGTTTCCACCGCCTCAAGCGAGTTGATCCGCGCTATACTGTACCGCTCTCAAGCGCGCCGTGCCATCCTGCCAATCCACTGCCGAAAAGGGGCATAACCTAATCACTGCCCCCTATTGGTTATCATATTTTGAAGAGGCTTTGTAAAAAAAAAAAACATGGTACTGTGCATATGACAGTAAAACGGGCTATTTAGAGCCAATCTAATACAGTAATTATTTACTTATGAGAAGATAGTGTGGGTAACATTGGTCGAATAAAAAAAAATACTGTCAAATACCGCAAAACTGATATAATTTATAAAAAAACTGGGATGTAAAAATTTTTCCCAGCCCTAACTCAGGGTTCGTGCAGGGTCTTAAAAAGTCTAAAAAAATCTAAAATTCATAAGTTTAAATTTTAGGCCTTAAAAGTCTTAAATTCGCCAAGAATTTTGTACAGCGTCTTAAATTTATTTAGGTCATGTCTTAATTTTTAATTTGTTTGTTCCCAAGAAGCGTTGACCACAGAAAATAGGCTGAAACTGTAATCTGACGTTGTCTGCCTTTATGAGGGCCTCTGATAGCTACCTGTGTTGGTACGCTGTGAACAAACTATAAATCTTACAATAACTGGAAGTTATAAATTCTCAGTTGGTGATATTTGTAGCCTGTGTATGGTTAGCTAATCACCAAGTCTGGTGAGTCACATTGGCTCCTTGTAATTTAAACATGGGAAAATGTGTTTTCAACAACACTTGGCTTGATATCAGTGTGTTTTGCAGTTGTTTGGAAGAGGTCCCCAACAATCGATACAAAGCTCGCTGTAAACTTTGCAAGAATACCATCCAGCTAGGGACCCTGGGTGTAAATGCGCTTAAGTCTCACACTAAGGCAGAGAAAGTTAGTCGAGTTTTACTTTTCACTGTAAAGCTGATGAAAAAACCTTCTCTCATCCAATAATTTTACATAAGCAAACAGATAATAAAACAGCACTACTGTGCAAACACAGTTGGTCTGTACAGATTTTGACGTAGAAAATATTCAGAGGTAACTGAAACCATCCAAAAGTTTGATTCTGGAAGAGTAAATGGAAACAGTCTTTGACAGCCGTGTCATTGTGTACTCATCCCCTGCTTCAAAGCGGATTTTTTTTAAATGATAGGAGATTTTCAATTAGATGCAGCAGCACCTTTTGTGTATTTTTTTCTCATACTTGACACTCACCAGTATTGTGCTGTTTTCTTTTTTTAATTTCCCTCTGTATTGTTAGTTAGTGCAGCAATGTGTGCTTTATCATCTAATACTAATGAGATCCTCAGAATATTACTGATTTTGATAAAACTGAAATCAGAACACAAGTTAAAAATAGCAACTTAAATAATGGCTAAACCAAAAGCCAAACATGTCAGCTGTCACATATTACACATGCTAAGTTTCTTTAATGTCACCTGAAACAACGTTTGTGTTCATATCACTTGTAACAATGTAAAATGAAACCAAGATTGTTAGTTCACATGTGTGTCTCACAGTCATGCTGCAGCTGCTTCTTAGCTCAGACAGGGTTGACAAGGAGATCAGGCACTTGTGCTCGCTGGTTTGTTCTAGATTTCTTTAGAATTTAACAACAGTTTGTGCAGAATTTTATAATGCTTAAATTTTGTGCTTATAAAGCTTAAAGTTTTAGTTATTTTGGGAAACTACAGATGAAGTCATTAGGTTGGTAAAAGTCCTTTAACAGCAGGCACATCTCCAGCAACATGGTCTTGAAATTGCTGTAACTCTGGTACTGGTTTTGCTATGAGAAACTCAAAGGGTGGAAGACATTATGCACTTTATGGGGATTTTTGGTTACTGTGTTACTGTAAAGTTACTGTGACTCAAAGCATTTGCAAGGTGCTAAAGACGAAGAGAAAAATCAGCTTCACGTTGCTGTAATCCCTCGAATATTTAGGCAAAAGTAAACATTCAAATGACTTGTGAAATATGAGAAAAAAAATGCTTTATAGTAGGGATGCACCGAAATGAAAATTCTTGGTCGAAACCGAAAATGAGGAAACCAAGGCTGAAAACAGAAACACCAAAAGAAATGTTGGTCAATTAACAAAACATAAACTTTCTAGCTCTGAAAAAAAAAATTGCTGCGATATCTCAAAAAGACTAAATAAAGGGAGACAATATTTTTGTTTTAGTAATTTGTGAAATAAGTAGGACATATATTTAGTTTGCATCAAGAAACCCCATTAAACAGAAATTTATGGTTTATGGTATCATTTTCAGTGTTTTTGGTAGAAGTTTTAAATGTCCTACATTCTTAAACGTTGCTTGAATGCACTAGGTCGCATGCAGGTATTCAAATAAAAAAATATCAAACATAAATTCCCCATAAAACAGTGCAATTAAGAACCAAAATGAAAGATTTTAAATGTTAAGTGTTTCGTGCAAAATAGGTCCTCTGATTCAGGGCTTGTTGTTGCTGCTGCACTCAGTCAAACACTGTGCGTCTCTCTGTTTTTAGGTGTATTTTAGCGAGTTGTTTGGTCAAATTACTCGTGTTCCCACCTTTGCAAGCAAAGCGTTTATTGCGTTTGTGACAACGTGTATTGTCGGCATCTATTTTTGTAAAATGAAGCCAAATTTTGGATCTTTTTGTTCGCTCTGTCATCGTACCTGCGTGTAACTGCAGGTGAGCGGAGCTTCTAGTGAGAGCACGAGACAAACACGGGAGCGCGCAGCTGTGCCCCCTCCCCGTCGTGTATGTGTACTTGTTAAGGAGGAGCTGGCTGCCAATGGCCTATATGCACGCATCACTTCCGCATTCCCCGGAAGACCGCAGTCCTACTTCCGATTGTTGGAGTAATCGGCGAAGCTGAGTGAAATGACTGAGGTTACTTTTATTTATTCGTAAAATGCATAAATCAATGCTTTTTAAAATATTGGTCATTTATGATAGATTAAACAAGGACAAAAAGACTGTCTATAAAACATTAAATCACTTTATAGGAGATCTTCAGCAAGCGAGCCCTCATCCAGCAGCTGAAATGTAAACAATCTTGAGGAAACCATTTCTAGCAAACTGAAAACATTCCTGTTTAACAGTGAATGGAAAACAAATATATAAATAAAGCACTACATGTTTACCTAAACCTGTCTCCCATATCCATGTAATGCTACGTTTTAGTATTCTATCACTCTTCACTTACTGTAAGAAGCTACCCGAGCTAATGCTAATGATTCGCAAGGCTAATTTCTGTTAAAAAAAAACATTAATTACCTTGTATAAAACCTGATGTCATCATCAGAAGGAGCAAACCGCTCCAAATCAAACTTTCAGCTGACTGCCATCTCCTCCACCTGCTTCTGGAGCTTTGAGAGCTCGGACCGGAGTTCTTCTGTCTCATCCAGGCCTAAGTCCACTGCTGCTGGCTCCGTGGTGTAGCAGTAGTTGTGGTCATGGCAGTCAACCTCCATTACTGTCTCCCTATCATCAGGGACAGCAAGGGTGTTTGGTCACTCTGTTCGATCCCAAACACTAGGACGAGTGGCAGGCAGAGAGCAGCTGTTCCACTCAAAACAGGACCGGTGTTCAGAAGTCTGCGTCCACCTGATGTAGCAGGCTTGATCAGATCAGCAGATGAAAAATGACAACTGCAGACTCTTGTATGGACTGTGATCTTGAAGCAGTCTCGTCGGATTTTAACTAACCACTTTTTCTGTAACTCACCATCTTTCGGGAAAGTGTGAAAACTTAAAAAAGAGTTAAACCTTGAAGACGCTGTGCATTTTGGTACACAGCAGTGGTAGCTAGCTGTGCTGTCTTCTCTCTTTTGAAAGGAAAACTTAGCCCTCTTGGATGTCATCCTGTACACACGTGCGCGTGTATACAATTTAGAGTTAAACAAAATGAAAAACAAGATAACTGAAGTAGTTGGAACAATTGTCAAACTCAAAGGGACAACACAGGCTAGCTTTCAGCAGGACCAGAAAAAGGCTCCGTGCATAGAGTCCATACGGTGTTTGGCTTGTCTTTATTTCTCCCGCAAAAGATTAATACGACGTTAATTTACCATTAAGAGGAACGATAAGGCTGAAGCTTATTGGTCCGGGTGGACCATCAGAATCAGCCCTGGGGTTAATTTAATACCCATCCCTACAGACGGCACTGAAAGTATTTATTTATATCCCCAAAACTGACTGCTACAGCCCCTTTTACGGTGGCACTGTTCACTCATGAAGTCACGCGTTTTGGCCATGTTGTTTCGGTGATTTAGATCTTTCGGCTGAAAACGGAAAATGCACTTTTGGGTAATTTTCGGCTGAAATTTTTTGGTGGCCGAAATTTCGGTGCATACCTACTTTATAGAATTGTATCAACGACACTGGAGACAGAGGACTTTATATGCAACTATGGTTCTGTTACAGGTCAGACTGGATGCCTCCCCTCAGCTGACTCCTTTCAGTGAGAAGCAGTAGTGGCTGTATTTCGGGTGAATCCATTACCTCATCTTTTGGAAAGGGCTCTGTATTCAGCCATTTTTGGACCTTGCAGGGTCTTCAGGGGTGCATTATGAGTGACAGGGTGTGTGATAACATGACAGTGATTTTAAGCATGCACAAAACTTCTGTTACATGGTTGTGGTCTTTCAATGTGGTGGCAGTGTATCAATGGGATCCATGTGCAGCAGTGTGGTTTAGGAATTGAGAATTTGAAACAGGTCTGGCCTTGCTAACCTCATACCTAGACTACAATTCCATCAGATGGTAGGGTCTGTCTAACTTTGCTTGGTCCTTGAAATGGTACAAAAGGTAAGTAGTGAACTTACAAAGGTAAAGTTATGTCAAACTGAAAAATAGTATATTTCAGAAAAAGGCCTTTTTCAAGAAACACAAACTGTGTTAATAATTAAAAGCTGCCCTGCAGCAGTGGACGTTGATCAAGCCTTGAAATCTGGTGCTACTAATTTCCACAGGTGTTCAAACTTTACTGAATTACTTACAGCCCCCTCTGTCTTCATAACTCCGTGGTACCATACCCCTGTGAGCATCAGTTAAACTGTGTTGTACTGCAGAAAGTAGTGTGTTGCAACTAAAATGGTGAGAAAAAGGCAACTGTCAATGGAAGAGAGACAAACCTTTGTAACAATAAAAATGTAGGTCTTTCCTACAGATACATTGCAAAGAAAGTCAAGGTGTCAGTGACTGACTACAGTGTCTTTCTCCATCAAAAAGCACTCAGAAACTGAGACAAACTCTGACAAGAAGCGGTGTGGTTGACCCAAGGCCACAACTGAATCAGACAAGTTTCTGAGAATTAACAGCTTGAGTGACAGACGGCTCACAGAAAAACAGCTTGAAGCACAGCTTAAGAGTGGTTGTAGTAAGCAAGTCTCATTTTCAATTGTGAAGAGAAGACATCGAGCTGCAGATTTGACAATATGAGTTGCAGCAAAAGACTCATTCCTAAGATGTCAGAATTAGACAAAGAGGCTTGTCTGGGTCATGAAACACCACCATTGGACTACTGAAGTCTGGAAGAAGGTATTATGCTGATGAATCAAATTAGAAAATCTTTGGTTCATCATGCAGGGTCTTTGTACATCGTCAAGTTGGCAAAAGGATGATTCCATAGTATGTGGCATGAACTGTCAAACATGGAGGAGAAAGTCTGATGAGCTGGTGCTGTTTCACTAGATCCAGGTTTGGTGACTTGTACAGAGTGAGAGGCATCCTGAACCAAAACGGTTATCACAGCATTCAGCAATACCATGATGCAGTACCCTCTGGTATGCACCTAGTCGGTCAGGGGTTTATCGTACAGCAAGATAATGACCCAAAACAAAGTCAAAGCTCTGCCAGAACAACAAAAAACTGACTTTGATAAGACAAAACTTCAGAAAACATTTTAGTCTATTATGATTGGCTTTACATTGAAAGAAGATTTCCAAGTTTCTCATCTAGAGGCTTGATAGGTCAAATAAGTCTTGAGAAGCATTGCAAGGTCTTCATCGTTAGACAAGAGGCCCTACTGACATGACTTTTATGGTCTTTTGTCTGCTTTTTATAATTTACTGGTTTCAAAACAAATAGCTGGGATGTTTGAAACATTTGCCTATTTTATTTGGCACAAACACAGAAAAAAACCATCATTACCAGTTTTCTGGTTCTAAACAAAAAGCCTTTTTTATCAGCCTCTATCAGTGTTGTTTCAAATGTTGGAATGCAGAGTACTTAGTGGTGACATTAATCTTATCTCTTGTTTTCCCATTTTTATTTTATTTTGCAGGAAAATTGGATCGCTGCAGCCTGAAGAGACACTGAAACAAATACCGGAGGATTCAAGGAAACACCAAAACCAGCCGGTAAGCCAAGTCAGAATTTTCATTGGTAGTGTACTTTGGACTTCCTGCAAGAGTAGATTTTTCTTTGAAAGCTCCTGCAGAGTTTGGAAACTATGCTGCAATGGTCAAAGAGATTGCATCGTTACATTGTTATTTTTGTGGAAAAGTGTTCACAGGGCACAAATGTAATATTGATTGACATGAAGTAGTAAAATAACATAAAAATTGCATTTCAGATACACTTATCAAGTATCAAAAACAAGTATTATTGAAAAAAAGGAGCTACAAAATAACTCCCAAAACACAAAAACCCCACACATATGCTTTCAGAATATATATAATCATTCTGTCTCCCTCATTAATGTCCTTGTTTTTTTCTTTTCTTTTCTTTTCTTTTCTTTTGCACCAAGACAAGTTTCAAATTTTTATGTGATAAAAATATTGAGCGTTTCCTGGTATGCACGATGCTGTGTGTCAATATTTAAAAAAGATGAATAATATTCTACTCTTACAACATGAGAAAGTTTATAAAATTAGGGCATAACTCTGAATACTGTGAGAAATAATCTTACTCTTGTCTCTGATGGACTTCGAGCTGGTTTAGGCGTTAATTTAATTTCTAATCCAAGAAATCTAACCTGAAAAATGTTAACAATATTGACACTACACCTGCCCTAGGTGAAACAACTGAATATTTCTCTGTCACTTTTTGAGATTTTGGCATATGTTGCAATTTGTAGATGGTCCTTGTGCCTTCGCGCACCAGCATGTAGATTGATGCAAGTCTCCCAGCGAGGAGGACGGTTCGTTTCGAAGAACAAACGATTATAGCTTGCAGTCTACCTTGCTGTGATTGCACTGAGGTGTTGGTTTTGTAAAAGCAATGCTCCGATGATAAGTTATTGATCTGGAAAAGTTGAATCGGTGAATATTTTTCTAACTTTACCGAAGTTTGATCCTCTGCTTCTCTGCTCCACCTTTCCTTTCCCTGGTGACACCTCTTCATTTTCGAGTGAAAGGTGTGGAAATAGGGGAGGAGAGGGGGGTGATTGTGCTCCCACGCCCTCTACCTGCTGCATGAGTGAGCGTCACTGGGGCAGATGGTTTAATGAGCCACATGGCAGATTGTTTATTTAAGAATCAAGCTCCACCTGACCGTCAGCCCAATCACGAGTGGGTCAGTTCGGCAGCCAGGCCACCGGGAAACCTCCCGGTGATCACGACGGCCTTTCTGCGGCTGGACTCAGCTTACATAGAGTAAGTTGTAAACATCATCTGATCGGCCCGCTTTGATCTACAGTACTTTAAGAACTCCTATCAAAACCGATAGCACTCCTATCAGCCGATTTCGATCAGATGCCGATCGATCGGTGCATCTCTAGTTGATATAGGGTTGGTTGGGAATACAGTAAAAAAGCATAAAGGGTGTCTCCAAACATACACATGGTATTTCTTTTTATACGGTCATCTGCTGTGAATTGAGTCTCTGCCATACAACAAGTTAATCTGAGGCAGAAACATTTAGCCTGCCCTAAATTACAAGCAGTAATGAGACAGCATCACAAGCCTTTACAGGCAGACAGTAAAACTGTAAAAGTATCTGATAAATGGAAAACGCAAAAAGTGTCTGAACCATTTAAGTGGGTCTGAACTCAAAAAGATAAAACAGCTTCATTTGCAAAGCCTAAATATAATTTTCCCACTTTAGGAAAAGTTTAGGTCCTAATATATTTCAGAAAGTTGGTTTTCTGCACAGTAAATGCACTGAGGATATATTTTATTTGTTGCATAACACTCAGATACGAGTTGAGTAATTTGTATCAGGATTTATGACATATGGGTGATTTATTTAAAAAAAATGTTCATGTTATTTTTCTGAATTTGTGTTTTGGGGGCAATGCAGTAAGAAAAATAGATCCCACATTCATGACTGTAATTCAGCTGTAACAAATACAATGAAGTGCTGTGAATCTGCATGGTGCAACAAAATCTTTAATAATAAACTCACGCCTAATTTCAGTGGATTAGTTCACATGTACAAGACTTAATTGAACTGACTGGCTCATGCTAGCTTGTTTCTGACGGGGTTTTCACAGTCCAGTCAGTCATGTGCTGACAAAAGTCATAGATTCAAGATTCATAAAATCATGTGGATTTTGTTAATCTCTTTTAAAGAGCAACTCACCCTCAAAACAGCTTTTTTCTGCTTATAAACTGTATTAGTGGGTCTTTACCAAAGCAACCTTTCAGTTTCTTTCATTTTTTGACATTTACATGTTAACTTGTTAAATTCTACACTTTTTGGTCTAAAAACATCTTAGTGCTGCCCTCTTAGGGTTGAAAGGTGGGTACTGAATTTGAATTTTGTGCCTACATCAGCGGTTCATGCCTACGTCAGCATCGTCTATAAGACACGCCTCCTGGAGTATAAAACCATCTCTCAGAAAGACACACTTGCACCTGCCCGCCCGTTTTCTCCAGCTTCTCACCAAAGCTGCACAGAGGGATTTAGAGCAACTGGCTGAAAACTACGACAAACAGAATAACTAATATAATTAAAATCTGGACCAAGACTTTATTTTACTGCAGTGATTGTGTGAATGGGATTTGTGCACGTTATATTGCTATTCAGACATTTACTCAGACCCCCTTAGCAACACGGCAGTAGCTTTAGCATGGTGGCTAACAACAATCAATCGGTAAACTACTCTGAAAACTACAACAAAGAGAATAACTATTATCAGTAAAATAATAATTAAATCAGGGCAAAGACTTCCCTGCAGTGGTTGTGATTGTGTGGATGTGATTTATAGACGTTATATTCTCATCATAGTTGGGTTACAAGTCTACAACAAGGCAGAGTCACACTGAAGCAAATCTAAACATGGAGAAGTGCTACACGTCAATCACAGCTTAGGCCCGCCTCTTAAAGTGATGTCTACTTCGGCATTTTTCAAAATAAGCAGTTAGAAGGCAGGAAGATAATTTAGAGGGGGTGAGTTGCTTGGACTGAGTTGGACTTTGATGTTTCAGTGGGCTTCTTTACCAAAGTTGACTGTTTGGATTGGATACTCTGTGTGTGTGTGTGTGTGTGTGTGTGTGTGTGTGTGTGTGTGTGTGTGTGTGTGTGTGTGTGTGTGTGTGTGTGTGGGTGGGTTTGTATTTCTGACCTCCTGGGGACCCGTTTCCTGACTTTTACTATCTTTCTGGGGTCCGAGGGTTCTTGTGGGGACCGAAGCCTGGTCCCCATGAGGGGGACTCTCCTTTTTAGGGTTAGGGGTTAGGTTTATAGGTATGGTGTGAATAGAGTTTTAGTTAGTCTTAGGGTTAGTTATAGATCAGTAATGGTTAAGGTTAGTAAAAGGGTTTGGGTTAGGTATAAATCTAGTTACTAAAATCAATGGAAGTCAATGGACGGTCCCCATAAGGATACCAAAACACACTTGTGTGTGTGTGTGTGTGTGTGTGTGTGTGTGTGTGTGTGTGTGTGGGTTTGTATTTCTGACCTCCTGGGGACCCGTTTCCTGACTTTTACTATCTTTCTGGGGTCCGAGGGTTCTTGTGGGGACCGAAGCCTGGTCCCCATGGGGGGGACTCCTCTTTTTAGGGTTAGGGGTTAGGTTTATAGGTATGGTGTGAATAGAGTTTTAGTTAGTCTTAGGGTTAGCTATAGATCAGTAATGGTTAAGGTTAGTAAAAGGGTTTGGGTTAGGTATAAATCTAGTTACTAAAATCAATGGAAGTCAATGGACGGTCCCCATAAGGATAACAAAACACACTTGTGTGTGTGTGTGTGTGTGTGTGTGTGTGTGTGTGTGTGTGTGTGTGTGTGTGTGTGTGTGTGTGTGTGTGTGTGTGTGTGTGTGTGTGTGTGGGTGGGTTTGTATTTCTGACCTCCTGGGGACCCGTTTTCTGTCTTTTACTATCTTTCTGGGGTCCGAGGGTTCTTGTGGGGACCGAAGCCTGGTCCCCATGGGGGGGACTCCTCTTTTTAGGGTTAGGGGTTAGGTTTATAGGTATGGTGTGAATAGAGTTTTAGTTAGTCTTAGGGTTAGCTATAGATCAGTAATGGTTAAGGTTAGTAAAAGGGTTTGGGTTAGGTATAAATCTAGTTACTAAAATCAATGGAAGTCAATGGACGGTCCCCATAAGGATAACAAAACACACTTGTGTGTGTGTGTGTGTGTGTGTGTGTGTGTGTGTGTGTGTGTGTGTGTGTGTGTGTGTAAGTGGGTGTGTGGGTGGGTTTGTATTTCTGACCTCCTGGGGACCCGTTTCCTGACTTTTACTATCTTTCTGGGGTCCGAGGGTTCTTGTGGGGACCGAAGCCTGGTCCCCATAAGGGGGACTACCCTTTTTAGGGTTAGGGGTTAGGTTTATAGGTATGGTGTGAATAGAGTTTTAGTTAGTCTTAGGGTTAGTTATAGATCAGTAATGGTTAAGGTTAGTAAAAGGGTTTGGGTTAGGTATAAATCTAGTTACTAAAATCAATGGAAGTCAATGGACGGTCCCCATAAGGATACCAAAACACACTTGTGTGTGTGTGTGTGTGTGTGTGTGTGTGTGTGTGTGTGTGTGTGTGTGTGTAAATGGAGGCCAAGCCCTGTTTGAACAGTGAACAGCCGAAATACACCTGTTGTTTTGCTCACACACCAATATCAGTAAATTCTACAAGATTCCTCGTCATCTGCGTTTTCTGCATCACCAAAATCAAGGGTCAATAAATGTAGCTGACTTAAAATAAAAAGCAGGAAAAAAAATCTTCAGCTTGTTTTAAAGTTTTATCTTTTTTTCACATTTTTTGTTAAGTTGCTTCTGTGGAACTGCAGCCATCAGGGATCCTATTGAGTATCTGAACATTGTGAAAGTCAATGTTTATTGATCATCAGTAAATGGCCCATATTGTTGATTCATGGAAGCTCTTAAAGTCACTCTGATTATCGATTGTTGCATTCCCCCAACGTAATTGTCTGTGATAAATGAATCAGAAATGTGACCTGGCTCTTTTCTTTTCAAGTTACTGTTTCAACATTACTACTAAAACTGCGCTCGCTGTATAACTTCCACAGCAAATAATGTAAAGTTTTCCCATAAGGGTTGAGCCGGATAGCTTTTGGTCAATAATTGCCATAGAAAGCATCTCCACCTTCCAGGAAAGAGGTTGTGTGGGGCGAAAGCTTCATCTGTCCTTGAAGCTTTTTGTGTCAGTGGAGGAAAAAGTCAGCAGAGATCAATAAATTAGTAGGCGTCTGGTCCGCGTATTCCCATCACACTCCTGATCTGCCTCTCACTCAACCCCTGGTGTTTGCTTCACTCAGCAGAGTGCAGGCGAGCAGCTGTTGGAGTTCTCATCAGAGATCAGAAATGGATTTCACAAAGAGACACAGATGCCTAAGACATCAATATAAAATGATCTATGGGTCGGCCTTCTGCTCCATTTCTTCACTAATCTTCACTAAGAGATGACTTGACTTCAGTTTATTATTACCACATTTTATAAATTACAATAATTAGTAGTCTTTATCTAAAATCAGTAATCAGAAATTCATATCATATCACACAGAAACAAAACAGTCTAGTTGGGTAGCTGCATTGCTGACATGTTCTAATGTGTCTTTTGATTCTCTCCGCTGTCCTCTCCTGTCTTCAGATTCACTTTGAAACTTTTTGATACTTTCAAGAGTTTTGGGAAGGTTTAGGTGGTTGTTTCCCATTATTTCCACTAAGCTGTTTCTCTCCATGCTGCCTTCTGTAGTTACTCTGAGCCTGTTTAAACTTAGTTATGACAGGAATGTGCCGTTGCATGAGAAAAGGTCATCATTCCTCATGACCTGTCAGGGTTTTCTGCAGTTCTTAGTCAAGGCTGCTAAGATATGGTCATGCTTTCCCACATGTTCAGCTGTACTCTTTTTCATCAATAAAATGTGGGTATTTACAACACTGAGGGATAAACTGTTCTTTCCTCCAGTTCTTCAGTTAAAATGTGAGTGGTGGAATTTCCTTTGAAGGCTTATTTAATTCATTCTGTCTGGTTTTGAAATAAATCTGTTTATGTTCCAGTTTACCAGAGACAAATATTTAGAATCGTTGTGAACAAATGTTCAAATATTGCTGCTTTAATGACTTTTCCAAACTTCTGTTTATCCAGTTTTTTAATGGTTTCTGTGGTTTCCACAGAACCTCTTAAATTCATCTATGATGCATCACAGTTGTACATCAAGTGTCACCTGAGCTGGTCCCTCATTTATGTCTCATATTATTTATTTCTTACTTATTTTCACATTTTTATAAAGTTTCTGATAGTTAAGGGGTTATTGGGAATGCTAACTCTATCATGGGACCACTGTTAGCAACATCAGACATGCACGCTGTGGACACACACCAGTATCACATCTGTCCAAAACCTGAGATCAAAGCAAGTTACATTACCTGTTAAAAAAATCTAATTACAGCAGTAACTGCCATTAGTATAATTTTAATATAATTAGTTTGGCCTACTTAAGATGAAGGAGACAAAAGTCTTGTTGTTCAAAAGCTGAGTGTAATATGTAATATGTCGGTGTTAGGGTCCAGCTGTGGCCCAGGTCCAGCTGCGAACTGGGCGAGTGTCCAGCTGAGCATGTGTGAACGCAGCCACACTGGGTCCGCACCAAAACCAGGAAGCGGACTATATTGTGCAGCCGCCTCGTGTAGTTTTTTTTGCCCTGTTATCTGCTCATCATGAACTCATTGCTGCAGAATATTAATTTGGTACATTCACCAAACACAAAAGATCAAAACCACCAGAATCTGCTGCTACTCCATGTTTGTTTATGTTTCACTCTCCTGTGGCAGCACCAAGAAGAGCAGTAACTACAAAAGTATTGCAGTAACTCTACAGCGCCACCACAGGCGGGGATGTGAACATGCTCTAAGCTTATTTGGTCCGTTTTATAGATTGCAGTGTGAATCCAAACCGCACCAACTAAAAACACCTACAATGTTGCAATTTTGGTCCCCAATCGAACCGAGTCCGCCGGACTATCAGGTGTGAATACAGCCATAGGGTGCATTCACACCAGCCCTGTTTAGTCCGCTTGAATCGAACTCTAGTTCGTTTGCACAGAAAGTCTGCTTCGTTTGGGAAGGTGTGAACAGGCAACCAAACTCTGATTCAGACCAATCAAACTCTAGTCCACCTAAAAACGCGGGTGTCGGTTCGATTGAAACAAAGTCTGGTGCGGTTCGATTGCAAGTGTGAATGCAACCGCACCAAAAGCAGGAAGTGGACTATATTGTGCAGCCGTCTCAGCTGCCTCGTGTAGTCCTCTGTCTTGTTATCTGCTCATTCTGAGTCCAGTGCTGCAGAATATTGATCTGGTACATTCACTAAACACAAAAGATCCCAAAACCACCAGAATCTGCTGCTAGTCCATGTTTGTTTATGTTTCGCTCTCCCGCAGCAGCGCCAGGAAGGGCAGTAACAAGTAGTGCAGAAACTCTACAGCGCCACCACAGGCGGGGGTGTAACATGCTCCAAAGCTTATTTGGTTTGGTTCATAGAGTGCAGTGTGAATCCAAACCGCACCAACTAAAAACAGCAACAATGTTGCAACTTTGGTCCCTAATCGAACCAAGTCCACCAGACTATCACGTGTGAATACAGCCTTAAAGAAAAAAGATTCACATTATATTTGAATAAGATTTATTGTGAGTGTTTTTCCAAACAAAAATGTGAAGTTGTCTTTACATTGTAAAATGCTGCTCAAAAACATTTTGCTTTGCATCCGAGGAGTTTTATCAGTCCTTTTGGATGAGAAGATTATGAAAATTAAAAAGCTTCCAGATCCAACAAAAATGTCCAGTTGCTTTTTTTCCCAAACCTATGAGGATTATCATGGTTGGGATGACTGAGAACCTTCACCAACATACAGCTTAGAACACACCTGTTTTTTACAGAAATAAAAATGGGCAGGTCCTTCTAAAAATGACCCGTTTCACTAATAGTTTAATGGGACTTTTTAATTTACCTACTATATTTGCCTGATATCAAATAACATACTCTTTCTGATGAGTGTAAATATTCAAGTTCTGGAATGGATGATGTGGAAGTTTGAGATGTTTTCCGTCATGTTTTTTTTTTTTTGAAGTGCTTAACTCCCAGCTGGACCCTGTTCATCTGACCCTCTGTACCGTGTTATTTCAGCTGTGTTTACACACCAGCTCTGTTAAAGGTGGGGTGAAAACCTTCTTTTGGACTTCCCTTCTAGCATCTGTCAAGGCTTAAGATCAAAGAAGAATTTCCATAGCTCATGTGCATATTGAAAAGAGGTAAATTAAAGAAATAACCTTCATCTCTTCCAAGAAAATCCTGTAATGTAATTCATTGTCCTTGCTTTGTTGAAGTCTTACAGCTTTTAAACTACCCATGATGCACTCCCTGAATTTTGAAAGAAGAAAAGTTTAAATGATCTCAGTTATCTTCAAATATCAAAACTAGAGAAGTGTGAAACTCTTATCAGAACTCTGGCAGCAGCATTTTGGATCAATTGGAGATCTTTTGCAGAACTGTTAGAACATCCTGATAATAAAGAACAGCAATAGTCAAACCTAGAAATAGACTCTTTGTGCTGATACTCCAATTTTCATATTACATACTTCTTTCCTGGCAGTTGAGCAAAAAGGAAGGAGTAATGAGTTTAAAATGCATTATTTATGGGTGGGAAGAATGAGCCTTTGAGCTATAGATTAACTTTCATTTGTCATGCAGAGAATATTTGATACTCTCCTTGGTCCTCGTTTCATTCTCTTTAACTGAAGTGGATCATTTTGCCTAATTCGTTTAGAATGATCATCATCTTTATGATGGAAAGACCAACAACATGACTTCAGATTGAACATTTACTGTAGAAACTGTGACAGTGAGTCATCAGACTCATAACATTTCCACAAAAATTTGAATATTTATGAGCTGAAGTTCATATGGTCTCCTGAAATTTCTTCAATAATTGTTTAATGTAGAGAAAAGAAAAACTTTTAAAATAAAATTAAAAAACAGTGTTTTTCTTTGTATAATTTGTATAAATCTATTTGATTTTTTAGGCTGTTCAAAAAGTTGTTTTGTTTCATTTATGTGCTTTAGACCAAATACTCTCACCAAAGAAAGATTTTGATGATCTTAGTTTTGATGAATTGGCAAGAACTTTACAGGTTCTTTGAGTTGATTTTTAAGCTGTTGGCAAATTAGATTCATGGGCAGTTTTGAGAAATGAGTGTCTTTAACGAAAGGGCAGATGTGGCGTGTTGTTTTAATGGAGTCAAGACGTTTAGAGCCAGATTCAGTTGTTGGTAAAGAAAAAGTGATGATTAAATTAGTGCAATTAGCTGCTGGGGTTTTCTAACAAGTGAACTTTTGTTTCTTTCTTTCTGCATCAACAGTAAAATATTACCCTGACCTTTCTGTGCTTTTTGGTTTTCTAGCTATGATGTTGTTACATTGACGTTTAAAGGATCAGAATGTTGTGCACACATTGACACACTCTCAGAAATAGAGGTACGAGACAAGAACATTTTTGTACCTATAGGTAAATTCTTTTAAAATGTTCCCTCAAAAGTACAATATTGGTCTTTAAAAGGTCAGAAATGCCCCTCTGAGGGTTAAAATTGATATAAAGTACAAATTTGTACCATTTCATCTGCACCTGCAACCCTGTCCAAGGCTGGTTAATCTCCATTTTATTAAGTTTCTTCCATCATTTTCAATATTATGTTTCAGAATGTTGGTTTAAGACTTCAAAACGTGGCATAATTTTACTGTTTTAGTGGAACAACTTTATAAGGTACAAAAATGAACCTGGACTACAGGGTACACCCCCAGCAACAAGAAGGGTACAAATGTACCCTGTAGTCCAGGTCCATTTTTGTACCTTATGAAGTTGTTCCACTAAAACAGTAAAATTATGGAAGAAATGATGGAAGAAACTTAATAAAATGGAGATTAACCAGCCTTGACCAGGGTTGCAGGTGCAGATGAAATGGTACAAATTTGTACTTTATATCAATTTGAACCCTCAGAGGGACATTTCTGACCCTTTAAAAACCAGTATTGTACTTTTAAGGGAACATTTTAAAAGCATTTACCTATAGGTACAAAAATGTTCTTGTCTCGTACCTCTATTTCTGAGAGTGCACTCTGCTCTACATAAAGATATCACATAATAGTTCAAAAAATAAAACAATGCAATTCTTAATTCCATTACGTGTTTGGCCGAAATTATAAACTTTTGTATTAGAGCGAAAAGTAGAGAACTATTTTAAGGCTTGTTCTTTTGCGAGTCTGTGACTTTTACTTATAAAATCTTTGCAGCACTGATGTGGTTGTTGAAGATGAGCAGTGGTATTTGAATATTTGAAGAATTTGAAAAACATGTAAATAAATAACATTTGAATACTTAATGTTTGTGGTGTTGATAAACGTCTCCTATGCTTCTGGACCTCCTGGTGGTGGTAATATGCCAATTAATCTCACCCACACAGTTCTTTTCCAGGCCGAAAAATCCTGATGTAATTCTACTTTTCTTTCATCATAATTGAGATTTTAACTAGTTAAAAAACAACAACAAAAGCTACAGATGGATTATAGTTTACTGGCCATTGGAAAGGTGAAAAAACCTAGTAACTCTAGTAGAATTAGCAAAGACAAACGTGCGACTGCATCATCTTTTCCATTAAAGCATGACGTGGTAAATAAACTATATCCACAGCAGGTTTTTATACCGGTCAGTTTTTTAAAAGACAAACCATAAAACAAACACACCATGGTCTCCCTTGTTTTGAGGGCAGGGGTCCTATGAGGTGGCAGATGAAGAATAAAATAATTACCCTTGAAATCAAACAGTATTTAGTCTAAATATCCCATCTCTACTTATTATTGTGACTAAAATATAATAGAAATAGTTATTCAGTCCTGTTCTCTCTACAGATAGATATACGTATATCTCCTGTAACTATTCTCACAGTTATTCATTTGTAGTGTGTTGAGGACACTAACTGCCAGCCACACCATCAGACCCAGTTCTGTTCTTTTAAAATGAGCTTCTGTTGGCAGACTGAAGGATATTTTTGTGTCAGAAACCTTTTTAAAAATTTATGGCTGATTAAGATGTCAAAAAAACTGCTTCTCATAGAATTTTGATGGAATTTTGAACTTTTTCTGCCTCTGGAGAGGCAGAAAAAGTTGTTTAAGCTCATTTGTTGTGTCTCATAAATGCAAATTTATGATTGTTTCCCTCCAGTATCACAAAGTCATAAGTTTCAGCTGTGGATTGATGGTTTTCCTGTTCTCCGTAAACCTCCTGTTACCTCCTGCCAGAGGGCAGTTGCCAAATGTTATGTTGCCAAATGGGCAAAATAAAATTAGATTTCAGAAAGCTCTGCAGGGGAACAGGGAGGAGGTGGAAACTATTTTCAGAGAGAAAAGTAGGACAGGGTTAAGGAATTGACCAGATATGAAATACAATATGAAAGAGAAATGGTGAACAGCTGGTCTTTTTATAAAAATGGATCAGAAGACTCGTTCACAAAGGGCTACATGATATTAGAAAACCATGATTGCAGTAGTAATTTTAAATCTTACCGTGTCCATAAGAGTTAAATTAAATCTACATTTTCTTCTTCTTGTATTTGGTCATTGCAACGCTCACAACACTCTCCCTGAACTTTAGCATCTCAGCCACTCACACATTATAGAAGTACATGAGGATTAAAGACAATGAGAAGAATCAGATTGGACAAATATATTTTTAGTTTGGTGCTTGAGATTTATGAGATCAGGATTAATTGCAACCCAAAACATCATTTGCAATGAATATATTATTCACCTTTTAGGGTTGTTAAAATACTAAAATTCCAAACTTGGCATAGAGGATATAGAAAATACTTGATGCCAATATCAACACTGCAGGAAGAAAACTGATGTTTTAATAAACTGCAGCAGACTGACCTTTTTCATATTGCAGCTCCGTTGCTCCTTAATGGAAACTTTTTTTAAACTATAGACTGCTTTTATGCATTGTCATCTTAACTGCAAAACTGCTTAATAAATAATTTGTCATAAAGTCTTTGTTTGTTTGTTTGTTTTGTTCAGTAATCCAATGAAGTTAGAAAACCTGTTGGTAGCACCAGCTTTCAAGGCTTGAACAACCTCCCCTGCTGCTGGTCAGCTTGTATAATTCTGAAATTTTTATGTTTGGGGTAAATTTACTGTTTTTAAATTTCTGGCAGTTCACCACTTCCCTTTGTATCATTTCAAATTATTTATTGGACTTGACCGTCTTCAATTACAGCAGTTGTTTAAAAAGTTTTGATTCATATTAACTTCACATTTGGTACCTATTAGATAAATCAGAGCTGGTTTCTTTTTTCTTACAGCTCAGTAGGAGTAATGGTCTTCTCCCTATTATCAACCTTCGTTCTGACAAAGGATGTCCTCTGTTTTTAACTCTAGTCACTACTGCATCAGTAATTTTGTAATAATTTTATAATAACACCACCATGCTCTCCATCTTGCTTCATCTCCGGCCTTGTTTGCTATCTAATCATGGGGAGGGTCACTGATCACTGGACCCTCCATGGAGCACAAACCTTTCTATTTTGTCCCATAAACTGTTGGTTTCTTGTAGTCAAGGCATGAATCCAGCATGGCCAGTCCCCCTTAGAATGATTAATCAGAAAACTACACTGGTGCTCATGAATCGCATGCCATGGATACCCTTCCACCATGATAATAAACCATCACAACCTCTTTATGCAAGTTTTGCATCATTAATACTCTTGTGGACCAGTCATGCTTCATCTTGAACAGTTGTTAAAAAAGCATCAGTTTTTTGTCACAGTGCACAGAGTCTTTTAATTGTCAAACAGTCCAAAAGTGGTAAAAAGCATGGCGGCGCATTGCTACATTAGAAGAAATGCTCAAAGTCATGTCCTGTTGCAATGTTATCTGGCTGCATGGTGGTGTCCTGTTTCTACGTTTCTCACGAGCTCAGCTGTTGATGGAATGCAAGGCTGGTAGTCTTGAAATATTTCTCAGCATGCTGACAGAGATGCACGAGCATCGAGGAAGGGTTGATGGAGGATTCTGCAAGTTCCTGCAAAATGGATTTAAACTTTAATAAAGTTCCAAACAGTAAAGCCACAGAGGATAGATCAGTCTCAAAACAGTATATTTTATGCTTTATGTCGCAAATTAACTTTTTAAAAAAACGCACAAATTCCCCTTAAAAATCTTCAAACTTTCGAAGGGCATTGAATAATCCCTCACTCAAACTTGTTTGCCTTTCCAAAGTTATCACATTAACAAAATTGTAACCGTGTTCCAACACATCAATAGAACATTCCAAAATTTGACTTATTTTTTTTCCAAAAAGTTTTAAGTAATAAGACTTAAAGTAAGCTGTACACAGTCCTTGGACTTGATGTTCAATGTTCAAATGAAAGCAGCAGCTTGTATGTGTCAGTGCTGAGAAAACACAAGCATATCCTCAGGCATCACCTCGTATCTACTGTATATATTAACTGTGTTGTTTTGATCCATGTTCAGCGCCTGGGGCCCGACAAAAACCTGAGGTTTGTAGTGAAATAAAAGAATAAAGTAAAGCTGAACATGTGCAAATCTAAATAATCTCACCACAAATCCTTGAAAAGCACTGACAAGGCTGATTTGTATCTGATACTTAGTTATTCTTTCTTAAAGAGGCCCTTCCATTAAAAATGTTTTTTCTGAGGTTTCTGTTCAATAGTTTACCTCCACATGTGTTCTTACTGTGTGTAAAAATGGCACAATAACTTCTCTTTTAGTTTTTATCTCTCAAACTACACAGGTGGCGATAACACTCTAGTTTGGAAAGCCTGTATTTGTTACATCACATTTACTTTGCTCATTAGTATTCATCAGCTATGGCAGTTAAAACTATGCCTAGCATGCTGCTAGCTAAAAGCTGTTAGCATAAACACATATCAAACCGGGAGATACACTGTGCTGTTGCAGTGGGGGAGGAAACAGGATGCCTTGCTCTCATAGGCTACTTTGTTAGCCAGTCAGAGTCCAGCAAATTAGCATAATGAATATTAATGAGTTGTAGCCGAAGCCAGCCAAATCGTCACACAGACAGATTGAAAGGTCTGTAAATCCGTGTTTCTTAATCTTTTTTAGAAATAAGATGTTTCATATTACAGGTTAATACTTCAGAAACCACAAAGTCATGGAATTTGTTTGAATTGGCCTCTTTAAAAATCGTAAAGTATTATGAGGAAAAATTTGAACAAAGCATGTCTGGTTTCTAATGAAAGTCACTCAGCTATTTATTCAGTTGAGTTCAGTTCCATTCAGTCATACCCTTTTAATCCCTGAAGGGAATTTAGATGCTTTAGTACGTTTTTTATAAAGAGTCATTATTGCGGCTTGTAGCTGTGGGCAGGACGAATCTCCTGTTACAGTTGTGAAGAAGACTAAATTTGTCACATTTTGTAATATGACTGATGGAAGAGAAGGTTTAAAGAGGCCCTTCCATTAAAAACGATTTTTCTGAGGTTTCTGTTGAATATTATAGCTCCACCTTCATAGTGGGTGTGAAAACAGGTCAACAACTTCTCCTTCAGTTTTTAATCTCTCAAACTACGCAGGTGGCGATAACATCCAAGTTCTCCCGAGTTCGAACGGCCTGTATCTGTTTCATCACAACTCCTTTGTTAGTTAGTATTCGGCAGCTCCCGCAATTGAAA
Source organism: Pachypanchax playfairii (assembly GCA_006937955.1). NCBI lineage: Eukaryota > Metazoa > Chordata > Actinopteri > Cyprinodontiformes > Aplocheilidae > Pachypanchax > Pachypanchax playfairii. The sequence goes on along the minus strand of SSNP01000127.1, from coordinate 953,032 downwards.
CCACGCCTAGCATGCTGCTCACTAAAAGCTGTAGCATAAGACGTAGCAAACAGGAAGACACGACGTCTGACGTTGCCATGCGCAGCAGGGCAGGAAACAGTATACCTTGCTCTCATAGGCTAGTTTGTTAGCCAATCTGAGTCCAGCAAATTTGAATAATGAATATGAACGAGCTGCTGCTCAAGGCCTGACGGAAGGAGCCGAAATCACTCGAATTTTAATGCAGACAGATTGAAAGGTCTGTTAATCAGTGTTTCCTGACGTTTTTTAGATATAAAATGTTTCATATTACTGGTTAATACTTAAGAAATAATCACAAAGTCCTGAAATTTGTATGAAATGGCCTCTTTAAACTTCCTCTCTCTTCCCTAATGTTCAACAAAGAAGAAAAACTTACAAATAGTTGCCAGTAATATCAGGAGCTTTTCCAACCAGCTGCCACCATGTGTAGTGCTATTCTAGAATCAACATTAGAGAAAGAGCTAAATACTTCAATCCTCATGATCTCTGCAAAAAAAAAAATAATACTCATCATAAGTTGTTTATTCAGTTCTGTCTGTGATGCACAGACATCACAACAGTGATGAAAGGCTTTCTCTGTGAGCTTTACAGCTTTGTTCTATTATTAGCACATTGGTTGCAGATTAGCCCCTTGAAATCTAATCCATGATATTTCTTAAAAATGAATTGCTGTCAACACTCCAAAACTTAATGTATTTGTTCCACCAGGCAGGAAGTTTTGGTTTGCTCGAGAAGAGCCACGAGCTTATTGCCACAGACTGAATCGATGACTGAGCTTCAAAACAGGTAGGAGCTGCTTTTATGAGAGTCAGTGTGTGATCAGTGGGGCTGGAGGGCATGATTAGTGAGCTGAACTCATGATATTTTATTGTCCTGCTCGGATCAGGGATCAGAGTGGGTTTGGTGAGGAATATTGGTCGACCTTGGCATCAAATCAGATAAATCAAATCAAAAATACTTTAATAATCCCCGAAGGGAAATTAAGTGTTGTTGTAGCTCAGTTCTTTTTCAGGGAGCCATTATAGAAGGTTATAGGTGTGGACAGGAAGGATCTCCTGTAGCGGTCTGTGCTGCAGCGGATTATGAAGAATCTTCTGACTGAAGACACTCTGGTGTTGAGTTACTGTGTTCTGAAGAGGATGATGAGGGTTTTCCATCATCTTCTTCATCCTCCTTTGGACAATCAACTCAAGAGACTCCAGTTCAGTCTCCAGGACAGAATCAGTCCTCCTTATCCATCTGTTCAGCCTCTTCATGTCACTTGCTCTGATGCTCCGCCCCCAACAGGTGACTGCAGATGTGATCAACTGACAAACTTCTCTTCTTTTGCCGCTCCTCTTCAAATCTCTGTCTGCTCGTATTGTTGGAAAGCCAGACAGAGACACGCTGGAGTCCGGATATGCTCCTCTGTAAAACACATGATGCTGCATACCTGATACTCTGGCTGGGTCTTCAACAGAGTTTCAAGTTCATTCATTTTGTTAGCAAAGAGATCTCACATTTGTCAATATAACTGATGGAAGTGAAGGTTTAAACTTCCTCTTTCTCTCTCTTCACTTTGCTCCTGCTCTGCATCCACGTCTTCTTCTTTTGAGCTCATCAGGGATTCAGAGTTTCAATTAGAGGATTATTTCAGCCTTAGAAATGTCAGTTAGTTGCTCTTTCTTGTAAACAAGTCTCTTGTTGCCATGGTTCCACATCATAACAAGTGGCAAAAAAGTGACAAGTCAAGCAAAAAACTCAATCAGCACAGCACCCAAATCAGAAGAAAATATTTCCAGAAGAAAAAAACTAGCAAGAAATACTCAGCATGCGCGTGGGGGGGTTAACGAGCCTGGCACCCAGATGGCTGAAGGCTTTGTGTTGTGTTATTCTATTCATATTCCGTATCCTACCTTTAACTAATGTTAAAACACTATTCTTTCAGCTCTAATACATTAACAGCTTTGTTGAGATTTTCTACATGGTTTTCATTCAGCTCCTGCCACCCTGTTAATGTCACATTAGCACTGATGTGGCACACTAGCAGCTTTAGTGATCTATTTTCTGAGTGCTTGTGCACAGATCCTGCAGAACATTTGGAATCCAGGCCCTTTATGTTCAGAAACAGATTTGTTTGGCCAAGTATGTTACACATACAAGGAATTTGGTTCCAGCCCACTTTTCACTTGTACAGGCAGACAGACATATATAAGATAATAGACAGTGTTGGACATACTGTATAACTCATAGAACACACATATACATTAGCAGCATTTTTCAACCATTATGTTCACATTGCACCTTCAGACTCTATGACATCAGCACAATTTTGGAGACAAAAAAGGAGATGTATTTTTTCCCTTCAAATTGCTATTTTCTTTGCGAGTCTCTAAAATCTGCTGCTTTTCTGTATTTAGTGTCTTTCTCAGAGGGCCTTTAACAAGTTACTGTTATATATTTGAGTCTAACTGAACCTTCAGAGACATTCAACAATCTGTTCCAAGCAGGAAGTCAATATGAACATCCAAGCGGGCACATTATTCTCTACTGAACAATCATCACCTTGTGTTCTCCTTCCTGTCATCCTTTCCTGTTGTTCCCTTCTCCCAGAGGCTGTTTATAGGACCTCATTGTCTCTGCCTTTAGTTTTCATTTCTCACTTCAAAATCTTCCTTTTCCATGAAAGACTGGTTATGCACTTTCAGTGAATTCCATCAATATTTTCTGAAATATCAACAACTTATGCAAGAACAAAGGGTCCCTGTTTTTTTAAAGTTAAAAGGTGTGAGGAATTGGAAAGTAATAAAATCATCAGTATTTTAGAGCTCAGCCTGACAAGAAACAGAAAATAACTCGAATTAGGGCTGGGCGGTACGGCAGCATTTTCATATCATGTTTTTTTATTCTAAATTGTAATAGTTTCATTGTATTTGACGGTATTTATTAGAAGACCAATATTACCCACATTATCTTCAAGTAAGTAAAGAATTACTGCATTAGATTGTCTTTAAATAAATAGCCCATTTTACTGTCACATGCACAGTACCATCTTTTTGTTGCACAGCCTCTTCAAAATGTGATTGCCAGTAGGGGGCAGTAATTATGTTAAGTTGCTAGCCGCCGGCTACCGCGGTTGTTCGGTCCATGTCCTACCTTTTGAAGCCGAAGAAATTTCACACTACAGTCGTGGCTCCTCTTTTTGGAATAAGTTATTCTGGGTCAGTAATCTGAGTGTTAGTCTTACAGCCCCAACACGCGTGGTCTTGACATGTAACACTGAAATCGGTCCCTGAAGCTATTCACCGGTATAGCGGTCTGTGAAAAATTCATATCATAACCAAAATAAACACCGGTTTTTGGTACAAACCGGCATACCACCCATCCCTAACTCGAATTAAAAAGTCAAACCAGAACTTTAATAAACAAATGACTAAATCTTTCTCCTAAAACCATGAAAACTATGACAGTTAAGTCTCAGCTGAGGCGTTGGACTTCATTTACAGATTAAATGGAGATATTTGCATCTGATTTACAGACTGTGCATTGTGTAGATACAGGAGTCATGTTGTGTAAAGTTCTGCAATGCTGGTCTAATAGACAGCTTCCATTGAGTAAACACTAGCAATGATTATTACTTAGGGGTCCTTTTGTATTCTGCCTTTCAACTCAGAACATTGTAATTTCAATATATTCTTTATTTTAAAAAAGAAGGCAGCATAAATTTCTAGATTTTCTCAATAGAGCAGTTGGTTTGACATTATATTGATAATTTAGCAGAAAACGTGGCTAATTGGATTGAAGATGGAAGAGTAGAAACTGTTGTAGCTTATTTTGCACAAACTGGCCTTATTTCCTCTGCCCTCGTTTAACTTGCTCTCCACTCCTCAGCCCACTCATTTTCTCAGAGGACAGCTAAACATGGCTGCCCTGTTAGATAATGTTTTTGATCCCTTCTCCACGTGTGCATACTTAAACTGTGAGTTAGACTTTTATGGGAAAGGATTAATTTTGCTGCGTTTTATCATTTTCACCCTTTTATGTTCTGGTCTCTGGTCAGGCTATCATATTTCTCTGCTTCTGAGTATTTTAGGACATGATGCTTCCTTTGGCTGAGGAATATGTATAAACTAATCTGTTTCTTTTCTAATGCTGCCCTTAGTAAGAAGCTGCATTTTCATCTACTTATTTTTCCTGCTGATACAGTATACCACATAAAGGACTTTTATCCTAGGGCAGTGTTGTTAAGTTGCCTTTTATAAAGTATATTAGTTTCATACATGTGATATACAGTATATCTAATGTTGTAATAACATAATAAACAATCCTGTCTCATCAGTGGCTGGGTCTTATGTGACACATGAAAGGCTGCAGACTTCACAAAACACTGATGTTTTCATAAATTCTAAGGTAAAAAAAAATAAAGATAAACTTTTATTTTTCTAACATCCTCATTTAATCGCACTAGTCTCATTCTCCATATTTGTGTTAACACTTCAGGATTGTTGTGAGGTTGTTGAGGTAATGCCCTGGTCACAATGACCCATATGCACAGCTGTAAACCCACTATGAAAGATTTTTGGACCATTTGGACCATTTCCTTAATCCTAACCCTCCTTAATGCAACCTAATAAGAATCTAGTATTTGTAGCATGTTTGGAAATTTGTGGTCAGGTTGATGAACTTGTGCAACATTTTCTACGAATGCACCACAAAAACACTGCGTAGGATCATTGGGTGAATGCCTTTGAAACAACCTGCACACAGCGCACGATAATCAGGGATTATTCATGTCATCATCAGTCATTATCTGTACCCGCGTATTCCTATTCAAGGTGGCGGTGAGCTGGTACCTATCCCTAGTTATCATTGGACAGGTCGCCAGTTCATTTCAGATAATTTGGGATCATTTACTTTTTATTTGCTTCTAAAATTGTAGAGAACTGCATGTTTTTACAAGTACATAAAATTGACCACAATGAAAAACTGTTCCCAGAAAATTACACTTCTCTTTTCAGGATATGTGGGGCAACACAATGCAACAGCTCAGCAAAGGTGTTACGGTCCGTTCTGACTCACATTCCAGTTCATGTAACAGAATCAGGTATGGGCCATAGAGGTGCTACCTCTGAATCCATTCCTGCACCCACCAGCGTTGCCATCATCTCTTCAGGTTCTCCTGCCACTTCAGAACAGAAGCACAAGTTACAGATAGTAAATCTTCATTCTGCAGCTGCAGAAAGTGCAGCTGGAGTCTCTTTGAATTATTGCCATCTTGAAAATTTGAAGCTTTTCCACAATTTTCTGAGCGGATGTGATGATCAACACAGAATTTTGGAGATACTTGATGGGCACCACTTATTTTCTCTGACAAAATGTGCTGACAACCAGAGGATCATTATAAGAATGACTTGAAATGCCATGAGCGGCGCATGGGGGTTTGTTTGCATATTATAACAAGGACTTTCCAAAGGTGGTCATCTGTAGACCTGAGGAAAGTTCTGGACTTCACCAGGGAATGCCCCTTGTCACCAATCCTCTTAGTGGTGTTCATGGACAGGATCTCAAGGCTTAGCAGTAGCAAGGAGGGTGTCTGGTTTGGGAACCTTAGGATCTTATCCCTGCTTTTTGTAGATAATGTGGTTTTGTTGGTGTCTTAGAGTCATAACCTTCGGCATGCACTGGGCCAGTATGCAGTTGAGTGTGAAGTAGTCACAGTAGTCATAGAGTTAGCTCCTCAAAATCTGAGGCCATAGTTCACAATCAGAAAAGGGGGGATGCTCCCTTCATGTTGGTAGTGAGTCTTTGTCTCAAGTGGAGGAGTTGAAGTATCTGGGTGTCTTGTTCATGAGTGATAGCAGGATGGAGCAGGAGATAGACCGAGGGGGGGGGGTGGTTTGTGTTTCTCTTCTGAACCTGTTGCCCCCATGACCTGACACTGGATAAGCGGAAAAAGATGGATGGATGGATGTAATCCACTGTTAACACGGGTAATTGTATATGACACTTATCTTTCAGTTTGACTGCAAGATACAAAGTACCTGAACACATGAAGAAGGAAACATGCACCATGTAACATTTATCATTTTTCATTAAACATCCATGTTACTCATGTCCAAATAGCAAACTGTGTCACTGACACAGACCAGCTATAGCTGGGGGTGCATATGTTCATCAGTGTCATCAGACATGCAGTAAGCTGGTTAGAGGCAGTGACTTTGTTGTAGTTTTTGTTAGCAGTCTAAAATGTTTTTGTGATTTTCATAAAAAGTATGTAATATTTAACATAGCAGGGTGAGATAATGTCTTTGTTTCTCAGATCTTTGAGTGTGGGTTTCTATAGAAAAATTGTCAACAATTAATAACTTTTCTGTTGTTGTTACTTTTTGGATGACCTCAGTTTGGAGAAATTGAGAAGAGCACTGACCAGATTGCTGAGCTAATAGCTAGTTACAGTCTGGTCAGTTTCAAAGTGGTTTTTCTGCCATCTTAAGAAAACTCTAAACTATTAGATTTTTAAATTATTCATTTTAATTCTTTTTTATAAACTTCTTGTAACATCCATTGTGCACTACACAGTTATTTACATACAGTATATAGCTATAGAGAGCAAATAGCTAGTAGCGGCTAGCTGTAAGATCTCTGGCGCAGGCTGGGGCTTTCCTACAGGAGTATCATAATATTCCTGCCAGAATAACTGTGTAATGCAAAACTGAATATGGTTTAAAGACGACAACGTTATGAAATTTTGAGATCAGAAGATTAGAATTGTTTATTAAACTAAGATCCTTCAAAAAAACTATCAAAGACAGGTAGGTTATTAATTGTTCATAACCATAACATAGAACCCCCTTTAAAAATGATCTGAACTAGCCCCTTTTTATATTTGTCCTCAATCTAAGAGTTCAACCACTTTTAACTACAAAGCTTGGTAGTTCTGTACGTATTATAGTTGCACCTAGAGACAAAAACAGTTTAGCTCTTTTCTGTTATCACTTTGAGTCACTTGGCTCCCCGAGCTTGACCTGACTGATGCAGAAGGCCTTTCATACGCTTTGATCCTGTTAGTAATTGTATGTTGTATAGCAGAAGAAGAAGGGCACATTTAAAAGGCAACTCAATGCTGTCAGCTGATAAACACATTGAAGGGGGAACCAGTTGATTTGGGAAGACTTGGAAGGTTTTGATGCTGTTTGAGTTTCAACACTTTGTTGTACTTCTTGCCGTTTTTACTAAGAATAAAAAGTAAAAGTGGAGTTGGGTTGAAACAAATGTCCTTGTTTTCATTAATTGACTGAGTTCATTGATTGAGTTTTTAAAATTTGAATAATTGTAAGTGACTTATTAAATTAAGCCACCACCTTGGAAAAATAGACTTTATACACCCATTTTTTTTTTGTTTTGGTAATGCAAATTTTAATGAATTATGAATCAGTCTGACTACCTGGATGCACAAGGCAGTCAACAAACTCCACTTTCTTATTTATTATTTTCTTTCCAATAGTGTGACAGATGGATTAAAATTCTATTTTCCATGTCATTGAAGTCACCTGGACTCACACGGTTGTCCTGCAACTATTTTGGGAGAAATCTGTTTGTTGTTGTCTGTCTGTTCTCTGTGGGTAGACCCCTCTCTACAGTACTGTGTAAAAGTATCAAATCACCCTTCTTAAAAACGTTTTCTGGAGAACAAAATCTACTTGATTTTATTTTGAAGTTGTCTTGATCAAAATTTCGTAAGGTTCTCTGAAGGTATTTTAAATAATTTTGTTGCTTTTTCCTTTCATTTGCAGTCTGGTGCTTAACCATTTTCAAGGGAATATATTTTTTAAGCCTCAAACTCTTAACTGTGAATCATTTAAGCATAAAAAAAATTTAAACTCAAGACATGAATTAGTGTTCTGTCCACATGTCACAGAAAACTCAAAGTAACAACAAATGACTTGGATCTTTAGGCAGTTTGTTACCATCAGCCTGCCACAAAGTTTCAGTTCCTAAACCTGTATATCAAAGTAAACGGTGTAAAAGATGTATTTTAGCACCAACACAGGTATTTTCTTAAAGAGGCCATTTCACAAAGATTTCATGACTTTGTGGTTATTTAAAGTATTAACCTGTAATATGAAACATTTGATATCTAAAAAACGTCAGGAAACACTGATTAACAGACTTTTCAATCTGTCTGTGTCAAAATTTGGCTGGTTTTGTCAGGCTTCAGTAGCAACTCATCGAATTTGCTGGACTCAGATTGGCTAACAAACTAGCCTATGAGAGCATGGAATATTGTTTCCTGCCCCGCTGCATATGGTAACATCAGACGTCATGTCTTCCGGTTTGTTACGTCTTACTCTACAGCTTTTAGCCAGCAGCATGCTAGGCATGGTTTCAACTGCGGGAGCTGCCAAATACTAACGAACAAAGGAGTTGTGACGAAACAGATACAGGCCGTTCAAACTCGGGTTTTATCGCCACCTGCGTAGTTTGAGAGATAAAAACTGAAAGAAAAGTTGTTGACCTGTTTTCACACCCACTGTGAAGGTAAGAACACCTGTGGAGCTAAAATAGTCAACAGAAACCTCAGAAAAACCATTTTCAATGGAAGGGCCTCTTTAAATGAATTTGTTGAAAAAAATTGTCAAACAGCAGATGATCAGCTGAGTGATGGTGTGTGTCTCCGGTCCTGTTAAATCTTTGAGTTTTTTCTTCTTTTCTTGAACACATGACATAGAGTACATCTGCTGCAGATAGAAGACCTTCTTATTGATTTTTGAAGCACATTTCTTTTACATTAGACTGTTATAGGTTGGGAATGTTTAACAAAGTCCTTATACTTGTTGCATGAAGTCATGAATTTACAACCAATGGGTTTAGAATGTCATTGTCATCATAAATAATTGTAGGTAACTACTTAAAAATAAACGTAAAAGGTTATTACAAAGTGTTTGCTTGAACCACCATGAAAACCAGTCAAGTTCAGATGTGAAAGGTCCAGACTGTTGACGTTAAACCCAGCTCCACCTTCTTTCTCTCTTATCATGTTGACTGAATCACTGATTGATAGCCTACTTTTATTTGTGCTGTAATGCCATTAAAATAGACTTTTATGATCCTGTACTTGGTAAGAAAATCAATTAACCAAGGTGAGAGGTAAACGGGAGGAAAATGGGTGACGAGTCATATTTCTTACATTATTTCAAACATGTGAAAGGAAGTCATTATGGTTACACGTTATGATTTGCAGAGTCATCCACCTGCATAAAGGACAAGTGTTAGTGCAGGACGGAGGGACTGAACATCCTTTTTATTTCCCTGTTGCTTCAGTTTTGGAATATAAAAAAGTGTGGGTAAGGACATCTGATTATTTGAGCGAGAGCGTTGTTTGTTTGTGAAAACACATTAGTTAAAGGAGTTTTGCCTTGCATGTAAAATGTTCTGAAGATCACAGATGATAGGATGCGAACCTGAAAGGTCAGATGGGTCATACATTATGAAATCTAGTCCCAGGCAATTCTGACAGAAGTCATCTTGCATTAAATGTTGTTGGAACTGGAGGTTTCTATCAGTTTGACTCACTGAGTGTTGAAAACTCTCAGGTCATCTTGCACTGAATGAGAAAAACCCTTTGAAAATGTTCTAGCATCATTTGTGCATATTTTGGCTGAGTGTAGATCTATACCATGGATTGTTAACAGGCCTCGGGTGCTTTTATCCCAATCTCATTGTTAAATTATTGAAAAGCAGAGGTAGCCTGACAGACCTGCTGATGTAGTGCCTCTGAGCCAACAAAAAGGTGGTAGTCACAGAGCTAAGACAATAAGTATTTGACAGGGTGAACCACCATTGCAGTTCAAGGATGTAATGTTGTTAACAAACTGCTTTAAACCAGCTAGTCATGGGATTTAATGTTGAAGATGTCTGACACAGTTTCTTTTCAGCCTTGTGAAAAGAAGTGATACAAATAGTGTTTTTCAGTATCTGTAAGTCATGATCAGTGTTAATGTTTATAAAGCACAGCATTATCATGAAGTCACATGAATAGATTAGATCAGTAAAACTGTATTTTCTTTAATCAGATTTCCCAGACACAGAAGCATCAGTGACCCTAAGGCCTAGAGCATCCATGTGTGTTTGTGTGTAACTGATCCATCTCTTTCTTCTATCTGCTGTTGTTTTGTTTGGATGGTTAATTGTGTCTGACCCTCCTGACTTCATGGCTTTAATCCTACTGGCCTTCTTTTCTAATTTTATACAATTTATTCCAATTTTCTCAACATCCTCGCTTCTAAAGAACTTTTTCTTGGTCTCAATTTCCCTTTTTTGACCATGTTCAATCTTTTATGTTCTTGCACAGCAGTAACATTATCAGTTACTCGACACAGTTCATTCAGAACATAAATTACACTCCCCTTATAACCCTTCATAAAAAGGCCTACTTTAGCAGTTTTTTAATGAATTGAACTGCAGCCGTTGCTTCTCTTTACAAACACTGACCTTGTAAGGCCCTTTTACCTCCTGCGGTGCGACTGTATTCTGAATATGGACCCTGCTCCCACCCTGTCAAAGACATGTGGTCCAGATGTCACAGCAGCTGCTAGCAGCTGTGACATCTGCATTTGTATTACCTTCATGGTCAAGGAAATGGCCTCTTTAAGATAATCAACAAATTATGCAGTTTACCATACCATATGCACCAACATGACCACTAAACACAAAATGGTATAAGAATGTCCAGCTAGGCGTCCTGCTTTTGTTATAAAACGCCAAGGAGAAATGCCCCAGTTTATTTCTTTGTTTAAATACTCTTTAATGCTGCATAATCATTTTTAACAACAGTTTTAAAATGTATCTTCAAGTCATCTGTTTGTTCTTAAGCATTTTTTCTTGAATACCATATGTTCAAATATTTTTGCAGCTAGTCTAAAAGTACATTTTTGTAACAAAGATTGTTTGCAGTTGTGGCCTGATACTATTTTTTCAAAACAACGCAATTTCAATGCTTTCGTCATGTGGTATACGATACTGGCAGAAATGTTAGCGCCTGCAGTGAAAAACGTCAGACTGATTGAGCAGGAAAAAAGCAAACTTACCAACACTTTGGCAACTTTATTCTCCACATAATCAATCAATCAATCAATCAATCAATCAATCAATCAATCAATCAATCAATCAATCAATCAATCAATCAATCAATCAATCAATCAATCAACCAACCAACCCACCAACCAACCCACCAACCAACCAACCGTAGGTTGACCAAAGTGCTGAACAGCGAGAAGAAGGTTAAAAAGCAAGAGATACATAGAAGCAGTCAAATCCACCAAAAATAACTAAAAAACAAGTGACACGACGCTCAACACTGAAAAGCTAATTTTAAACAAGTGATGTTTCAATCTGGCCGTAAACAAGGAGACAGTTATGATTGAATATAATTCAGAAGGCAGAGAATTCCAGAGCTTTGGTCCGACCACAGCGAAGGCACGGTCGCCCCATTGTTTATATCTGGACCGTGGGACCAGCAGGTGTTGGTCAGCAGAACATAAAGCTCTGCAGGGCAGGTATGGTGTGAGCATCTTGCATGTTAAGTTAATGTTACGTTAATTTTTTGCGTGTAATAAAATTAGCGGAGGATTTGACCAGTTTGTGGATTTCGCGGTAATTATTTTTGGGGAAAATACAGTATTTGGTATATTGAAGTTGTTGTGAATCGTGTTGCTGATGTCCTTGAGTTGTCTTTGCTTGGAGGTTATCTGCGTAAGTTGAGCATATTTCTCATGGATTTATATGTTTTGGTCTTTCTGAATCTGTACTTGACATGGCTGTGTGTTTCCTGGGTTTTTGGGGAAAACAATAAAAATGGAATCTTTTTATCATCATGTTTGATCTAAAATGTGAAGACTTTCCTTAAAAACACACAGGACGGGACATCAGCGGTACACATCACAACATTGACATATTTAAAGGTACAGTATGTAAAAAATTTACAGTGAATTACTCACAACAGTATAATGCACTGATGTTGAAAATAAAGTAAAATTGTAACAGATCTCAATTTCAGCCGGTTGGGTGGTCGCTAGTTTCGGTCATTTTAAAAAAGCTAGCCCGGACCGGAATCATTATTTAAACGTCCAGACTTCCTGGTTCCATAACGAATCTCATGTGAGTCTGCAAGGCTGCCAAGTCTTCTACACAAGCAGCTGTAATTACACAACGACCAGCAGCAAAAAACAAGAAACCACTGCATCCTTCCAACTGAGCAGCCGAGCTGCACGTGATGGGGCGTTCAAATGCACTTAGGAAAAATCAATGCTGAACAAATAGGCCTTCAGGCATTCCCCAAAACTAAACAAATACAAAAGAAACAAAATGAGGATCAACATCAGAACTGGCAACCCAACAGAAAAATCAGGGAGGGGAGGGGGTGAGTGGCTGAGAACAGATGTTTTGTTTTCATGAACTGCGGGATTTGGATTTGACAACAAGGTCCAACTCCTACATACTGTACCTTTAAGCAGAAGTACTTACCAACATGCCATGGAGACTAAAGACCTAAGAAACACTGGCGAGTGTGAAGCTGCTCTTCAGTATGACTCTGATTGGTTTTGGCTGTGAAATAAAAGTCTCTAATAGTACCTGGTTTATACTAACACATGCCGTCACATTCATAAGTGACTCTGGAAGCAGCAGTGGAATAAGGGCAGTCNGCTCTGAGTGCCTCACCGGTCACCGCGCTGCTGTCACTCCTATCACAGTGTCGACTGTGCAGACAGCCCCTGGAGCCGGAATAGAGGACTCACCTCCGACGGAGTTTCAGCGGTCGTGAGCATTCCGACCCGCTCTCCTTTCTCCGTCCTCGGACCCGTGTCCTGGAGCATCCTCCAGAGCCAGTGCCTCTGCGTGGTGAGTACCCGCATATTGTGAGCACTGGTTTTTTCGACACGGAAGAATTAGAGCTCAGTTGCGGAGATACGCGACTGGCTCTTTCCCTCTGGCTCCTGTCTGTCCCTGGTCGCCTCTGGATCCACACCTCTCCGGTGAGCGCGCTGCTGCCTCCCCTGCTGGACCCACGCAGGCATCGACAGCACCGCGCCCCGGACCTCACCGTACTGCCTCGACTCCTGGAGCACCACCCCCGCTGCAGTGTCCCTCGGATCTCACCACACGCAGCTTCAGTCACCGCGTCACAGTGAGTATCCAAGCACTATCCCCGCACACTGCAGCGGGCTGTTTTCATGTCAATAACGAGCCTCTCCTCCAGGATCGAGTCTCCACCCCACTGCCGTTCCAGTCCTGGGTTTTTCATCGTGCACATTTCAGTTTCACTGTACTGTTGTCTTGTGCATATTATACAATAAACTCATTATCACTGATTACTGGATCTCGTGTGTGTGTCTTGGAGTTGGGTCGCTTTGGAGTTCAGCTCAACCCCCCCATACCTGGTAACTGAACCGTGACAGCATCCTTCCAACTGAGCAGCCGAGCTGCACGTGATGGGGCGTTCAAATGCACTTAGGAAAAATCAATGCTGAACAAATAGGCCTTCAGGCATTCCCCAAAACTAAACAAATACAAAAGAAACAAAATGAGGATCAACATCAGAACTGGCAACCCAACAGAAAAATCAGGGAGGGGAGGGGGTGAGTGGCTGAGAACAGATGTTTTGTTTTCATGAACTGCGGGATTTGGATTTGACAACAAGGTCCAACTCCTACATACTGTACCTTTAAGCAGAAGTACTTACCAACATGCCATGGAGACTAAAGACCTAAGAAACACTGGCGAGTGTGAAGCTGCTCTTCAGTATGACTCTGATTGGTTTTGGCTGTGAAATAAAAGTCTCTAATAGTACCTGGTTTATACTAACACATGCCGTCACATTCATAAGTGACTCTGGAAGCAGCAGTGGAATAAGGGCAGTCGTGCTGTGGAAAGACTGAAGGGTTTTGTTTTCGACTGGCCTGTTTGGGACTTGCTCATTAAAATAGTTGTGATTCTCTCCTAAAGAAATTGGAATTGACAGAAAAATGTTGCCAAAACAGCTTCTGATCGCCATTTGTTGCTGTTAATACTGTCCCACTGTTTTATTGAGTTTTCAGATAACTGGCAAATAATCCTCCCTTTAAAAGAAAAGAATCCCCCTTTTCTAAGGGTTTCTTTCACAATTAGTTGATAATATGATCTTTTTAATTGCTGGTCTCTTCGTTAATATGCTGTTCTGCTACTGACTGACACATCTATTAAATTTGCACCAGGCAGACCAGGAGACGCTCATGCTTGAATCCACATCAATGAGAGCCTGACAGCTTTTTGACTGTCTGTGCCTGCAACATGTAAGGTGAAGAGGCATCATTATAGGTCTCAATGGGAATTCAGCTCTTCCGGGAAGATTCAGTTCAACCTCATTCTTTCTCTCTCTCTTTTATCCTCTCTGAGCAACATGAGCTCTTAATAAGCTCGAATGATATGTCTCTTAAGGAGCTGGTCAGACATGAGAATGTGACATTGTATTACAGCAGAAATATGTCTTGTCTTGGTTTGATGCTCTTTTTCTCCCACCATCCTCTTCCCGGCTGTGTTTTCACTCTGTTTTGTTTTGTCTGTCTCCTAAACTACTCTCATACTTGTTCCCTCGCTCCCTCCTCGTGCAGCTCTTAAGCTCTGCCTCCCTCCCTCCCCAACTCTCATTCATTCGCTGGCTTCATCTTAACTGGGCTTTTCATGTGGCTCACAGTCTCATTCATCCACCCAGCCGCTGGCCGGATTCACGCCACTTCTCTGTGAGTAGTTTGCCATAATTGTGCCGCTGCTGCTGTTCTTTCCTCGCGCTGTTTTGTCAAGGTTTCAACAACTGTTACTGTCGGTTTGATATGGCTCACAGCTTGTTTGGGTCAGAGACACAGATGGATGGGATGATGGGACTTAACACATTTTTGGAGAAAATAGTGTTCAATGGGTGAGATTACATGAAGTGAGTTTGAGCAAAACAATAGTAGTGGAGTCACAAACTCGTCTATGTATCACCTCCATCTTGTGTCATGGGATATAAGGAAGGGTGTTCAGCAACCCTCTAATTTAACAGGATGTTTGGCTTTTGAACAAGCTGGCTCAAACTTTAATGAGTGCTCATCATACACGGGAGTAGTTGAGAGGTTTTAAAGTTGTATTGTTTATGAGTTTGAGGTAACAATGGAGATCAGAAAAGGCTTGTTTTTTGTATTCTGGTCTGCCTACAACAGCCTGTACTTGTACAGTGCTTCTATCTGGTCAGAAGAACTCTCTGCTTTCTAGAGCAGAATGTTTTTTAAACAGTCATAGCAAATTATCTGTGGTTGTGACTTGACCCATTATTCATATTAGGCATCACATGTCTCAGTTTTCAGATGGAAGACACTAAACACATCTGCGTGGAAGTCGATGTTGTTGTTTGTTACGCGTTGACCTGAGTTTGTGTGGCCATGGCTGGATTTTGTTTGTTTTTTGTATTTTCATCAAGAAATAATTATTTGTTCATTGCCACAGATGATGAACCATCTGACCCAAACTAGAGAGAAACTGGTTGTTATGGAGTGACAAAAAATTCACATTTTTACTGCATCCTAAAAATAATCTACGCACAGTCTCACACTGAAGTGTTGATTGGGACAGTTTCCTACTTTTTTTTTGTCTTTCATTTCACTCATATGTGAGAAATGATAGCAGTGTAGTGCAAGTTTTACAACAAAAAAATCCTTTGGAAGTCTTTCTCTACTAACAGCCGGTTCAGAATACTGAAGTTTTTTATCTAACTATTACGTGAAAGTCCTTTCTGGTGACATAAAACATGTCTTTGGAAATTTCACCCATCGGTCCATTCATCAATTTTCAGCCATTTATCTTATGGTAACAAGATGAAAACTAAGATATTCATTTCCCCAGTAACATTATATTCACACATAAAATGGCCAAACCACCTCAGCTGACTCTTTTTGATGAAGAGGAGTACTGCTTCTACTACAAGTGGGGGGTTATGTTTTCTCAAATTTAAATTAATCATAGTGTTACAGTATTGCAGATATACAACTGACTGAAGTTTACAAATCTAGAAAAAGGTTGTTGTAAGTTGTTCTGATTGTCTGCTGTAGGCTTGGTGAAATAACACATAAAGAGAACTGTGAATCATAGAAATCTTTTAAAGAGACCCTTCCATTAAAAACGATTTTTCTGAGGTTTCTGTTGAATATTTTAGCTCCACAGGTGTTCTTACCTTCATAGTGGGTGTGAAAACAGGTCAACAACTTCTCTTTCAGATTTTATCTCTCAAACTACGCAGGTGGTGATAAAACCTGAGTTCTCTCGAGTCCGAACGGCCTGTATCTGTTTCGTCACAACTCATTTGTTTGTTAGTTTTCGGCAGCTCCCGCAGTTGAAACCACGCCTAGCATGCTGCTAGCTAAAAGCTGTTAGCATAAGACGTAGCAAACAGGAAGATACGACGTCTGACATTGCCATGCACTGCGGGGCAGGAAACAGTATTCTTTTCTCTCATAGGCTAGTTTGTTAGCCAATCAGAGTCCAGCAAATTCGAACAATGAATATGAACGAGCTGCTGCTCGAGGCCTGACGGAAGGAGCCAGAACCACCTGAATTTTAACGCAGACAGATTGAAAGGTCTGTTAATCAGTGTTTCCTGATGTTTTTTAGATATAAAATGTTTCATATTACTGGTTAATACTTAAGAAATAACCACAAAGTCCTGAAATGTGTATGAAATGGCCTCTTTAATGAACTTTCAGTCTGTTCAGTTGCCTGTTTCCTTTTTTTAATTTATCTGGAGGAATCGCACATTGAAATGAATTGCCAGAAATTGGCTTCTGTACGGCTCGCAAACAGGACTGTGTGTGTACGGATGTTTGTGTGGCATCAGCTCTACCACTAAAGCTCAGGATTTAAAGTGACAATTTGTCTGTGGTCTTGGTGTTGTGTAAAAGCTTCCTGTGCCTTGCTAGACTCTCCCACATACTTACACTGTCCTTAACACACCATGTTAAAGAAAAACACTAGCATTACATTATAAGATGGGCTTAACTCGCACTGCAATCCATTAAATCAAGAGGATCACATCTTAAATTTGGTGAAACAAATAACATTTTGTACTTTAACTTAATACACAGTTCTTCTGCATCTTGGTTGGCAGCTATCTATGTAATTGATAGATTTTTAGATTTTAGAAGCATTATCATTTAATCCTTTATCAGCCAAAGTTGCAGAATTGTGACAGCTCCATCCTTCAAATAAAAATAAAATAAATGGACCTTTAAATGTATCCATGGTTTTTTACTTGCCACCACTACTTGACAGTAACATATATCTTTGATTTCCATTTATGCACAGTCACATGTAAAAGTATTTGCGTAAGAGATGAAATAAAAAGCTGAGTCAATGATGGCCATTATCCACTTGGATTTGAAAGGGTGTGTTTGGAAGCAGCTGAAAGAGTTGAGACAACACGAGTTTAAAGTGTTTCACAGCAGTGGAGGAAGCGATTATATAATCATGGCTGCATCATAGGAGAGGAGGGAGAAAAGCCCGTGTTCCACCTCCAATGGGATGACAGAGCGATGGCTGGATCTGGATCTTTGAAAAGCCTGTAGGTTATCTGGAACAGAAGGATCTGAGCAATGCAGAGCCTGTTGATGTCCCTCTTTACCGTAGATCTCTGGACAATGATCACAACAGTAATTAAAAGATATGCCCACCAGAACTTGGCTATTTAAGCAATGTATGTGTTGTGAGAATGAATTTGGACACTTTCTGTTCTATAAATTCCAACATTTCAGTTTTAGGGGATTTGGGCTTTTTATATTAGGACTACAAGTGCACTGACTTTTTTCAGAGGTTTGTACATTAAATGCTGCATGATGGCGCAGTTGGTAGAGCTGTTGCCTTGCAGCGAAAAGGTCCTGGGTTTAAATTCGGGCTGGGGCCTTTCTGCATGGAGTTTGCATGTTCTCCCCGTGCATGTGTGGGTTTTCTCTGGGGACTCCGGCTTCCTCCCACAGTCCAAAAACATGCAAGAAGTTAATTGGCAACTCTAAATTGTCCCTAGGTGTGAGTGTGTGTGTCAGTGGTTGTTTGTCTCTGTGCGGCCGTGTGATGGACTGGCGACCTGTCCAGGGTGTCCCCCGCCTCTCGCCCAAAGACTGCTGGAGATCAACACCAGCCCCCTGCAACCCTGAACAGGAAGAAGCAGGTTTAGAAAATAGATGGATGGATGGAAATTTGTTACTTTCAGAAATTTTGTAAAAGACAGAAATCAGGAAATTGACCTACTCTCTCTTTATCTCTCGCTGTTTTTGAGCTGAAGCCTTTTGAAAATATGTTGTCAACAAATCAAAATTTTATTAGACAACTCGGCTTGTTAAAGGCTTAATCCTGATTTCATGAATTCACCACACAGTAAATAAGAACAAATGACTCAAGTGTTGCTGTGTTCAAATTCCATGTTTATGTTTCCAGATTTTATGATCTTCCTTTAGTCTTGTTGTTACCAACAGAGTTGTTTTTTCTTTTGTTTAAATAATTTGTTTTTTTTTACTTTTATTTTTTGTTGCTGTTCAGTTTAGCTCTAAGGATCATAATTTACTGGCCAGTAAATGTCAGCAGCTAGTTGGCAACAAATGTATTTTCAGTTGAAATCCTACTGAATTGGTACTTAACAGTTTTGAATATGTCACATCTGCACAGAAATTACCAAATTTGTAAAATGTGCAAATTATCTTGTTTCAGTTTCATCACATGATGTCTTAATTATGTCTTAATTTGATTCAGTTGAGCTACCTTTTATTCACTATGCTGCACCACTAGGAACGTCAAATTGTCTTTTTTGTCTCCAGTCATAACTTTGTTTTACATCTCCAGCCCCTCCCAAACTTTTCTCTTTTTTCTCACACTTTCTGTTCAAACTCTGA
Organism: Pachypanchax playfairii; assembly: GCA_006937955.1. Taxonomy (NCBI): domain Eukaryota; kingdom Metazoa; phylum Chordata; class Actinopteri; order Cyprinodontiformes; family Aplocheilidae; genus Pachypanchax; species Pachypanchax playfairii. The sequence continues at coordinate 934,088 of SSNP01000127.1, read as the reverse complement.
AATGATACTGAGAAACATTCCAGATGTTTGTGATGATTCTGTGAGAGAGATTTCTTTTTGCAGTAAACATTTTAAAACATTTTGGAATTTCTCTTGCAAATTACATTCACAAATGTTTTGCCAACAGTTACAACCCAATGACATCAACGGGCTTAAACCTGGAGGTGCTAAAATCACAGAAATGTGACAGACATTTACATTATAACTCACACATGTTGTTTCTAGCCGCCACGACTAGATACGAGTCATGTTTCAAATGTGTTTATCACAGCGGTAGGGAGAACAACATCAAAGATGAAAGACAGATATAATCTAACACTATTTAGTGATTTTATTTGGGCCCGACCGATATGGATTTTTTGATACCGATACCGATATAAAGACTTTAGAGCAGGCCGATAGCCGATATAATGGGCGATAAATCCATCCACCAGAAAAAATTAAAAAAAATATTACTGAAAGCTAAAACACTGCATTCTAAGCTCATTCTTAAGCTCATGTCTACCTGTTAGACACCATGAACTATCTGAATTATTCACTGATTCCAAAAAATGTAAATAATAGACAAGTTTATCTATTTTATGAACATTTATTTACATTTTTAACTGGGCATTCTCATTAATTGAGATGCAGAAACACATATATGACAAACATATATCAATAAAAAATATCGGTAATTTTTTTACCAATAGCCAATATCACCATGGACCCCCATATCGGCCGATATATCGGTCAGACCCTCGTTTTTAGAGATAAAAAGTTAAAACATTATAAAATATGATAATCTGTGTACAAGGAAAAATAGAAATAGGTATGTCAGACGTTTTTGTTTGTCTGTTCTTTTAGTGTGAAATGCAGTTTATTTAAATCCATTCTCTTTTTATGTACTTAAATCATAAAAAGCCAAAGTATTTATGACATTACTTGTGAGTAGTTTTGTTCAGAGTTGTGTGAATTAATTTTGACATCTTATGCACATAATATTCTGACATTGCAGTATATTTTTCCATTTACTTTTCAGTTTTTTAATATGTCAATACAATTACCAAAAAAATCAATTCAAAAGTCATAACGTTAATGTAGTGTCATTTTATTGCTTATCATTTTGGAGCAACACTCATTTGAAAATATGTTTTCAGAACTCTGATGGCTAAAGGACAAACTATGAGACAAGCTTGTGTAGAAGCTGGTAATGAGACCACGCTTGCTGAAATTGGTAAACAAACAGAAGTAGATAAGAATCAGATAAAAAACTTCAAAGATGCTCTCAAACCCAAGCAAATCATCTGATAACATACAAACACTTCCATGAATACAGCCAAACAAAAGATAACTTGTACAAATTTAATGTTTAGTTTATTCATTCAGTAAAATCTGAATTCATGTCATTTATTTATGTTTAAGTCTGATATATTGATCAACTTTATCTCTGCAGAAACCAAACCCTGGCAGCTGAGTCATAAGTCCAACTGCAAACATAATTCTCCTGCATACACTGGATATATTAAATACATCTTTTAAACAACAGTAATCAGTACATTTATCTTTAACCCAGCAGTGAGACAGCCAGCGTTGGGTTAAGCTTGCTCACGTCTGAGCCTGCCAGTTAGTGACTCAAACTGCTGTGATTATAGTCGACTTTAAGCAGCAGCTACTGCTCACCGTGTCCCGGGGAGTGAACCCCCCAGACAGGCTGAGCCAACAGTCTGCCAGAGCTGGGACTCCAGCGTGGAGGGGAATTTAACAGGTAGCAGATGGACTAGTAGAACCAGCTGTTGTTTATGGGACATGAGGGAGGGAGTGTAGTTAACAGAGTTCAGAAGCAAGGACGTGCATGTAGCAGCACCTGCAAACAGCACATTGTGACTGAAATCTGCTAAGATGTGCAAATCAAATCGTGTTGCACTCATAAGAAGAAGCCCTTGAAGAAAAAGGCCACAACAAACCAGAGTGAGTCCAGTTTAATTGTGGTCATATAGATTGTCTAAGCCATTTAGACGTTAGAATTTAGGTTTGAATATTGGAAAAATGTACTAAATAAACTGTTTCTATTACTGTAAATTTAATTGGAGCACAAAGTGCATAAAGAAGGTGTTAACAGCCTTCAGCCTTAAAACTGCTCTCACTGTACTTCTGCTTGTGATTTGTACATTTTTCAGAAGCTGCTCTTAATGCTGTAACAACAGAAGTACTTTAGCTAGCTGTTAGATATAATCTGGTTAATTTTTAGGAGCATCACCGATAATAAACAAAAAAAACCTTTCTTAAAGTTTAACTAGTCCTGCCATGATTCTGCCACCATTTATGCTAGAGAGAAAGTTTGGGGGTGATAATTCACTTTAGAAAGATGACAGTGTACTTTTGGTCAGGATAAAAACCTGCAGTGAATGTAGTGTGTTTGCCAAATCCTGAAGTCACAGTGGGATGCATCAGGAGCACATGTTCTGCTAGTCAAAGATTAGTGTTTCTGTTTAATGGATCAGTAGACATGTGGACACATATCCTGGCTGTCCAGGTGTCGCTGACCCATAGCTGGAGTTTCTACATAGTTTCTAAATGTGTTATTCTATGAAATGAACACTGGAATGGCAGAAAATCAGGATCATGTTAATTTCATTTGGCAACTGCTGTGCTAAAATTGCACCCCTTCTCAAAAAGTACCAGAGGGGACTGTTAGGAAACCACTGAGCACAATACCATTATTAAAGTCCTGTTAGCAGAGTCGTGACAAAGGAAAAAAAAAGACTCATTACTTAATTTAATTTGTACCCATTCTTCATAAATTGAAAAAAACACTGCCATACCAAATAAACAAACTGAAAACAGAAGTTTTAAAAATAATGGGGGAAAAAATCATCGGGGTTTGAATGTGGCAGAAAACTGGAAATGTAAATTCTTTGTTTAAGAACAGTTTGCAAACATATAATAACTTTGTGCACACATACCACGTGCTTTTGTCTCCTCCAAGAGCTTAACATTTAGTACGTTTTCATGCACATCTAAAAGAAACTGAACTAATGGATTAACCCCCGTTAAGAGTTGTGTCCAAGTTTATATGTAACTCTAAAAAGTGCACTCACCACCGCTCCAGTAGGTGGCGACATGCAACCCTTTGTATGGTGTTACTTTCAGTTCACATCACACAAAGTACCACCAAGTGAAGCAAACAGAGTAAAAAATGGTCGACAACAATGCTGCAGCACAGAACATTTGTTACAAACTGTGCTGTTTGATGCTATTACAAGTCAGATGCTTGCAGAGTCTTGATGCAATGATATTATCATTATTGATTACAGCTTCCACGTCACGCCATTTCCTGAAGGGGCAGAGCTTAGCTCCAGAGAGCTCGGCTTCTCAAAGTTGTTTACATGCAGAGAAATTTGAATTTTCAATCGCATAATCTGGGTAGCTTAGTTTGACTTTTCAAAGTCAAGCTAAGGTGTAAACATGCATTTCAAAAGTCCACTTTCAGTCAGACTAAGGCAATAATTCAAATTTTTCTAGCTGCATATAAACATACTGATTGGATTGCAGGTGTTTGTTATAATATTGTAATCCAGTTTACTAAAAAAAGCTAACAAATTAACCGAATTTACTCATAATCACATTTACAAACGTTAGTTCAGTGATATTTTTACCCATTTTCACTTAACAGGTATTTTATTCCAAGGAAATTAAATCAGCTTATTTATAAAAAGTGCCAAAGCTTTTCAGAGGACTGTGGTTATTTTTACCCCAAACAAAATGCTTCATCCTCAGATGTAATAATGCAGAACAATAATAGAAAATGGGACCGCTCTTTAGCTTTTTCTCCCTTTTTATTCCATCTTTCGTTGCATAGCAACACTCATAGAGCCACTTATTTTATCAAACTGATCATACAACGAATTTGAGTTTAATCTGAACTAGACAGATACATATGTGCTGTTTAATTTAGTGTTGATCAAATATTTAATAATGTAAAATAGGATGTTTAAACAAACAGCCTAAAGTCAGTGCATCATGTTGTGTAGACGTCCAGCTGTGTCTGTTTTATATTTTGGACTGTAATGCAACAGCAGCAGGATTTTTTGCTTTACACTTTTTTTGGGTGCTGAATCTACCACTAAATTTGATGTTTGTGTAATGATGCAGCTGTCATGGAGCAGGTCATTAGTTAGAAGGTGAGTTATTTATAATTCAGCTCTCTGTATAAAAACAGTGATTTATTACATTTACAGAATATTATCATGTTTCATTTGAAGGTAGGTTATTGAGAACCAACCCAACGGCTACCAGAGATTTAAATGAACATATTGTATCTATCTATATACTAAGATGTTCATGACCTTAAGCTGACTTCTTCTGATTGATGAGTGTAGCAGTTAATCTGTTCAAGGGTCTTGTTTATGCATCTAAATATTTGTTTTATCTGTTTTACTGTAAAGCGCTTTGGTCGGCCGTATGGTTGTGTAGAAATTGCTGTACTATGGTATGGTATGGTATGGTATGGTATGGTATGGTATGGTATGGTATGGTATGGGTAGGGTAGGGTAGGGTATGGGTATGGGTATGGGTATGGGTATGGGTAGGGTATGGGTAGGGTAGGGTATGGGTAGGGTATGGGTAGGGTATGTGTAGGGTAGGGTAGGGTAGGGTAGGGTTGGGTATGGGTAGGGTAGGGTAGCTGTTCTGTGTGATGTGTTAGGACAATGACCTGCTCTGGAAATGAGATCCAATGTTCTGAGATTTGTTTAATGTAAAATACAAAGTAATAAAAGTAACAAAAGACTGTTGTCTCTGTGTCTCCATCTTTTCCCCATTTCCCTTTCTATCTTCATATTTCTTTTCTCTCTTTTCCACACTTGTTTCCCTGTTTGTCTTTCCTGTGTCTGTGTTCTGTCTCTCAGTCATCTGTAGGCTCCTGCAGTAGGTGCTGTCTGCTCTACCAACTGGGACTCCATGGCTACCAGCACCACCACTGCATGATTCATTGCTTGGTGAGTTTACTTCTGTTTAGTGTGGGTATGTATGCATGCCTCAGTCTGTCTGTCCATCTGTTTATGTCGTGTCTTTTGTTTTGATTGTTTTGCTCAGCAAATTAGGGTTGTATAAGAAATGTATCTACTGCCAAAGTCTCACTAGATTCATTTGTGTCATCTTTCACACTGACATTTAAAAAAGTAGAATTTTATTGTCAAGATTATTTATTTTACTTTTTTCTTCAAACCATAATCAAGAGTTGATCATAATTTTAGCATGTGATGAGACCAGAAGTCGATTTGTTTTACTTCAGAGTTCTGGCAACAGGACAGGGTCAGATCATTTAGAGCCTTAGAATCAGACCTTAAGATTTTATAACCAATGGGGAGCCAGTGGAGGGAAGTATGATGTTTTTTTTGTTTCACATAGGAGATGAGTGGCAGTGAAGATGATGCTGAGAGGATTTATCTAAACCCTCGTATAAAGACTTACAACAGTTTTAGGCTTGTTGTTATTGAAGCATGAGTGTCTTAAAATTATTGGGTAAGATGTAGAGCTTTACTTTTAACTGCAATGAGGTTTTCAAATCACTGTGAAGGAATTTTTGAAGTGTCTTTTTTGCAGATTTGTTTTAATTTAGCTGAACTGGCAAGGTTTTGAGCCTGAACAGCCTGTTTAAAGGTACAGTATGTAAGAATTAGACCTTGTTGTCAAATTAAATCCTGCAGTTCATGTAGAAAAAAACCTGTCTGTTCTCAGCCACTCACCCCCTCCCCTCCCTGATTTTTCGGTTGAGTTGCCAGTTCTGATGTTGATTCTCATTTTGTTTCACTTGTATTTGTTCAATTTTTGGGAATATCTGAAGGTCTATTTGTTCAGCATTGAGTTTTCCTAAGTGCGTTTGAACGCTCCATCATGTGCAGCTCAGTTGGAAGGATGTGGTGGTTTATTACTTTTTGCTGCTGCTCGTTGTTGAATTACAGGTGCTTGTGTTGAAGACTTGGCAGCCTTGCAGACTCACATGTGATTCGTTATGGAACCAGGAAGTCTGTAAATAATGATTCCAATCTGGGCTAGCTTTTTTTTTAAATGCCCGAAACTAGCGACCACCCAGCCAGCTGAGATCAAGATCCGTTACAATGTAACTTTATTTTCAACATCAGTGGGACATTAAACTGTTGTGTGAGTATTTCACTGTAAAATTCATACATACTTTACCTTTAAGGTGACGCCACAGCATTAACCAGATTTAAGGCCATTATTCATCCTTATTTGAAAACTGTGTTTTGTATTTACTCAGATTTTTGTCGGATATAAATGTTTATTTGCGGGTAATGAAAAATTAAAATCTGACAAAAAGACTCAGGAGCTCTCTGTTTCCACCTTTAGCAGATACATTTATAGAATAAATAAATACAGTTTTAGACATAAAATATATATAATCTTGAAAGATTATGTCTTATATTTCTTCATATTTTGTTGTAAGCACAGCTCATGCTCCTTCATTTTAAAGCCTGCTCCACTAAAATTTTGTTCACAAATTGGATTTAACTGCAGTTGATGTAAATGTCAATTCCTTTCTTTTTAACTTTTTATGCCTCCTTAGGAATTTGTTGCTGACTTACCTTTGCATACACTGTCATGCACTTAATTCTAAACTAATGGTCTCAGTTTCTGCATGTCTCAGTGGCAGCTGGGTAAAAAAGCTACCATCTGTGTTGTGTCTCAGCAGGTTTGGGTCCTGTTCTGTTTGCATTAACTCTGTGCCCTCAGCTCCCACAGCAGATGTTATTCAGTGTTTGTGTTTGTGAGTCTGTAGTTAATCTACCTCATGTGTGGTACTTGACCTTTCAAAAACACCAGGCGACTAACACTTCCTCACTTTTGTCTGTCGCATTTTCTTTTGTGGAAGGATTTCTATTGAGACATTGGGAACACACACACAGAAACATGCACACTGACGGGCTGAAATGTGTTCTTGTTACATAAGTATAAACAGTCTTTGTTTGCCTGACATGAGACATAAATGCAAAGGAAAGCCTATTTTATTACAAATATGAAGTAAAAGTCCTCCAATTTTTACTGATAGATTTATAATTCTTGAGGCTCAAACAGAAAAACTCACCCGTGGAAATTGGAATATTCACAGTAAAAAAATATTTCCATTTCTGTAGCACCACCATTCCAAAAGAGAAAAATGCAGCAGACTTAAATGGATTTATTTATATGTAATGAGAACCGACAGGCTCGATCTCACAGTTCTGTAACGCTAACAATTTGGGGCTGACTAAAGGAAGCATAGTGAAATTAAATTTTTGTTCAGGTAGAGAAAGTGATGCCTTATATCTTTTTATATCTCAAAAATAAGATCTTTACCTAACTTTATACACATGTCAAAAGTGGGTGGGGTTCTTCATATTTTGTCTTGGGATAGATAAAAAAATTCAACCTAAAACCCCCCAAAAATCCCACACTTATCCCAATGAACTAAAATTGTAAGAACACACTACTTGAATGGTAACAACAGTTTCACACACTTATATGTTTATCATTTTTTTCATAAAGTCAAAAATCAGTTACTTATTAGTAACTTGGTACCACTTGTTTCAGTCATTATAAAATACTTTTCAGACTTTCCTAGGAAAGACTGTTCATTTTCTTTTTATGCTGATAATGGCGTGCACTTGTATAGCGCTTTAATCAGGTCCTACGACCCCCAAAGCGCTTCACACTACAGTTTAATAGTTTGTGTTAATAGTTTAACAGTGATAAATAGTTTATGTACTGCAATTTTTTTTGTGAAGACAAAAAAGAGCATACCGGTATATGCAAAGCTGAATCTGACAATATAATAATTTTAGTAATTGATTTTGGATGATTACATTGTTTTTTTATAGTTTGGTTCCAAAACCAAAAATTTATAGAAAAATGTGGCATAACACTCAGTACAAAATGCATGAACATCAGTTTTTGCCAGTTCATTTGTTAGATTATACTTTTAACCCACTGACCCTGTGTAAGCTGTAAGAACCAAAATTTTAAATGTTAAAGATTTAATGATTTTGACTCTTTTTAAAGAGGCCATTTCATACAAATGTCAGAACTTTGTGGTTATTTCTTAAGTATTAACCAGTAATATGAAACATTTTATATCTAAAAAAACGTCAGGAAACACTTATTAACAGACCTTTCAATCTATCTGCATTAAAATTCGGGTGGTTCCGGCTCCTTCCGTCAGGCTCTTCCGCTGCTTTGGGCAGCAGCGCATTCATATTCATTATTTGGATTTGCTGGACTCAGACTAGCTAACAAACTAGCCTATCAGAGCAAGGTATACTGTTTCCTGCCCCGCTGCACATGGCAACGTCAGACGTCGTGTCTTCCTGTTTGCTACGTCTTATGCTACAGCTTTTTAGTGAGCCACATGCTAGGCATGGTTTCAACTGCGGGAGCTGCCGAATACTAATGAACAAAGGAGTTGTGACAAAACAGATACAGGCCGTTCGGACTCGGGAGAACTCAGGTGTTATCACCACCTGCGTAGTTTGAGAGATTAAACTTGAAAGAGAAGTTGTTGATCTGTTTTCACACCCACTATGAAGGTAAGAACACCCGTGGAGTTAAAATATTCAACAGAAACCTCAGAAAAACCGTTTTTAATGGAAGGGCCTCTTTAACACTTAAAACTAAAATCCAGCCTAAGCCTGTTTTAAACAAACATCTTTTAGGACACTGAAATGACATGGCTGAGCCGGTTTTGTTTTTCTCATTAAAATTTGGGAAGAAGTACCCCAGGGTCACTCAACATATGAATCTTGCCATAAATGCCTTTCAAACTGAAGCGAGTCTTTTGGATTAGCACGGCCATTCTCTGAAGGACACGGTTAGCAGGCCAAGAAACAAGTGATTGTTTAGTCATTAGTGAAAGGAGCCTATCCCCCATTGGCATACGTTCCTAACACTGTCCAACACCACCATGGGAAGAAGAAGAGGAAGAGAAATTCTTCACTCATAGAAACAGTTTCTCTTTATTGGTGGTAATTGGGAACTGTTATCAGATCTCTCCCCTTGTTCTATTTTCTCCTCGAGTCGAGAGCCATAGTAGAAACATGCGTTTGTTCTTTGAAGAAAGTAGGACAAGCTTTTTCAAGCTTCACTTTCATTTAGAGCTGCTGTGTATTGTTACTGCCTATATCTTCAGCTTATGTAATCTCATACTTGTTCTCCAGAAAGACCAATTAATGCCTGGAGGGGCAATAGCTTAATATAAATATTTTTTAGATTTTGTACCACTATTTCTTTGCATACACATTAGATTTTTTGATCTTCTCACAGTGCATTTAAGTTTTCCCAATAGATACTTATATTTATTTATGTCACAGTAAAAGGCATTTTTTGTATTTTTTGATCTCTTTGTATAAAGAACACACAAAATGAGAACAGAAATAAGCCAACCTATGTTGGCTCATTTCGAGCCAAAGCTTAAATAGAAGAGAATGAAATCTTAGTACAACATTTCCATGATATGGATTTTTAAAGTCTGATATTTTTATTATTATAATGGATTAGAAGTAATTAGAAGCCAGTGTTTCCCTTATGTTGGCCCATACCTGCGCCAGATAAACAATGAAGCAAGTCACAAATCTGATTTCCATACTGGATCGGTTGAGGCTCGGGTTAATGACCTCTACCAGTGTTGTTAACCTGCAGGATGCTGGTGCAAATTAGTGTATGTGGTTCGAAGAAGGAGCGTAAGAGAAAGACATGTTCATTGATAGAGAGAGAAAAGGGAAAGCTAAAAGTGTAAGTACTATGGCAGGGAAAAGCTAGAAAGTTGGTTGACATGATTTAACCAGATGGAAAGGTACCAAGGCCAGGAGCCTAGGAGATGATTTAAACTGTTATCTCATGGTGCTGATGGGAAAATGAATTATCTTGAGAGAGGAGTTTGTTAAGAATGTTCTGAAGGTAAAAAGAGTGTCAGTTCGAGAGACGAGTTTAAAGCTAGAAATTAAAGGTATTTTGTTTAACGTTGTCAGTGGGCAGGATGTGAGTTAGAAGAAAAGGAGAAATTCTGGACTGAGTTAGATGAAGTGATGCTGAGCATACGGAGGCGAGAGAGTAGTTATTAGACATCAATGGACATGTTGGTGCAGGTAACAGAGGGGATGAGGAAGTGATAGGAAGCTATGGTTGGGACTGGAAAGCAGAAAGACAGATGGTGGTAGACTTGCCCAAAAGGATGGAAATGGCTGTAATTAGGGCTGCAACTAACGATAATTTTCATAATCGATTAATCTAGATCATTTTTTTGATTAATCAATTAATCAGTTTTTGTTAATATTATTTAGCTATTGCTTTAACCTATACAAGTAATGAAGAATACGTTTCAATAAAGAACAAGGGAAACACAAGAGAATAGTGCAGTTGACTGCAATCTATTTTATTGCACCTGAACACAGTCAGTAGTGTAAAATGAGCTTAACAGTGCAAAATATTTGTCCAGAATAATTTTTTGGCATCAAAATATAAAAGAGGCAGATTCCATACAAAGTAATGTCTGTCCTCCAATGGCATTGTAGAAAGGCAGATGGATTCCATTTGCCACTAGTGGCATGTGATGCCCAGGTATGCCTCATTGGCCACACTTGTCCAGATATCTGCTGTTAGGTCAATTTTGTTGTCCAAGGCTGAGAGAGTAGCTTTAACCTGATCTATGGTGTCTTCGTATTTCTTTTCCAACAACTTAGCAAAGTAGGTTCTGGAGGGAATGGTGTAACCTGGATTAAACTGCTTTAACATTAGCTGGAAGCCTGCCCCTTCCACCGTGGATAGTGGTCTCATGTCTTTTACCAGCATGTTTAGAATAGAGTTTGTAAGTGGTATGCATTGCTGGGGGGTGAGTGTCTTGTTCACATGTACATAGTTGCCCATTGTTGCTTGTTTTTTTCTGCATAAGAAACACAAAAAGACTCAAATAAGTACACACAAAAAGTAATAAAGCAGCACAGACACTATAACACTAAATCAGTATTATTTGAATTAATTAACAATGCAGTGGTCCTTCATTTATTTGGTGGTGTGTAGGATGACCCCGGTGTTGAAGAAGGTGAAGAGGATGAAGAAAGAGCAGAGGACAAAGTAGTGTTAATCAGTTAAGCATCCATTTACAGAAGACAATTCAGCTATCTTTGCAAGTTGGGAAGAGAGGTTGTTTTGCAGTAGTTTTGTGTCATACAAAAATCTTCAATGGACGTTAGTGATCGCCAAAAACTACATAAATACTGTGTTTATGGAAAGAATTTTCTACAATTATTGATCTGTCGCACTAAGGCTGTATTCACACTAGAGGTGTGCATCTCTACCTGCCTCACGATTCGATCCAATTCCAATTATCTGCCTAAAGATTCGATTTAATTCTGCAATACATCACGATTCTTCGCACTCAATTTTTCAATAACTTACTACAAGCAGTCGGATATTGTTTTGAATTCTTTTTTATTACGGTATACCTGACAAAACATAAATCTTTCCACTGAAGTGAACGACCATTTTTAAAGTGTGCTGCCTATTACTTAAATAAAAAAAAATGTATGTATAAAAAATAAAATTTTCAGTACAGCAGCTATAAGACAGGATTCTACATTTCACTTGTAGTATACCAAAACAAATAGCATAGGCTTGGCCTGTCTATTTAAAAGTGCAAATATTCAAATAAAACAATTCCTTGTTTTTCATTCAAAGTGTGCTGGATAAAACATTTTAGCAGCTTAAAGACAAGGACACTTGAGAACCTGGATTGAGTGGGAATCACGATTATGTCACATGCTGCATCGATGCAGAATCGTGCACGGCCGAATCGCGATGCATCTTAGAATCGATCATTTTTCCCACCTCTAATTCACACCCGATAGTCCGGTGGACTCGGTTCGATTGGGGACCAAAATCGCAACATTGTCGCTGTTTTTAGTTGGTGCGGTTTAGATTCACACTGCACTTTATGAAACAAACCAAATAAGCTTAGGCGCATGTTTTACATCCCCGCCTGTGGTGGTGCTGTGGAGTTACTACACTACTTTTTTTTTGTTGTTACTGCACTTCCTGGTGCTGCGAGTCTCTTTCTAGAGTAAACATAAAAAACCATGGAGTTGTAGCAGATTCTGGTGGTTTGGGGATTTATATTTTGTGTTTGGCAAATTTAACAAATCAATATTCTGCAGCAATGGGTTCAGGATGAGCAGATAACAAGGCAGGATGCCCCGCACAATATGGTCCGCTTCCTGCTTTTGGTGCGGTCCCAGTCCGGTTGCATTTACACATGCAATTGAACTGCTTCAGAGTTTGTTTCAATTGAACAGAGACCCACGTTTTTAGGTGGACTACAGTTTGGTTGTTTGGTCCAAATCAGAGTTCGGTTGCCCGTTCACTCCTCCCCAAATGAACCGCACTTTCTCGGCAAGTGAACTCTATTTTGATTCAAGAGGACTAAACAGGGCTGGTGTGAATGCACCCTAACACACTGACTCCAACCTCATGCCCAACTGACCCAACTCCTGGAGAGGGACTGGACTCTGTCCTATTCTGGTGTGGCTGAGGCTATAAGTCATTAGGCGGGTGTACGGATACTCACAAATCCTCACTGAACACCTTGTGTTGGAGTTCTATCTGATGAATGAGAGGGTTGCCTCACTGAGGCTTCTAGTTGCAGGAGGGAAGGTTCTGGCTTTTGTCTGTGCATATACACCAATCAGCAGTTCCAGTTACTCAGCCTTCTTGTTGTCTCTGGATGGTGTACTGGAGGGGGTGTCATCTGGGTATTCTGACATTCACCTGGGGGAAGCAGGGAAGGTTGCCGGGCAGACCAGGTAAACCCAGACAAGTAGTGAGGGTAAACTGGGAATGTCTGGCAGAGGCCCTTGTCCAGGAAACAACAACAACAACAACAACAAAACTTTATTTATAAAGCGCTTTTCAAACAAAGTTTATCAAAGTGCTTTACAGATTAAAAATGACCCCACAACCCCCCAACCCCCCCCTTTACTTAAAAAGTAAAGGGGGGGGGTTGGGGTCGACCATATACACACACACACACACACTTAAAAGCTACAAAAACAGCGGGCTGAGCACAGATGAGCCAGGAAATGCCATCATAGGAGCCATCTGCATCGGTAGCAGCGGATCAGCAGCAGCTGCCAAGGCACCGACCCCGTGCGCCCAGAGTAGGGAGGGCTGGTACCCCCACCTCCACCCAGGCCTTACCTGGGGGGGCACCCAGGCAGCCACAGCCGACCACCGCCCCCGACACAGAGGGGTCCCGGAGAGGAAACACTGGCAAAAAAAAAAAAAACCTTTAACTCATACCTCCAGAAGAGATTTTGGGGACAATTGTTTTACGACCAGGTTCCCTAGGGCATTTTGTGGGGAGTGCTGTGGGAGTACGGGGTCCTGGGCCCACTTCTGGGTGCTGTACGTTCCTTGTACAACCAAAGCAAGAGCTGTTTCTCCATTCTCTGCAGTAAGTCCAGCTTGTTCCCTTTGCAGGTTTGACTTTGCCACGGATACTCCTTTTCACCCATCCTGTTTTTGGTGTTCATAGTTATGTTCATAGCTACAGCTACAATCTTAAAGCGTAGCTGTGGCAAGGAAGGAGGTCTGGTCTGAGAACCTCGAGTCCTCTTCTCTATTTTGGGGATGATGTAGTTCTGTTGTTGTCTTTGAGACAATAATTAAGTCTAAGGTTATGAGATCTGGATCCTGACTGAAAGAACAAGATTTCCGATACAAGTGACTGAAATTAGCTTCTTCTTAAAGTGACTGGGCTCAGCCCTAGAGATAAGATGAGAAGCTCATCATCCAGAGGGAGCTTGAAGAGGACCCGCTGCTCCTCTGCATCGAAAGGAGTCAGCTGAAGTGGTTCAGGCATCTAATTAGTATGCATCCTGGACATTCATTCATGGAGGTTTTTTCAAGCATGTACCACTGGGTAAAAGTATCAGAGGGTGAAAAACTGTGTTTGTAATAGAGGAAGTTTCTTTGATTCAGACAGATTTCTGTTCAGTGCACCTCCACTGCTACTCTGAGGTAATCCAACTCTAGTTCTGTGTGACTCGTAATTTTTTTTACTGGTGCAAAGGAAGTTCATCTTCCACAGAGTAAAGATAATAAAAACAGGAGAGTAGTTAGTTGGGTGGGAACAACTTTCATGAGCTCTCTGTAGTGATCACCATACTGTCTCTGGCTAATCACTGTGTCAGTTTCACACCATAGTCTGGGGAGTCTGAGTGAAACTGTGTGTGTGTGTGTGTGTGTGTGTGTGTGTGTGTGTGTGTGTGTTCTTGTTTTTCTAACCTCCTGAGGACCAGTTTCCTGACTTTTACTATCTTTCTGGGGTCCGAGGGTTCTTGTGGGGACCGAAGCCTGGACCCCATGAGGGGGACTCCCTTTTTTAGGGTTAGGGGTTAGGTTTATAGGTATGGTGTGAATAGAGTTTTAGTTAGTCTTAGGGTTAGTTATAGATCAGTAATGTTTAAGGTTAGTAAAAGGGTTTGGGTTAGGTATAAATCTAGTTACTAAAATCAATGGAAGTCAATGGACGGTCCTCATAAGGATAACAAAACAAACGTGTGTGTGTGTGTGTGTGTGTGTGTGTGTGTGGAGAAAACTGAAAACAAGAAAAATCTAAGCTATGTCATTCTTGTAATTTATAGAATTGTGTCCAATGTCATTCAGGGCCTAAACATGTCAGCTTGTGTGTTTTAACCACCCAATATGTCTGAATTTCCACATGGAATCACAAAATGCTCCAACTCAAAAGACAAATATCATGTTAAAGATCCTATAGATCAGACTGATATATACATAACCCTTCGGTTCTAGGTTTTCTTTTGTAGGCTATGAATTCTGAATCCACACACTGCTTCATGCAGCTGAAGTTCACATCTGAGAAAGCTGAAATGAACAAAGCCAAGCCACTAATCTCTAGCAGTATCATGTTGCACATTTTTACCTCGCCTATTGACAATGATACTGTGAACAGTGAGACAGCATACAGTCTGATTTACCAACAGCTTTAAGAACTTGTTGTTCTTCTGCACTGTCACCAAAATCAGAGAGAAGAATTGTCGATAAAAGGTGTCTAAAATTACAATTAATAAGTGGCTGTTTGTGTTGTGCATTACACCGAAAATATGCAAATAATTTTTCATGTTAAAAAAATGCTGAGCGAAAGACAAATAAGTTGCATTGTAGTAATGCTGTTACATGACACCATGAACATCAGCTCAGACAAAAAGCATGACCAAAAACTTGTGGACATGAAAGAATATTTGGATTCCTGAAGACATTTTTACCACTTTTTCATCATATGGGATTTTGGTTTTTTATTAGTCATGTGCAATATGGCCTATACCGCCACCTACTGGCAACTACACACAGCAGCATTTATTAGCTCCATTTCAGTTTACAGAATCAAACATGAAAATGAATTTTCCATAATCAAAAAAAACTTTTAATTTTGCTTTAAGGAAGAAAAATCTAGTTTTAAAGTTAAGATAAAGTAAGTGAGAAGAAGTAATCAGTGGACTCTGTTTCCACTTCTGTAACTATGTCTGTCTCATCTATCATCATCTATGTTTTGAATAAAGTAATAAATCCATCCCATGATTCAACAGCTTGTAGAATTAGCTTGGATTAGTAATTCTCTAATTCTTCTTTATCAGTCTCTCACATCACTGGAGATTAATTTTGACCCTCTCTAGTTTCATTTATTGAGGTATGTGGGGATTCTGTTATGTCCCTTTTTGTTTTTTTGTAACTGCAAAACAAGTCCAAATCATGAGCCCTCCACCACCGTGCTGACAGTTGGTATGAAGTATTTCTACTAATATGCTATGTTTAGTTTTCTCTAAACATGGTACTGTGCGTTATGGGTAAACATCTATTCAAAGAACATTGTTTTTCACAAGTCTTGTGCTTCATTCAGATATAACTTTGAAAACCTCAGTTATGCTTCTGTGAGTTTTTGTTAAAAATGTTATGACATGTTTGAATCTGCTGTTTTTTTGTAAACTTGAAGTTTGATCAGAATAATTGTAGAAAATGGGGAAGACTTTTTATAATGTTCTGATATATATAACCCTAGAATTGAAAGATGGTGGAGACTGTCTTATAAGACGTTTCATGTAGCCACATTTTTATTTATACAAACTCATAAAGCTTCCCTCAAACATGCTTTTTGTCTTTGAACCAAAAGCCAAATGAATATCTGTTGCATCTCTTTATCATGGTTTTTTTCATCACATTCATTCTGTGCTTTTTTGTGTGTTATTATGCACTGCTTCACATCTGGTCTTGTCTGCACTGCTGGGGTGTTTTTCTTGAGGGCAGCGAGTTGGGCTCCCTTGAGACCTGCTCTGGCCTTTTTCCCAGGCCACACTGCAACCACTCAGCGCTCCCACAATACCAAACACTGAACTGGAATGTGCTTGTTTTCTCATTTCACTCTTTTTTTTCCTCCACTTTTGGTCCCCCTCACTTTTTATGTAATTTCCCAGTTTATAAGTTTGTTATTCATGAATCTTCTCCTCTTTATATCATGCATGCTTACTCAGTGTGATTGCACATAGATAACAAATATTATGGCATAGCTCTTTTTTTTCCTGTCTTGTTTGCATGAAAATTTATACAGAAACAGCACAGTCAGCCCTCAGGAAGATTTAATTTGCTGTGACTTCTTACAATGGAAAACTGTGATGCAGCCTGCAGGGCATTTTTAGCTGTAGAAAGTGATTCTTTACTCACTCAGTAACTGAAAATGACTGATCCGCAGTCTTGATGTCCCCTGGCTGGATAGACACCAGACTGCAGTCACATCTGAGACAGCTAGAACAGATAATGATCGAGCCTCGCTGCTGCACTGAAAACATTGTTTTGACAGGTTTTTTAATTCTATTTTCTTGTTTCTAGTCAGATTTGTTTCTGATTCAGCAATGAGAAGTGAGCTTATAACGAGGGGATTTTGTTGTCACATCATTCATGTCTATCAGCTCTGTAATTCTAAAAGGGTTTATGCACATTGGGTCTGATTTATCAAAGGTTTGCGGCTTCTAATTTTGCACATATTTTTACTGCCTTTGAAAAGCATGTCTTAACTCGGCGCAAAAATGGATGCAGTGATTGTTGCGTGGAGAAGACACAGACGGACATCTGGATCATTCAAGCACACTGTGGCAGTGCAGGTATCTCGGGCAGTTTAGTGTGTTGTCACAGACAAACATTTGTATTGAATGCCACTAAGCAAGGCTTTTATTGCTGGCTTTCCTAACATTATTGGAGCAATAGGCTGCACGCATGTGCAACATGTTCCCCCCTCGGACACAGAGATTCTGTACAGGAACCGCAAACGCGTATTATTTAAACGTTCAAGTTGTGTGCGACTGGCAGGGCATGTTAACAAACGTTAAGTTATCCAGACTCAGAACATGATTCTTTTATTCTGAGGAACAGTGTTGTATTTACGAGGTTAAGAGATGGTGAATATGGAGATGGATGGCTCTTGGGTGAGTGTGTTACGTTATTCATGCTGTAAATATCATTTTGCACATTTATGGATCTAATAGCTACTCATGATCTATTCCTAAGGTGATGGAACAGACCCCCTTTACCCCTTTGTGCTCAACCCGACTACTGATGGGGAACATCGATATAATCTGACCCACATACGCACTAGAAAGATTGTGGAGCGCACCGCGTCCTGAAAAGCAGGTGTCGGTGTTTAGACCGCACTGGAGGGACACTTTACGCACCAGCCAAGGTTGACCTGCACTGTTGTTTGCTGTATGTTACACAACATCACAGAGTAGAGCCTGAACACGTCTTTGCCGCAGCTCAATAATATATTTTTTACCTCTTCCCTCATATTTGACGCTCCAGTGGCTCCAATTTCATTTTCTGTTTGCGCCTTTCTTGCGCCTGCAAGAGAATAGCACCAGCAAACTCCTCATTTAAATAATTGCTGTTTGCACCTGTTGTCAGTTGCGCAATCAATCTTAGTAAATCATCCACAAATCAGGAACACGCCCTTGGCGCAAAAATTTTGCCGTGCACACAATTTTGCACTATTTACTTGGAATATTGATAAATCCGGCCCTTAATGTTTTTTGTCTACATGCTGCATGAAGATTAGCTTAACTTAGTATTTGATTATTCAACATAGACCATATAGTAGCATTTCCCTGGTAAAAACAAAATGTTTGTGGGTCTTGTGGCTCATTGTTAGTGATACACATGTTCCTTATTGGATCAGAGGTGTAGAGATTCGCCTGTCCTCCCACTCCTGAGCTCAAAAATAATTAAAAAAATACAACCGTAACTTGTGTTTATACTCCATTACAGCTACAAAACACACAGCATCATTAAATGCACACTACATTACAGAGGATTTGCTTCATTACAGTCTGAACATTTATTGTTTCATCAATCTGGATGAGCCTTTGATGCAGTATGGTCAGTTGAAGTCATAAAACCGTGACTCTAAATATTAAATAACTGATTTCATTCAGAATCTTTATGTCTGTCATAAATAAGATGTAGTTTCCTTTCCTGAGACTTACTGAAATAAACGATTGTGAGAAAGTAACATGGCAACATCACTCTTTTACATCTCTTATACATAGCATGATCTCCAGCAGCCTCAGGTTACCATGAATTTATTGGTCATCTCACTATTGTTGGTGGCAGTATGTCACCTGTGAAATATGTGGCTGCAGCCTCTCACATAAACAAGTCACAGGTGGCAACGACTCAGTGTCTCTCAGAAGGGACGGGTAGGCCAGTGATTTAAGGCTCCTGTTCACGCTTTTGTCCCAACAACAACGTATAAACCTGGAACTCCCAACTCAGACCAACCAACTAGACCAGAAGAAGCATTTTGTATGAATAATGAAACCTATTTAAGAAAACAGAAATCTAGCTGCCCTTTTTAGAAATTTCATGATGGTTGTCAACGTTCAACTCTGTGGTAGCGAAATGTAACTTCAGCTCTCATTTGAAAATAAAAATTACTCACATTGAATGACGTTTTCGCCACAGGTAATATTAGAGCAGGGTTTCATGACATTTACCTCATTCACTTTATAGTCCTGTGCCATGACTTAAACATGCAACATTTCAAGGTACCAATTACCAAACACTCACCGTCCTTAGTAATTTTGTGCGCTTTGGAGAATACTAAGAAAGGAATGTGAGTGTTTTTGGTGATGTGTCACTTAGACTGTAAACAGAGGTTGTGTACAAGACTCTTTGTTGAAGTTTGTGTATCTGCCAATTTACTGTGAGAAGTTATTTTGCACCGCAGTTGCTCTAAATCTCCATGTATTGCATATATGTGAAATGTATTCTGATACTGCAGTAGGAACTAGTGGTCTGTAGTTCCCACAGTTGTCTGTGTGGTCATCTGTGTTGTACTATAATATTGTGCTCTCCCTCCAACTCATAAGATTCAATTCTGAAACACATTTTCCAGATCTCACTTGTTCCTTCAGTCAAAACGACACCAGTATTGGATGTCCTCCTGTGTCAGGATCAGTTTGACCTGCTGGAAACCGATGTGGAGATGAGGCTGGGAGGGTGGGGCATCACTCTGGTTTAAATGTACTGGTTGCTAAACCTGCAGTGACACCTTTGCAATCTGTCTCAGACAGCTCCCTGATGCTTTATCTCATTTTAGATGAGTATTTGTTGTGTCAGTTCATCGCTCTATACCTGATGTGGGAAATGATGAGAAACACTTTCTGTGTAAAGAATCGACAGAAGACTTTAAAAGATGGATTTGATGTTAGGCTGTAAAAGAAAAATAGGCTTCCAATAGCTGCTCTTAGAGCAATAAATAAAAATCCAAGTCAGTACCTGTCTCTTTGTAAAAAATAAAAAACAGTTTAGTGTTCATACTTCTGGAAGTTAAATGTAGAAATTCTATTTGAACCTACTATATTTTCATCCAGGTGATGCTACAAAGAAAAAAAAACATTCTATGAACAAATATGTATATGTTCACAGTTATAATGGTTATTTATGACTAAAATACCTAAAGGGAACTATACATTTTACATCCATGTTTTGTTTTGTTTTTGTTGTGTGTTACTGATTACTTTTAATTCAGGTGCCTGATTGAATAGACCCTGCTACAGCAGTCAGTTGGATGCCATGTTTGACTCATCTGCACAGGCCCTGTGCCATACGGAAACTTCAAGTTAGCGTTCAAAATTATGATGCAGCCTTTATTTTAAGCGTCTCCAATTTCAAGGCTAATAGTGCGTTCACACTGGCTGCTTTGTCAACGTCAAGCAACGTTCATAACGCCTGCCAGTTAAAACGCATAGGCATTGAAGCTTGTAACACCTGACCGTTAAAAAGAGCGCGTAGGCGGGGCTTCCTTTGTTATCGGATGTTCTGAGCTATGGCGGATCATATAGAGAGAGTGGCTTGGCTTTATTTACTCCGTTTGTGGATACACCCCATTCTTCAGATGCGTTCTGAGTTTGAGGAGTTAAACCATTTGTTCCAGGAGCTACATATGGATGAGGTTCGCTTCCAGCGCTACTTCCGTCTGTCCCGCGCCCTGTTTGAAGACTTCCTGCTTCATTCAGGTACGTCACTAAGATGAGACGCTCTGATTGGTTGACATGCCGCTTCAAGAGCGTCAAAAGTTCAGCTAACTGAACTTCTGCATTGCTCGCATTTCAAGCTTCAACGTCTGAAACGCTTAAAAAGCTTTGAAAGTTGATGCTGCTAACGCACACAAAGCGACACAGAGACTCTGACGCCCCTCTGACGGACTCCATCATAGACTTTCCATGCAAACTTGATGCTTCTGATGTTGATGGTTGGGCCGGTGTGAACGCACCATAGGTTTCATATAACGGGGGAGACCATACTCCTGCTGAGAAGTGGCCTTCCATAAATACAACTGTACAAGAAGATTGTACAACTCACTACTCAAACTACTCACTTAGGATCTGTGAGTAGTTTAGTAAAGATTTGCAATAAAGGTGTGCAGGACAATATGGCCACTATGTAGCCCTTGAAGGATATTCTCTGTAACTGGTAAATATCTTTAACTTATTTTATAACTTGATTCAAGGTTGCATAAATGCAAGATTTCTTGCCATTGCAGTAACATTGTGCAGCAAAAGTAGAGTTTACTGGAAGTACACTTCACACACAAACCTAACAAGTTTGAACATATTCCTGCATAGCTGGTATAACATTTTCAGCAGTTTTTAAGGACAGTTGGTTACCTTTAAAAACTGTTGCTATAAAGTAGTGCTGCACAAATCTACAGTTTAGCCTGCAATAAGTCATCTGCTATTACATTCTCACAGCCATGTGTTAATGTGCTGGATGGCGTTAATGTGTTTGGCCAGTCCAGTGGCCTCTCATTGATGTTGTAAGTGATGAATTAACAGAACAAGAGGAGTGCGAAAAATATAGTTTTACAGCCACTGATGACATCATTGCACCATTCAACAGTAACATTAAAATTACATCCCTACTTTGCATTGAACTGTGGACAGCTGAGGGTGTTTTTGTGCTTGTGAAATTAACTTTATTGTTGCACAGTGATTGACCTAATTGAGTTAAACTGATTTCTTAAACTATTTCTTGTTTTATTTATGGTTAGACACTGTAGCATGTTTTATTCTTTAGTTTCCTCCTTGTGTCTTTCAGAAATTTTGAAAAAAATTCACTACTTGTAAGTTATTGTTATCCCAGTATAAATGAGGGGCTCCTCTGGCAGTCCTTTGGGGCCTGTTTCTTGGTGGTAGTGGCACTTTGCAGCAGGTGTTGTGTAATATCTGCTCTGCCACACAACCAGCCAGTGTTTGCTTCAATCATATTCAGAGCAGATGGTCTCTTATTGTGGTCTAACACTGAATCTCATACAATCAGCTGACTCTGCAGCATCTGGAACAGTCACAGAAAAATAAGACTGAAATAGAAACATGTAATCCATCTGTCTTTGACTGTCTTTGTTTCCAATGAGTTAAAGCTTTGTTGGTTTGTCTGGTGTTTGTCAGCTGCATGACTGTTTTTTTGTTTACAGATTTTTGTTATTGAGAGAAAACCACAAGCAGCAGCACTAAAGTTTCTGGATTTTGTGTGTCTAAGTGTGTGTTTCATCTTGTATGTAGCTGCAGTAGCAGTTGTCTTCATGCATCTGTGAGATTCCTTGGCCTTTTCACAAATCAGGCACCATGTCAGCACAGATGGAACATGCCATTTCTGTTTCTGTGATCTGAGAACCATTTTTGGGTTGAACAACAACAAAACAAAAAAACTTAAAAGAGTTTCTGTATGGATCAGAATAAGAATCAAGCTTTATTGCCTAGTATCATTTGCACAATACAAGGAATTTGCCTTGCGCAGACACTCCCCTTCCGAGGCCACCATTTTTTTCTGCGCCAGGGTAGCGATAGGAATATTGAAGACGAAGAACAACAACATTTGGATTGAGAGGAGAAAAAAAATTCCTCTTACCCACTGCTTTCAGGGGGTCACTGTGTGAGATTACAAAAACACCTCAGCAGGGAATACACGCACAATATCACATGACCTTGGGAGGACATCAGAGGGAAATGATTGCAATATGTGCTCTATGAGTGTGTGTAAGAGAGAGTGACTTGTTTACATGATCTTCCAGGGGAATTTGATTGTGTGGCCTCAAAGCCAAGATAAGACAGATTAGGTCAGGCTGCAGAACTTCAGGCAACCTTGAGTCTCTCTGGTCCCTTGATGGCAAATTAATCAAGCCAATTGATCGTTTACTTCTCCTCACCGAGCAGAATCTGCAACTTCTCCAAGTTGGCACCAGTCTTTCCAGTCACTTCCAAAACCGCGCCCAGTCTGCAGTTCTGTTCCAGAATCACACCGAACCGTTTAGTCTGAGTGCCGCCGGACACAGCACATCCAACTCATAGTTTTAGAATTTGTCAATATGCCAGGTAATGCCAGTTCCAATCTGCAGTAGTCCCGATATCAGTAATCCAAATATATAAGTATCCTCAACGACTTTGATCGACAGCACAGAAAAGCAAACCATTATCCACTCACCCCAGGAGTCGATGGTGTAACCGACCGGGCGGGTCAAATCCGGGCATGAGGGCCTCACGAGCCCTCACGAGCCTCAGGGTTGCAAAAATGTTGTCAATCAGGCTGAGTGACCAAGATCCATAATTTGGGATTCGACACACAGACGGTTGGGGGGGGGTTGCAGGGGGAGCAGTGGAGGACAGCGTCTGTCCTCCTCAACAGCTGAGCAAGAAGATGAATGAGGTAAACTTGGGCAAAATATTTTAGGGCTTTTAATTGCTCTCATTTAGACATTTTATTATCATAATAATAAAAAAAATCTGTACACAACAATTAGGAAATAGCTAGCTGCTTCGTTCGACCTTGTGGTCAGATTAAAATATAATTTATAGATCAACATAGAATTAACTTCCTGAAATTTACCTGTTAAATATTCTCTATCTTGTTGCAGTGACTGTCAGCAAACGGCCACGTTCAGCCTACAAGTTCATTTCATTAAATATATAACCAACTGTTTGACTTGTAGCAACAATAAGGGCCACTTTTAAAAATTGAAACACAGCCGTAAATATTTTTATGCTAAAACAACATTTTTTGCTGCTTGTATAACAAAACTCTTCCTGCTGCCAGGATCGATCATGTTCAGAGATATGTTCAAAACTGTGAGCCCCACCGTCGGCTGCATGAATTCTAAATACTGCATTGTGTTGTTCTTTAAGGTTGGCAGCACAGATTAGATTATCTACTGGCTGATTTCTCATCTGCCATGTAGCACTTACTTAAAATTCTTAGCTTAGGAAGAAAATAGAATATAATAGCCAGATGTTTTAAGTCCGCTTCATATTTGGAAAATTTGAAAATTAAATTGGGAGAAGAGAGAAGATGGTAAAAGTCTTGCACTTTACTTCAACATGTAGTACTATGAGCTGTTGCCTTGCAGCAAGAAGGTCCTGGGTTCAAATCCAGGCTGGGGCCTTTCTGCATGGAGTTTGCATGTTCTCCCCGTGCATGCGTGGGTTTTCTCCGGTGACTCCGGATTCCTCCCACAGTCCAAAAACATGCAAGAGGTTAATTGGTGACTCTAAATTATCCCTAGGTGTGAGTGTGTGTGTAAATGGTTGTTTGTCTATGTGTGGCCCTGTGATGGACTGGCAACCTGTCCAGGGTGTCCCCCGCCTCTCGCCCGAAGCTGCTGGAGATCGGCACCAGCTCCCTGCGACCCTGAAAAGGAAGAAGCAGGTTTAGAAAATGGATGGATGGATATTTCAAATGTTCTCAATTAGAATTAGAAAACTTGTACAAAGTATATTTTATGGGAAAACCCTATGGAGTCACTTTAGATCATTCTAACCAACACAAACCCTTCCTACATTCAGGAAAGTACCAAGTCATAAAGTTATTGTGTCGTGTAAATCTAATATAGATGTTTTTTCTTAGTTTGTTCTTTATCAGTGACACATCAGTGTTACCATTGAACGTCTCGTGTGTTTCTGACTGCTGGGCTTTCGTTGGCTTCGACTGTTGGTGAAACACTATGAACTGCATTTGTGAGCAAGTTTCCAAAATGTCTGAAAACGTTGCAAGGGTTAAAGATAATGTGAGTTGCAGGTTCGAACTTGATTTTCACTGGAGTCTTGAACATTTTCAAAAAAGTTTGCAGGAAAATTTACCTCTCATATTTTTCTCAGAATCATATCTCACATCTGCAACCATTCACAGTTTAGTTTTACGTGAGACAGAAAGATTGAGAAACCCGAGATGACTTTAGGGGGTTGGCGATCAAGAAAAGGAGAGTGTATTGTGGACAAACTGAGACATAATTAAGAGACATTATGATACGCAACAAATAAATCTACACAACAATTGCAATTGCTTTGCAATTACATTATATGCCTTATTAAAAAACTTGTTATAAAAGTGCCGTACATATCTCAGCCTAAAAAAAAACCTGAGTTGTTTTTGTTTAAGTGCTATTTCACATGTACTGGAAAAGTTTTCAGTCATCCAGGTCATTGTGATCCTAGTAGGCAGCGAGAGTCTTCCTTCAGTTGTTGAAAACATTTTTTGTCTCATCTGAGCAAACTGAGAAAGTTCAAGAACCAAGAAAAAAGTCCAGTTGGGGTTTTTTAACTTTTTATTTCACAGATGTAAAATGATGCAAAACAAACAACTTAATTTGACTTTCTTGTGGTTAAAGGAGCACAAAGCTCTCTGAATAGTGAATGAGAACATTGGACATATGAAACACTCTGAACTCTTCACAGACTGGATTTTAACTAACTGCTCTTGGTTTAAAAGATAGTCACTGTTTCCCGTGAGGATGCAGCTTCAGTGCTGAAACAGAATCAACCTTCTCGCTCCCTTTTTGTTGTTCAGTCAGCAAAGTTTTGTTCAGGAGTTCCTGCTTCATTGTGTCTGTCTGTGGGTGCGGTATGTTTTACACAGTAACATCTGTCTGCACAGGATTTGAAACATGCTGAGAATGATTCACACATCCATACAGTGAAGTCACTCATACAATGCATGATGATCTGAACATGAAAGTCGATTTCTGATTTATGTCCAACAGTCAAAAAACTAGATGAATTTTGTTACCTCTGCTGAGCAGATCATGTTTTTGCTGCTGTTGGTTTGTCTGTCTGTTAGCAACATAACTTGAAAAGTTGTGGATGGATTTTTCTTAATTTTTTAGGAAACACTTGAAATGGGGGGTAAAGAAACAACTGATTATATTTTGGGGTGATCTGGATCACCGTACGGGTCCAGGAGTTTTTGAAAGGATTCTTTAACTTGGGAGATAGAGCTACTTTCACCGCATGTGACTGTAACACCAAAATAAATAGTCTGAGTGTCGAACGGAGGTGCTTGGTGAAGGTCTGCGTTCTCAGGCCTGGTTCACACTGTGGAACGGAGACCGCTCCGGAGACTGAGTGTGCTGACTACATTGGGGGGGGGGGTTTGGGTATCTAGACACAAACAGGGAAAGAGTTAGAGAGAGAGGAGTTGGAGACAAGTCAAGATGAACGATGTCAAATTAAAAGTAGGAATAATTAAAACAAGCTCTCCTCGATTATTTTTTTTATGTTATTTACTTACCCATGGTTAAAAAATAGCTCTAAATAAACACAGGAGCAGAAACGCTTGTGGACCGGTACGGAAAAATACGCATCTCGTGAGAACAGGCGAGCAGCTGAGTGCACCACGCCACTTCACAGGGCATCACAGGGCTTTACAGCGCTTCACAGCCAGTGTGAACCAGGCGTCATAGTGCTTTTCTTGTTTACCATGTTCTTTATTTGTTTGATTTTTTTTTGTGTAATAATTTTCATCTTTTTGTTTATTTTATGTACATTTTCAACAGTCAGTTGAGTGATCGCAGTTAAACTTTGAAACTCAATATTTGTGGAAATTAGGGTTCAGCGTGTCGGGATCTTTTTAATTACATAATATTTTAGGAGTTTCAACCCATATGAAATCTTCAAACTGTACATTCCTTATTGACAACTATAAGAATGTTTGTCTCAAACTGATTATTAAGGTTATCTGTTATTTATTAGATATTTTTTATCCTATTTAAAAAAACAAACATAAAAATCCACATGATTAAGTTCAACTGTCATTAACGTTCTTTCATTGCCTTTGCGGTAACATTCTCTTAAAATGTGTTTTTAATTTGAATGTTTAATACTTGAGTGTGTGTTTTATTTCCTTGTCTGCATTAGGCTAGTTGTTTAAATATGCAAAGCTAATTATGTAACACAGGATAATGTTAATTGGTTTAGACCACATCTTATCACAGCTTATCTACTGTTCTGTTTTAAATCAAGTATCTGAGAACTTGTGTGAAAGTCAGAATGAAGCAAATTCAAGTAAAACATGTTTATTCTGAACATGTAACATTGTAGAAACTTGAGCTGATATATGGTAAAGCTACATTTTTCAAAATACTTGGCTGAAGATTTTGTGCAGACTGTATAGGTCTTGCAGGTTTTGTTTGTTTCCGAAATTTCAATGTCCGTCAGTGTGAACTCAGTTAAACCACATGTGATATTCATTAACTTTTTAACTGTGGTATTTAACAAGATTTTAGATGTTTTGCATCAGTCAAATTCTGTGCCATTTTATCTAACCAAGTCCTGGGTGATAAAATGAAATGAAACTCTTTTAACCCTTATTTTCTTTGACCCGAGTGATCTTCTAAATTTAGGACTGATTGGATCAGGAGCCGCTTGTAATGGTTATTCTTTCTGAAGGGAAAGTTTGCCACCTAATGGAGACATCAGAGCATTACCTTCTTAATTCCTTCTCACTCAGATGTTTTTCACATTTCACTGCCTCAATTATAAAACCTTTTCCTAATATTTTAAATATGAATTGCACAAGAATTTATTATCTGCTGACTGGCCCATGTGTTAAGTATGAGGGAATTATATATGTTTTAAAGCAATCAAGTAAATGCTTTGTTTTACAAAATTTTTTCTTTTGTTCTCTTATTCAGGTTCAATCCATCTGAGGACTGAAAAGTGTTCATCATTGTGCCTATACAGTCCTTTCCTGGCCACCATAGCTTCATGGAGGGGTTTCCTGTCCACTGATCTGACAGGGTGTCTTCAGAACCAGCAGTCATGTCAGCCTGCAGCACCTTTACTGAGCATGTATGGAAACCAGGCGAGTGCAAGAACTGCTTTAAACCTAAGAGTCTGCACTGTCTGGCTCAGAGTGGTGGGGGAAAGCCTCCATCGGAGCACAGTCCTCCCTCACATCAGCAACAAAGTCCACCTCCTGCTGGAACTCGAACTAACTCTAATCTTACTGCCAGTTCACAAAGGGCTGGGAGTGGATCTGCCAGATCAGGACATGTCCGTCCCCCGGTTGCCAAGAAGCCAACCATTGCTGTTAAGCCCACTATGATGCTACCATGCTCTTCTGCTGTATTAGATTCAGATGGCAACTTACAGCAACAGACAAAAGTAACAGAACAAGGTAAAACATCTGCTTTTACTGTTTGGAATCGTAATGGACTTAATTGTAAGAGATCCAGTGGACCCAGCAATAACAATGAAGGAGAAGATGGCAGTGAGGAAATTGAAGGTTATGGACCACTCAGCCCGAGGACACCCAGTGGAAATAATAACAACAGTGGACTGACGGATGTCCTCAAGGAGATTGCTGGTTTGGGCTCTGATTCTAGCCCTACACCCTTATCTGGGTCCAAGGATGTATTCTGGGGGCGAATCAGTAGTTCATATAGAAAATCCTTGGAAAGAGGCCTACCAGCCTCAAGCTGTCTGGCCATAGGAAGCAGCAGTGGTGGTAGTAGTGCTGCCCAAAAGCGGGTATCTCTTAGTGAAAGTACTAAGATTATCAGCACAGAGGGTGGTCGCTTCTGCTACCCAGAGTTTTCCAGCGAAAGCGAAGATGATGATGAGGAGGAGGATGATGAGGAGGAAGATATTGAAAAGGATGATGAGGATCATGAGAGCTGGGATGAAAGTGATGAAGAATTAGTAGCCATGGAGATCCGTATGCGAGGCCAACCACGATTTGCTAATTTCCGTGCTGCCACATTGTCTCCTGTACACTTTGCTGCAGGGAAAAAATGGAACACTGTGCCACTCCGCAACCGCTCACTGCAGAGAATTTGTGCAGTGGACTATGATGATAGCTTTGATGAAATCCTAAACGGATACCCTTCAGTGGGTTCAAATGGAAGTCTTCTTCCCTATGATCCTCGAAATATGCAAGGCAGTGCCTTCTTGTCAAATTCCGAGTCTGCTACTTCTCCAGAATCATCATCATCACTACAAGAGGATTCTCGAACAACTTCCAGCAGTGGGAGCAGTGCCTCTTTTGCCCTTAAAAATGGGTTGCATTTACCCCCATCTTGTAAGGCACCTGTCCCGTGTACATCTCCCACAAACAGAGAGTCTGCCAAAAGAGCACTGAGTCCACTCAAAGTGAGTGAAACACATAAGGCTGTTCTTGCTATTAGATTAGAAGAGCAGGATGGCAGGGAAGGCTTGCCAATGCCACAAGCGCTTCCAGGTCAGCCTGTCACTATAAGTTTTAGTCCTACAGAGGAACAAGCTAAACCTTACCGTGTTGTAAACCTGGAAAAGTCCCTTATATGTAAACCTTACACTGTGGTGGATGTTTCAGCATCCATGGCCAATAAAGATGAACCAATGCCAGATTCTTTGCAAAAATCAAAAAATCTGTCAAAGCCCTCCAGTCCCACATCCCTTTGTAACACTCCTTTAGTACAGCCCCTTTCTCCAATGTCTCCCATTTCCCCATCTTCTCCTCTAAAGTTCACATCACCTTCATCTGTTCCTCAGTCAGGTGGCCCACGAAAAAAATCAAGTCTAGTCCGCTACCAAGAAGTGTGGACATCAAGCACAAGCCCTCGTCAGAAGATACCTAAAGTTGATCTAGGGGTTGCAAATTCTCTTGGTACCTCTGTCACGTCTCAGTTTTGCAGTCACAAGTCAGCTCCCACTTCTCCCATTTCAGGGTTGTCTTCCTCTCGAACTGTGCCAGTAAAATCACCCAATTTATCAGAGATCAAGTTTAACAGTTTTAATAATGCAGGCATGCCTCCTTTTCCTATTATTATTCGAGATGAACCAGCCTATGCCCGCAGTTCTAAGAATGCTGTCAAGGTGCCTATTGTTATCAATCCAAGTGCATATGACAATCTAGCTGTGTACAAGAGCTTCTTGGGACTCCATGGTGAACAGTTACAATCAAAAGGAGCAGGTAGTAGGGTTACCAGCCATACATATGAAGAAATTGGATCTTCTGAGAGTGTTCATTCCTCCTCAACAGACAAGACTCTCTCAGCGAGAGGCACATCAGAACGAGCTTCCTTAGAGGAGGCAAAAAGTCCACTTGAACCCCTACCAAAAGCACCAAGTTTGCTTCCTAAAACCACTTCAGATTCTAGCACTGTAACAAGCACTGTAATAGGCTCTACATCTGGGGCCTTTTCTCCTACTACATCAACAAGTTTCTCTGCCAATCTTGCCCTTACTGCAAACGTGACTAAAACTAGTCTTACTGGTAATAGTGCCACACATCTTTATAAGTCAAGTGGAGATTCTACTTCCAGTAAGGATGATGATGGAGGCTTAAATTTGTTGTCAGGAACAGTTATAAGCCATAAGGAGGAGGCCAGTGCTGTACTGTCACAGATTGTAGCTTCTATCCAACCTCCTCAATCTCCTCCAGAGTCCCCCTCAGCACAAAGTAAAACATTCAGTTCTGAAGAGTTGTATGCCCTTCCGCCTGACGCCATGAAAGAGACTCTTACTCGGCCAAAGTCTCTCTTTTCCTCCACGGATGGTTGTCTTTCCAAACCAAAAAAGGAAAACTCTTCAAAAGTTTTATCTAAATCCCAGAGTGCCTCAGCTGCTGTCACACTCTCCAGCCCCCAGTCAGAACCTAATGCCCCCTGTCCTCCTCCAAGATCCACATCTTCCCCCTACCATGCTTCTAACATACTGCAAAGGCATTTTGGTAATTGGACAAAGAGCTCTGCCACCAGTTCCCCTGTACGATCCAGTGAATGCGAAGCAAGCCCTGGGGGGGAAGGAAGACGTATCCCATCTGATAGCGCCAAACCTAAACGGTGGATCTCCTTTAAAAGCTTTTTTCGTCGGCGGAAGGACGAGGATGAGCAGAGAGAGAAGACGGAAAAAGACAAGGAGAAGGGTAAGCTAGTTGGGCTTGATGGGACAGTCATACATGTGCTTCCACCTCCACCTGTTCAACATCAACACTGGTTCTCAGAGGCCAAACCTGAGGATCCCACTCAAAAACCGACCATCATTTTCACCTACAAACCCAGCACCTCCAGCAGCACTGGTGATGGAGAAGGAGAGCTACGAGTAGAACAGTGCAAAGAAACTGATCCACAAGCAGCAAATGAAAGCAAGGATTATAGACCTTTGAGTCCAGGAGGAACACAGTCCTCTGAAACCTCTGGAGATGTTACCAGCAAAGACCTCAGGTATGTCTAGGATTTATGCATTCTGATGTTTTCTTTATCACATACCACATACACATGGTTAAATTGCTTTAGATTCTTTTCTGCTTGGTTAGAATTAATCGGAAAACAAACACAATTAAACTAAATGTAAACCGCAGAGAATTACAGCTGAAAATGAACTTGTTTAAGCTTTGCCAGCTGCTGCCCTGTTTTATACATCTTCAACATCATTAAATCTTGAGGTGTTGGATTCTAATTAAACCCATCTGGTTGCATGTGTACTCGGCTGACTTCATTAAATATTGTGATCCCTCCTAACATTGTCTCTTATCATAGCTAAAGGCTTTGAGCTTATTGTGTTACACTGCGTTTGTTTTGCTTACATTGTATCCAGTCTTCACCCAGGGCACATTGTCTTATTAACATCTAGTGTTTTTTCTTATTATCTCACATAAAGCATCTCTGATCTGCTGTTACACTTTGTATGTCTGGAGGTACATTTCTCGTGTGACTAATTGTAATTGATACAGATAGCTGAAAAGGATATCAAATACACTGAATTTGTTGCTCCAAATATACCTTAAAAACTCGGACCTCCTGGGCAAAAGCTGTTCCATCACAATGAGGATCATTATTATTAAATGTTTACTGCAAGTGTGGAGGAAAGATGCATGTTTGGGCATAAATGTGCAAACAAAGCCATCCTCTCACTGTTGACCAAGTGCTTATTGGTGCAGGTAGAAATATCAATCAACAGCTATATTATCAGATAAAAAGTAGAGATTTGTTGTCTTAAGGGTTTTATGTGATTTGCCATTTATTAACTGTTACTTAAGGAGGTTGTGTATATCTGTTGACTATAGGTTCAAACTAGAGTAGCAGGGTTCTAGAGGAAGAGTGGGTAGCTATAAGGGCTTGCTGGTTCAGACCCATCCTCTACCACATGTCTCCACTATGACTTCCTTTAAAAAGAGTGTTTATCTGAGTGGTACCTAACTGATAAAACTGATAAAAACTAACTAATAATTATACATTTAAGTTTATATTGCATTTTTAAAAACAATATTTTCTAGAAATGTCTGTAATGTGTTAGATGTCATCTAGTTTGCTAAACCAAATATTGATCATTTCACACAATTTAACAACATATTTTTCATTTTCATTTGCTGTTGGTCACATGATCTTAATAACAAATATTTTGACCTGATTTCACCTTTTAATTGCATTTTACTCAGCCTCTACACAGTTTGTGTTTTTTTACATCTGTGATTCTTATACAGTCCAATATGTTTCATGTTGTTTTTGAGGTGCTCTGCACCCATTTCTTTGTGATTTTAATTCCACACGCCTCTAATACAGCCCCCACCACCAGCCACCCTTTTGAGCCTGAAGCACAGTGAACTCTTAAATATTTTACTCCTCTATCCTGTCAAGGGGTCGGCCTCATTCTGTCTCTTTTCACACTTTTCTGTTTTTTTTTTTTTTTCCTCTCTTCCGCTACCTTCAGCAGATGTTGTGTTGCCTTTCCTCCCCAAGTTCCAGTCTTCTCTCCCATTTTACAACAAGTAGCATAAAATTGGAGTGCAGTCATTTTGCTATTAATATCAGTTGTCTGGTTTAGGCTGAAAAATAAATGTGTAATGGATATGTCAGAGGACACTCAGGATATGCTGCCCTTTTTCGATCTAGGCCAAGCAAATGCATTTAAATTAGCAAGAATGTGGCTAGCAAAGTTAGCGTCTTTGAGCTGCAGTTATTAGCAGTGGTATTAGCCAGTGTTGTGTTGCTAGATTTCAGTACAGATGTTTTGCTAGCAGAGCAGAACAGTTCAGTCTTCCTGCTTTTCACAGGATTCCTTGATAATCTATTAACATTATATTCACCCCTTTTTTCTTACAGCAGTGTTTAGTTAATGTTGAAAACTTTGTCGTCGTGGGCTAACAAATTCCTTTGATTCTACTAAAAGAATTGAGATACAATACAATCCAGTACATGCCTCCCCTTGTTTAGCAGTAGATATTCACGGAATGTGAAGTATTTAAAAACTGTTTATCAGGTGGATTTTTCTTTTTTTTCATATCACTTGCTTTTAAACTACTTAACTCTACAAGTCTCAGTTTTGTGTGGGATATTCTGTAATAGATTATTTCAAGTTTAGAAAATACCTGTACTATACTCTGTGTATATTCATTGAGGATGTATATTGTATGACATTAAGAATAAGACAAAACATCAGTGATCTCACACTTTTTTTACTTTGTATAAACCGGAACTGATCAGCAGTACATGCTGTAATTAAGAGATACATAAAGTCTGTTTTGTTTGCAAACAAAGGGTTAACTCTGCAGGTGTTTTTTTCATGACTTAGAGCAGTTTTATTGGTGAGCAGTGGGTGTGCTCTTCAGGGTTGGAAAACACACATTACCTTAGACAGGTAAGAACACTGAAAGAGGGAGAAACAGACGAGGACAGGAACGGAGAACATGCAGGAACGGAGTGTTTCGCTCAGGCCAACTCCAACTACTTGAAGGCTGTTTGACCTAGAATGTGATTTCTCCTGTTTTGTATTCAGCCTGTTCAGATGGGAAGCTGTGTGAGTCAGTACAGTGGGTAAGAACTAATGCCTTGTATAATATTTGTTTGCTTTTTCCTTTTCTTGCCTTTTTTTCTACACACCTCTCTGTAACTTGTGACCATCTTGATCAGATGCAACAATTCTCCACTGAGAAGGAAGGAAAGGAGGTGTTCAGTTCATGTTGCTTTGGAGTGGACAGTTTCAGCACAGATCTGAGACAAGCTGAAATGTACTGAGGTAGCTTCATGCTGTCTGAACAAGTCAGGTCCTGACACTGAAGTGTGAAGCAGCTGTAAAGGTATTTAATGTGTCAAGGATCTCTTTAGATGTGTGTTCAATCAGAGAGGTATATGTGGTGAGAACCGTCGTCTTTGTGATCAGGTGCACTTTCAAACAGTTTTATGGCAAATGGTAAATCATTAATAATTTGGTTCTGTCTAGAATAAAGAACAAGGAAGAACAAAAGTGGAACTTGTGTTTCAACACACAATTAATTACATTGATCATTTCTCGTATCCAGTCTGTATGAACTTCCACCATGTTTTGTTGTGTTTTTTATAGTGTTATTATTGTCTCACTGCACTCAGATCATCAGTGTAGCTGCCTGCTGTTGACAGCGAGGAAAGTCCTAAAGTGTTGCACTGTGGTGATCCACTCAGACACACAGTGGTTTATGGTCTGAACATAATAAGCATTTTACACCTGATGTTTTTCCACCAGGTCAGACAAACACATGAGTCGAGGTTGATTCTAAAAGTTCTACAAAACTGAAGGAAATTCTTTAATGTTCTGATGCTTCTGGAGAACAGTGTTACAAAGGCAACGTGTTACTGCATGTAACAGCTGTTAGAAGAACAGATCTGAATCAAACTGTTAGAGAATAAACATTGTTGAAAGGCATTACAGAATAATTTGGATCATGTCTTACTCATCCGTTAACAAGTTATACAATTAAAAGTTTTACTACAAAACCCTAATTTTAGTAGATTTTTAAACAGTTTAGTTGTTTTTCAAATGTCACTAAAATGATAACTTTTTCTTCTTGAATATAAGAACATGGTAGGTGATTAACTTCTGATCTTACACACTGACATTATCTATAAATGGCCAGTTCTCTTGTTTTAAGTGTACTTCAGTACATTAAACTGAACAAACTCCTCCATGAGGCAAATGTCTGTCACTGAGATGTTCTTTTAAGGACTTTAATCTGTTTTAACATTCATCATT
Source organism: Pachypanchax playfairii (assembly GCA_006937955.1). NCBI lineage: Eukaryota > Metazoa > Chordata > Actinopteri > Cyprinodontiformes > Aplocheilidae > Pachypanchax > Pachypanchax playfairii. Next base: position 899,247 of record SSNP01000127.1, on the reverse strand, counting down.
ACTCACATTAGGGCCATGTGTAAGCACTATAACAGCCACAGGAAATGACAAATCTGATTCAGGGAATCATTATTAATACGCCCCACCTATATGTACACTTGTGCGTGTGAAACAAATTCTGAACTTTTTGTGACCTCTCTTCATCATCAGGAATATTTTGGAAATTCCAGAATAATGCAGAATTTGATACCACAGTACACTCTTAACCCGAATTAGTTGACTTTACTCGCAAATCACGTGGAAACCCGTTGCCTTATACCACTTTAGTTTTTACAGAAGCTGAAACTGAATGTGTTGAGTTGTAATAATATGGAACCTGAAAATTTTTAGCATTTATGGTAAATGGTAAATGGCGTGTACTTGCATAGCGCTTTACTCAGGTCCTACGACCCCCAAAGCGCTTCACACTACGGTATGTCATTCACCCATTCACACACACACTCACACGTTTGGTGATGATGAACTACACACATGTTTGTAGCCACAGCTGTCCTGGGACACACACTGACAGAGGCGAGGCTGCCAGACACTGGCACCGCCGGACCCTCCGGCCACCACCAAACAGGCAAGGTGGGTTAAGTGTCTTGCCCAAGGACACAACGGCCTCTGATCTCTGGGCAGAGTGGGGATTCGAACCCTTCAGTTACCAAAACCTTCCAGTTACCAGACGACCTGCTCTACCGCCTGAGCCACGGCCGCCCCTTTAGGGTGTTACAAGTTCCCACAAAGATAATTCAGCTACTTATTTTATATACTTACAGTTCAAGGTGTTCAACACAGCTGAGAGTGCCGACAGTCCGGTGTAGCTAACGGCTCTTCCCGCCGAGTGGTCAGTGTTGGCTCCGCTGAACTTGCTTTGTGACGTGACCAGGGACGTTTCTGAATTAGGCCCCTCCCCTTTGTTATAAAACTAAACGTACAAAGTTATCTCTACTAATCCTGATTAGTGCAATTAATCTTCTAGGCTAAATAGTCCAATCAACTAATAATGTTTAGTAATGATAGCTTGTTTTTACAAAACATAACAGTATAAGTAATGATCACTCAGAAGTTTAAGTAGAAACAAATCTGGGATTACAGTGTAAATGAAAACATTTGGAACAGTACATGTACTTGTTGGGGGGGTAGAAACAGTTTTGTTAATGTCTACAGAAGGCCACAGGGCAGGTGGTGTAACATGTCAGACACGTCACACTAAACATCATGACTAAACAGTAAAAATAACAGTGAAACCAGAGTATCTTTTCTGACTGTCAGTACTAATCATGTAAAACGCAGAGTTAGTTCACTATGCTTAGAGTTTACTGGTGTTTTAAGTAGTGCTTTAGATTTAGATAAAGTGAATTACGAAATTAAGTTAATTAATTGTGTTTCTTTCATGATAAATTACTACATAATTTTATAGTTACTTTCTAAAAATAAAAATTCTAATTTATAAGCCAACTAACAGCCATTCAGACATACTTGCGATTAGAAAATATAAAAATCGAAAGTTTGCTTAAGTAACATTTAATACTCATTAATAAACTGTCTGGTGTTTGTTTTGTTAATTGAAGCAGACAACAGCAAAGTCACTGTTTAACATGCTTTACGTAGTTTTCATCTTTTTTTTGTACAAATCCACCCACAAGCTATTGACACTCCATATTTGTTTTTACCTCCATGAAGGAGGCTGTAAATTGTTTTTGTTTGTTAAGAAGATAACTTGAAATGGTATGAAAAGATATGGAAGAAATTTTCAAGTTAGATTGGAAATAGTGTCTAATCAGAGTGATTTGGATCATCGTCTGGATCCAGTAACATGTAGAGATTTGTTATTATTGTAAGAGGATATTTTGGGGTAAAGGACCTGCTCTGTGGGGGCTCGCTACATTCTTTGTAGTTTTCATCTGTTTTATTCAATATATGGTTGGTATTTTGCACAGAATGGTGAAAATTTTCATGATGAAACTAAAACAGCTACCAAAAAGTCAAAAATATCAGTATAGTATAGTATATTATTTTATTTTTTTATTTTGGTGTGTGTGCGTATGTGTTTGGATGTGTGTTTTCTTTATATATGCACACATATTTTCTTGTTAGTTGTTCTTTGTCTGTACAATTTAGTTTTTTTTTAAATAATAAAAGAAGAAAAAAAAATCAGCATAGTTCCAGCTGTTAAAGAATCAGATTTTAAGTATGTACAGAAGCAGTTTATGTGATAACAGTATTTAAAGCAGCATCTTCACGCTGTGGCTGGAGTGATTTTTTTCACTCTGTGACACCCTGTAACTGTTTGATGTGACCCACATCTCTAGCAGCAACAGTTCAGTCCAGTCTACTAAAAAAACAAATGTTCACTGGCTGCATGTTATTCTGAAAAACACTGCAGGGGAAAATCTGTGGCAGATTTAGTTCAAATATTTCTCACTTCTTTGTAGAAAGGTCATAATATCTTCTATTGTCACACAGCTCTTCCAAACAGTATCATCACACCCCTCTGGGACCTGCTTCACCTTCTTCCACCTTTCCTCAAAAGCAACTTGTTGATCATTCAGTAATACCAGTAGAGGTCACACATTTGTCTTATTTTCTTTTTTAACAAAGCAGAACAGGCTACTAAAGGTTAGGGAATACAACCACATATAATCTACATATAATCTACATTTAAGAGAGGAAGTATGACCCAAAGAGACACAAAAATATTAATGTGGTTTTCTGTTTCATGTGCAGCCAGGTACCAGTAAGCAATGCCAGGGATCAGGAGCTGCCCAACGTCATCTCTCTGCCTGCCAAAGTGAATCTGGGGCTGGTATTTGGGGAGGCTGCAGACGGCCATGCCAACCAGGCTGTTGGCGCCGTGTTGGCCAGCGAAGGCTCCGCTAGCGTCGGAGAGCCTGAGGAGGATGGAAATTATTCTCACCGCTCCCACTCTCCCGCTTCTAGCCAGTGCAGCGCCACCTACAGTAATCTGGGTAAGACTTCAAGCTAAAGATGGTTTCTTAATACTGGTGCGTATTTGTAGATGGTAACTGCGTTACAAAACCAAAACACTTTATATATTCAGGAAATCTTTTCATAATAATCCGTTTAGCCTTCAGTAGGGATTAGAAGTGTGAGTCATTCAGAAGGGAAGGCAAAATAAGAGCATGCTTGCAAAACAGAATAACACAAAACAGTTTTAATAACCATTTTTTGCTCGTTGCTTTGTTATCATGATTATTTTGTGCTAAAAATCAACATTCAAATCTAAGTTTGATTTAGTGCACTAATTTGAAATAGTATAAGGTTTGTGGGAGTAAGATTCTGAAAATCAAATAGCTTAAAATTTTTAAGTGTGAAAACATCTCCGAATATCTCTGAAAAGTGAAACATTTTAAAGAAGATACAAAATACAATTTTAGTCATGTAAAGTACAAATGTTTACGATTCTTTTAAACCGTGAATAATGTTCTTTCAGACTTTAGTATTCCTGAACTAAGAGCTCCAAAAATGGCTGGATTGTTGTTTCAGTTGAAATTGTTTATAGATTTTGTGACTTGTTTCTACCCTTTACAATGCACTGTCACAAAAAGCCAAAGCATATTTCATCCAATCAAGTTGCACATTTTGATGCATTTTTTGTGTTGTTTCTTTTTTCTCCAAAGCTGCAGGAGGAGTAGTAAATCAAAGATAATCACAGAAAGGGGAGAGAACGTAACAATGGGCTTCAATGATTATGAACTTACGACCTTTTTTATCCTTTTTTTGGTGCAACTTTTCTTGCTCTTCAAGGAAAATCAACCAGTAGGTTCATTTTACAGCAAACTCTCACAGATTAGTTTGTGCAGTTCTTATTTGACCTTACTCCAGCAATATAACACCTCCTTATGTGACAAACTCTGAATTTATTTCCACCTAAAACAACTGGAGCTCAAAAATCTCAGTGCATCTTGTCACCGACAGTCTGCTTCCCAGAATAACTTCTATATGTTCTGGCAGCTCGAGGTAGAAAGTCTTTATCCTGAAGGATGAAGATGTTTCTATTCCTGTTGGCATGATAATCAAAAGTCATGTCCCTCCTTTAACTGTGTTTACAGAACTGCTCACATATAAACTGACGGTTCAGTCTGGCTCATATTTTTATCCGGGGGGGGGGGGGCGTTGTACCATCATTTTGTTATTTATCTGAAAACTTGGTTTGAGAAGATCGATGAGTTTGGAAAAGGGCTACGCTTAATCTTATTATGAAAGTTAGCGAGGACATGCTCTAAAACTCATATTTCTGTATTTTCAGGCTGAATTGCAGAGCATGATATATCATTCATATTTCCCTATTTTAATAATAGTACAATGGCTATAATATTAGTGGTGCATGAGTCAGTCCTTTGCACCCCACATTCTCTCCCAGTTTCTGTTCATATACAGTCTTTAGAAACAGCTGAATTCATGTAAGGCTATTGTTAATTGCATGAGTTTTTTATTTCTTATCAAATGGTAAAATGTGTATAAATACATTTCATACAGAGTTTTGGAAGAAGATCATCTTATCTTGAGTTAGATCGCAGACAATCTGTTGGCGTTTTGAGACCGACACTAAGCTTGTGCAACATGAAATTGTGGATTAGTATCTATAAAATTTTGAAGTGTTCTGTGTTTAAAAGTTGTTGGTACATCCAAAAAACAACTGGAGAAGTATGTGTTGTTATTTCTGTAAAATCTATCCAGTTTTGCTAACAGGATCGGCTACAACAGTTAATGCTAAAAGCTCGAAGTTGGTGATGATGCCACAAATTTCAGCTCAATATTTGTAAAATGTCGAGGTTAATTTGTGTTAGTTCTTTTTGATTAGCTGTAGCGACGGTCTTCAGTGGGGTTGACTCCAAATGTAAATCAGTTTAAGTTGTAAATGATCTGTATGGTGCTTTTTTAGTCTTTCAGACAACTCGAAATGCTTTTACACCACAAATTACATTCATTCATTCATGCACACCCCTCTATTTGCAAGTTGTGGGGGCTACATCGGGTTCAGTGTCTTGCGCAAGGTCACTTCAGTACGTGGAGGGGAAGCTGGGAGCGAACCGCCAAGCTTCTAACTGGAAGACGACCACTTTTCTGTTGAGCCACAGCCAACCTCAGTCAGTCAGTCTTCATCTGTACCTGCTTGTTGCTGTCCAGGGTTGCAGGGAGCTGGTGTCTATCTCCAGCAGTCATGGGTAAAGAGGCGAGGTCATACCTGGACAGGTCACCAGTCCATCACAGGACCACATTTTGATAGACAACCACACACTCGTTAGAGTTAACGATTGACCTCAAGCATGTTTTTGGTCAGTGGGAAGAAAACCGGAGTCCCCGGAGAAAACCTACACATGCACTGAGAGAACATGCAAACTCCATGCAGAAAGGTCTCAACCTGGTTTTGAACCCAGGACCTTCTTTGCTGCAAGGCAGCAGTGCTGTTTCAAGATGTACATCCAATGATTATTTTTCTGAGTATCTTTAAATCTATCTCATGATTGATGAGTTATTTTGCCATTAAACCCTCAGGTAAAAAGATGACTGGCTACCTTTCGCCTTTTGAAAAGGGAAAAACGTAACTGATCCTATTAAGGCTGATATAACTGCAACATGATGTGCCACAAATCAACATACAATCAAAAATCATTCTACAAAAAGATACTGACAAGAATTTAGAGATGACTGTAATATTTAACAAAATATCAAATTATTATTAACCTTTAGGTTCTAAGTCTTGTTTGGAAGAACTAAGAAAAATCCAGTTCCACCTACAAAACCATGTACTGCACAACCAACCACAGGGTTGCTGCATGTATTACTGCCACGCTCCCATTTAATCTGACACTAATTATACACTTACTTTGTTCTCTGTGAGATTCTGATCGTCTGGTTTGATGTGGAAATAATAAAGCTCAATGCGAAAGAAGGAGGCGACTAAAAGCATTATTAGTCATCCGGTCATATTGTTTTCAAGTGAGAGAAAGAAATCAGTAAATATCTATGAAACTGGAACATTTTCTTTATTGATTTTTGAAGAAGTTAATTTTTTTTTTTTCATATTATTCTACCAGTGCTGCACTGTGATGACATCAAGATGTTGTCACTCTTCTGCAGTAGATATTCCATCTGTAGATCTTGTCAGCAGCTCAGTGTTGTTACAGGATGGAGCACAACCTGTCTCTTATACNATGCGAAAGAAGGAGGCGACTAAAAGCATTATTAGTCATCCGGTCATATTGTTTTCAAGTGAGAGAAAGAAATCAGTAAATATCTATGAAACTGGAACATTTTCTTTATTGATTTTTGAAGAAGTAAATTTTTTTTTTTTCATATTATTCTACCAGTGCTGCACTGTGATGACATCAAGATGTTGTCACTCTTCTGCAGTAGATATTCCATCTGTAGATCTTGTCAGCAGCTCAGTGTTGTTACAGGATGGAGCACAACTGTCAGCTGGTTCTGGCTACTGACAAAAAAACTGAATCTTTGAAGATGTGGTGAAAATATGGGTCTGTGAGAAGAAGAAATAGAAATGAATGAGTGATAGTGTGTGTGTTGAGCAGAATCATCGGTGTGGGTCTTTTTCTTTCTGTTAGATGATTCATCCCACGTTCCAACATCCAGTTTATGCAAAGTTCTTTATTTACTGGTCAGCTACGTTCCAACCCTCTCCTATGGCCATGAGATCTGGATCCTGACCAAAAGAACTAGATCCCAGATACAAGCTGCTGAAATAAGCTTCCTCTATAGGGGGGTTAGACTCAGCCTTAGAGATACGGTGAGGAGCTCCTTCATCTGGAATGAGCTTAAAGTAGAGCTGCTGCTCCTCCACATCAAGAGGAGTCAGCTGAGGCGGTTCAGGCATCTGGTTGCATCCTGGCTGCCCCCCCCCCCAGGCCAACCCATAATTTACTAAAGAAACATATCCTCTCTGGCCCTGGAACATCTCAGGAGGAGCTGGTTAGGGTTAGTAGGGTGAGAGATGTCTGGGTTTTTCTCCTGAATCTGTTGCTCCTAGAGATAAGCAGATGGATGGATGGATGGATGGATGGATGGATGGATGGATGGATGGATGGATGGATGGATGGATGGATGGATGGATGGATGGATGGATGGATGGATGGATGGATGGATGGATGGATGATTCACCAGGGACAACACATATCTTTGTTTTCCTGTGTCACTAGCTTTTTTTAGCATGTACTTTGAAACTGTGTGCAGTGTTTGAGTTTGCGTTTGCTCTGTGGGTAGATGTGTTGTGATTGTGTTAAAAGCTCCCCAGTTGGCGCATGATGAGCTGCCTACAGCCTATTTTTACTTTGCTACATGCTGCTAATGAGGAACAAGACAGGAGAGTGTGATTATCTGTCGGTCTAATAACAAACATTACAGAATGAAATGCTTCTTTTTTTTGTTCTTTCACTTATTTGTGGCATATAGACAAAAAAACTCCCTCTGCTTTAAGATGCTCAGCAAGTCAAGATTTGGTCTGACTTGTTGTATCTGTCTCTCTCTACTGTTTTTAAACATCCTCTGTTCACACGTATTAGTGAAGAACGTAAGTGTCTCCCTCGTGTGCTCGAGTGGATGAACTTGTGTTTTAATCAGGGCATCAGGCAGGAGGAGGCAGAGCAGTCGATGCCTCTCTCAGTGTTGGTGGGAGCGTTAAGGCTGCCTGTTGGCATCAGCAGCTCCTCACAGATTCTCAGAGACGGAAGCAGAGACGAGCGTTTCACTCCTCACTCTGCTGCTGCAACATGCTTAACATAAACTTTAAGGCATTAGTGGGATCAAGGTAGGCTTGTTTTTTCTTGTTTTTATCACCTGCTTTTTTCTGCTCATCATGCGCTTCATGTTCAGACCCTCACCTCTTTGTATGAATCTGCTTCTGTCAGTCTCACTACTAGTGGCCACCCACTTATCTGCTTGATTCTTACCCTCTTTTTTTTCTTCTCACTTCCTCCATCTCTTCCTTTTGTTGCAGTGCCAGAGTTAAATTTATTTGCTGCATTAATCACTCTGCAACAAGTTCTTCACTTCCCTCCCAAAGGAATTTTGGCAAAGCAATAACATTGGTAGTAATAATTTTTTTGACATTTAAAATATTGCAGCAAGATCATCTGCAGTCTATGAGGAAAAGAAACCAGAGGATGAAAATCAATAACTATAAACAGTGTGTTTGTGTCAATTTATTTTGGCAACTTGCCTGCACTAGCTTTAAATTACACTGGAAGAATGAGAAGCAAAAGGAATGAGATCATTCTGACATCAGCAATTAACATAGTCTCCTCATCCGGTTTTGGGTTCTATGGTTAAAGAAAAAAGCAACAAGCATTTTTTATATTCTGAGCCTTATCCTTCACAGAGACGCATGTCACAGGAAGTGAGTTCTCAAAGATTAAAAAGTCTCTCTAAGGTCATGATTGTAACATTCAGTTGGTTTTATCATTTCAGGGTTTGTGTGTAACAAAATAAAACATAAAAGCAGTTCAAGCAGTCCTGCAAAATAAGATACTAGCATTTGGTGACGTTACACAAAAAAGCTGATAAACTCCAGAAATGACACCAGAACATCAGTAAATTGTGTGCAGTTGAATTTATTATGATAATGATTTTCATGTTAATTGTTCTGACCACAGATTATTTATGTGAGTCAATTTTGTCAGAATTTTTAAACATATTGTAATAACCTTCTCAAATCAGGGTTCTCAAGCAGTGGTAGAAGTACCATTCCTGGTACTTGAGATCCCTCCAGCAGTACTCAGAAGAAATGTTAGTATTTAGGTGCACGTTATATAATAGGCTAATTAACCAACACAAGCCGAACTGTGATAAAAAGCTATAAAGGAGTGATGTGCCAAAAGGGTGAGTGCTTTAAACAAATCTTTACCATCTTTGCTCCAAATGGAAACTATCTGAAACAAAATATTTCAAGAACCCTTGCAGAAAATGGAGTGGGTTTATGATTAACTGGTGGGTGTGTTAATGGCTACTTCAGCAGTGCCAGTGAAACCTCTATCAACAGAGGATGTCCAAAAGTAGATGCATCTCTCAAATCTAAATGAAGTTGTTGTGCAGCAGAAGAAGAGTCCACAATGTATAAGATACTGTTTGCAAATAAATAGAAACACCAAATTGTAGACCCCACCCCTCAACCAAGGTTTAGCCAGTTGGATCATTCATGTTTGATGTGAATTTAAGTTAGTAATCTAGTACTACTGTCATATCAGGTGGTACTTAGACAGCTTAGTATTTTCTAAGGTGCTATGTATTGTAAAAATGAATAGGCTCTGTTCTATGATATGGTAATTTGGTTCCATAGACAGGAAGGTTTTTTTACATTTTTTATGTTACAGGTTCAGTTAGTTTTTTCAGTGTAACAAAGTAAGTTATGTAATCCAGTGAAGTCAGAGCCACGCTGCTGCATCAGAAGATCCCCGTATGACTTGACGAGGGGGGTGTCTACTTTCTTTGGATGGATTACTGCAGATTGGTGGAGGAACACATTATAAATATTCCAGGGAGGATTACTGAGACTCATTTACTTCCTCTCGACAGCTCTGTCCTAAAGCTTTTACTACATTCTTAAGACCGTGATAGCGTGACTTTCACGTGAGGAGTTAATCATCCAGTTTAACTAGATTGTAATCATTACTGTTTTTGTAGACAGTAATGTTTCGTTTTAGCATGTCTTTAGCATATGCACATGTCTTCACCACCCTGAAGGGAGGAGTAAATCTGTAGAGATGACTTTCAAAGACATCATCTTCTTATACACAGAATAATCTTCCAAGAAACCAGCTCGTTTCCTGCTGAGTTAAAGCAGCGCTAATGGCTTGTCTGTGACCTTTTGAACCCTCAGTGTTAAACCTTTTTTTTTTTAATTTCCATCATGCAGAATCTCTTTGTTCATTTCAATTTATCAGTGTTTTCTCTGTCCTGTCTGCCTCCCTGGTCCACAGCAACAAAAGGTAAAAAAAAATTCCAATCAACCCTTTGGTGTCCTTTCACAAACATCTCCAAATTAAGGAGCCTCCAGACTTCAGATTGATTTGCTCTCTGTGTTACCTTGTTAAGCTTCACTGCAGACCAGAACTGCTGACTGATGTGAACATCTGGATGGTTTGGAAAACAATTTATTCCCAGTTTGTCCTACTTGTTCACATACTCACACCTAAGGGCTTGATGTAAAATGTACTTCTAAAACATTTTATTCTTTTGGGGGATGGGGGGGTCTTAGATCAGGAACTAAATCAAGGTGTGTTTATTGATCTGTATTGGGGTATCTGACCACATTCAGCTCCTCATCTCTTCTGTTGACCAACTGTCATGATGTAACATTTCTGTGATTTGCAAGTATGTTAAACTAGAAATTGCAAGTAGTTCAGTTGCAACTTATCAACTTTTACAATGTGGGTATCTCATTTGGTGATACATTCAATGCAAATTTAATTAGACATTTCAAAATAAAAGATTTGACTGAGTAAACCAAGTTCACACAGCTAACCCCTGCTTTCCACTGGACGCGTGAGCAGCGTGCAATGTTAGTGACGCACAATACGCGGCTGATAGCCACCATTAAAGTCAATCAGACCCTTTCCACTCCGCATGCAGCAGAGCGCATGAGACGCGTTCCAGAAGCGTAGTGTCGCGAGCAGTACCAGTGGTATCAGAGACAAAAAAATCTTGAAAGGAACGTGGCGTGTCTACAGCACCTCGCAGACATCCTTACAAAAATACAAAAAGAAGGGAGGAGGGTGATTATGCTCTTCCTGCTGCATCTGGCTGAGGGTCATCTGGGCAGATGGTCTAATGACCCACACGACGGATTGTTTATTTAAGAATCAAGCTCCTCACCGTCAACCCAATCACGAGCGGGTCAGTTTGGCAGTCAGGCCACCGGGAAATCTCCCAGTGCTCCCGACATTCTGCCCATGCCTGCATACTCAGTATTCAGAATCTGCCATCATGATGCAAAGTTTTCACAGTTTTCCTGAAAGAAATGTTCTATTTTGTGCAAGTAACTAATGTTTTTTTTTTGTTCTATCAGGACAATCACGAGCTAATATGATCCCACTAAAGCACCCAAGGAACATGAAATCTTCCAGTGATACTTTGGCCTCCATCGACCTGGATGGATCTGCTGATCATCCAGGGCTTAAAGTTGCACCACCACCGCTACCCAAGAAGGTTGTCCCTCGCTCCAGCACTGAACCAAGCCTGACAGGCAAGGAAGCCATACAGGGAGCCTTAAGACCTCGAGCTGAGGCTAAACCTGGGGGTACCAACCTGAGCGTTGCCAACCCTGTCTATGACTTGGACTCCACCTGGGAGACAGCCAGTCAGAGCTCCTCTCTGAGCTCTGAGGCTCATCGAGCCCATGACCATGAGAGTGGTGACTCCTTCGAGAGGTCATCGGCTGCCGTCAAGGGTCGGCTGACTAACAGCGTATCATCACTGGGTCCACAGCTTACATCTTCTCCTTCCTGCACCACCTCTGGCAAAGAGACGAAAGTCTTCCCCAGCACAGAGTCTTTGGCTGGTAGGGGTCGGACAGCAGGTCGGGGTGCTGCTACTGGAGGTGGAGGCACCAAACCACAGAGATCTGCTCTTTACAGGGGGTTGGACAGCTGGGATGAGGTAGTGGGGAGGATACGGGGGCTCCACACCGATACGCTGAGGAAGTTGGCATCAAAGTGCGAGGATCGTTTTATGGCTGGCCAGAAGGATCACTTAAGATTTGGCACTGACAGCTGGTCCCACTTCAGGTTAACCACCGGTAAACCATGCTGTGAGGCAGGGGATGCTGTCTACTATACTGCTTCATATGCCAAGGACCCTTTAGTCAACTACGCCATCAAGGTGAGATGTATTTTTATAATAGAACAGAATAAACCTTTAATTATCCTGTAAATTAGAAATTAAAGTGTTTCAGAGGTCTTACAACAAAAGTAATATAGAAGTTTTCTATATACACAAAAATAACCCCATTGACATGACCAACAACATTTTACAAGATGGATAGAGATATGTACACAAGTCTGCGGCAGTGTGTATGGTCCAATGTACAAACAAGCTGTAAATGATTACCAGCATTTGAAAAACATCTACTAATCTGATTTGTTAGTAGATCAGTTTATCCTGCAAAATGACCCGACTCAGACTGACAGGAAGCTCACTGTAAATCATTACAAGCTATTAAACCTATCAAGTCAGTTCCAGTATAAGTTTAGATTTGAGCAGTAAGTATTAATGCTCATTATTGCTTAAATGTTTTTGCATATTGTGTTTGTATGTCTGTTGGCAAAATATATCATATTTGACTGGGTAGTTTATACTGAAACCTTCAGAAGATCTTTACCTGATATACAACTGATGTACCAATGGCTTTGAACATAAGAACTCTGCTGCCAGCAGGTGACAGAAAATCACCTCATTTTCTCAAGAATGTTTCCAGATGCATTTCCAAATTGAAAGACAGCTGTACCTATTGCCTAAAGATGCCGTAGGAAACATCTACCATCTCAGAATTTCATAGGAAGTGGGGGGATTCATACAAACCCATCATTCACAAGAACCTTTTGCCCCTTTTCCACCGACAAATCGGCACGGCGCGCTTGAGAGCGGTACAGTATAGTGCGAATCAACTCGCTAGAGGCGGTGGCAACATAAAGCGGACGTAAGTGGGGATATGGGCGTGCCCACCTGGCTATGAAAAGTTGCGCGCAAAAGTCTTTGTCCGCAACGTCACTGTGCGCGACACAACAACAACAATGGCGGATATACGTGTGTTTTTGTACTTTGCACTCTGTCTGTGGTTCATTTTGGTTGGTTTGATTTTTGGTTCTTGTGGAGGAAGTCACCATTGTCCAAAGTCAATTGTATTTTAAAATAAAATATTTGTATGGTTGCTGGGAGTTTTTTTAAAGCCTTTTGCGGGAGCGCTTCTGTATCACACCACGTGAACACCACAAACAGCCAGGACAATCAGGGGCTACCACTACGTAGTAGTCGTGTCACTGGTGGCAGTTTACTGGACCAATCAGTAGACAGGTGGGCATGTGGCCGCGCTTTGAGCCGAAAAAAGAGGCCGGGTTGGCGCGGAATGACGCGATTAAGACCCGAGAAAGGCGGTGGAAAAGGGTCCACAGGGGGCTACAGTGAACCGGCCCGTACCGTGTTCTGTCGGTGGAAAAGCGGCATTTGTGACCAGGGTTCAAGTTGGTTCATTTCAAGATGGCCAGCAAAGCTACTCAACATTAAATGGCTATAAGTCACCCAGTTTTTCAGATACTGACCCACAGTTTGATGCAATAGTAGCTGAAAGTCATTGACATCATATGCTTCAATTGCTAACAGATTGCACAAGGTCTTCCAATATCATATGAGATGGCATGTAATGGCGGTTTTAAGATTTGACCAAACAACTATAAATCCATCATTTCTCTGTATAAGATGATCTCAGTATTAAACTTGGTTATGGAAGACAGCGGGCGACAAGCATTCCAGACTTTAATGTGATCCTTTTTTAACTTGGTAGAGTATTTGTAAAGTAATTCCACAGACTTCTTGTTGTAAACGTTAAGTATAAAATCTAAAACCCGGATTGTTTGCTCCACTCTAAAATGCTGCCTTACAAGCTAAAACTAGTTTGTCCTACATTCCAAATAAGGACTTCATTCTCCTCCAGAAGCTACAGTTTACAGTGTACGTGCACACCAAAGTTCTACAGAAACATCTTTATAAACTTGTTTGTTAATTTATTATTAGGAAACCGCGCCTGCATTTCCATTGTTTGGATGGAAGTTTTTTAATCTGGTTGTGTTTTCCCTTTGCAGAATACTCTTGTGTTTTGTGTTCCCTCCTCTCTCTGCAGAGGTGGAGAGAAACATTTAACCTAAAAATATTGGCACCTAAACTCTGAGCTCTGAGGCTACTGCTTTTACTCTGCAATAAAACCTGTACCTGCATGTTTTTTCTTGTTGTCATATTTTGTCAAATTTAGCAGTTAGATCTATAGAGTGTAGTTTGTGTGTGTGTGTGTGTGTGTGTGTGTGTTACTGTAGAGGGTAATCAGAATCAAGTTTATTTGGCCAAATATGCTACTCACAAGGAATGTGTTTTCGGTTCACTTTTTCACCTGTACTTGCAGACAGATAAAGATAAATGGGGGGTTTGACATAGAAAACACGAGATATGTGATACATTAGCAGCATTGTCCACCATAAATGTCTTATTGGTGATTTAAAGTCGGGCAGTACAGTACAGGTAAATATAATTATTTTTATGAGAAATTGAGTTATTTCTTCATTAAGGTGGTAAACGTGTTTGTTCAACATGGTGATGGTCTGTTTGTGTCTGTAAAGCATCTAAAAAAAGTAGAGAAGAGGTGAAATCCTGGCTGAGAAGGTTGCTGCTGAGGCTGCCTCACCTTTCCCTGACTCTGGAGGAGTCCAGGTCCTCAATAGAGGTGTACAGGTCCTGGATGGAGGAGTCCAGGTCCTTGATAGAGGAATACAGGTCCTTGATAGAGGAATACAGGTCCTGGATAGAGGAGTACAGGTCCTGAATGGAGGAGTACAGGTCCTGGATGGAGGAGTCCAGGTCCTGGATAGAGGAGTACAGGTCCTAGATGGAGGCCTACAGGTCCTGGATTGAGAGCACCAGCACCAGTGATCCTCTCTGCAGACCTTATAGTTCTTTGCAGTCTGTTTCTGTCTAATTTGGTTGCAGAACTGGTTACACTGGTTGCACTTCTTCGTGATGCTCGGTGCAACACGATGCAACACCTCAGCAAAGGTGACCCTACGCAATGTAGACGTTCACCAGCAGCTCCTGTGGCAGGTTAAATTTCTTTAGATGCCATAGGAAGTTCAACCTCTGCTGGACCTTCTTAATGACCTTAATGGCTGCCCATATCATGTCCTGGGTGATCGAGGTCCCTAGAAACCTGGATGGATCCACCATAGACACTGTATTGTTGTGTATTGATAATGGTGGACAGGGGTGGGGGGCTCCTCCTGAAGTCCACTGCTATCTCCACAGTTTTTAGAGTGTTGAGCTCTAGATGGTTCTGACTGCACCAGAGGACCAGATGTTCTACTTCCTGTCTGTAAGCAGACTTGTCTTCATCCCTGATGAGACCGACGACCATTGTGTTGACTGCAAACTTCAGGAGTTTAACAGTGGATCACTGGAGGAGCAGCTGTTTGTGTAGAGGGAGAATAGCAGGGGGACAGGACACATCCCTGGTGCGCATCAGTGCTGATGGTCCAGGTGCTGCATGTTATTTTCTCCAGAGTAAGAGTAAGAGGTGGATGTCATTTTCTGACCTTTCCAGAAGAGTTCAAATAGTGTTCTACATCTGCATAGTACACCTGTCAATCAACCCAGCATGCGCGCACGTATCCAGAAGAACCACGGCCAGCATTTACGAGTTGTTTACAACGCTGCAAAAACACAGGAAACCGAAACAATTAGAAAAAATAAATAAACATATAAATTGTATAAATGTGACTTACCCATGAAGTGTCCATCATAACAAAGGTGGTGCACGTATGACAACCAGTGCTCGCTATCATAGCTATCGTACCACGGACACAGAGGGGCGGAATTTAAAGTTGCAACTCATTTTTTTGCCTCAGTGGCGCCCTCTGAGATAAAACTCAGGACTGCAGCTTTAAGGGTCGTAGTTGAGGAGGAGGCGGGAACCAACGTGGACTGATTTAAACTTTTGTTTGACCTATTTTTTGGCTGTTAAACCTCATGATACTCTTTCTTCTGAAATACTGTGCAGGTCTGCTTTGTACATCACTGTTGTTCTGTGTGTTTCCTTCTAATCCCTGACTGATTTTGCTGTAAGAGTGTCACTTGTTTTATTAGTCGTGGGCTGGTGTATATTTTCTGGATCAGTGCTGACCAAACTCTTTACACATGATATAGAAACCTTTCCAGTTGGATGGTCGTCAGTGTTCATCCGAATGCATTCAGACCTTCTTTCCTGACAGGAACATAACCAACATCATGATTATATTGCATCATTTCCTCCTGTAAATAAATAAATGATAATCCTCTAACTTAATTGGTTTAAGTCAGTTTTTTCTGTATTTATTTTCACAGCTTGGTGAAAATCTGTTGCAGTAATTCAATTAGAAACTATTTGAAACGGCTAATAAACTTCTAACGTTCCTCCTTCTGAATATTGAGATTTTTCAATCAGTTCTGACTTGTTAATATTTGATCATTCAAGCATATAAGAGGCTATATTAGCTTAAAAACTGTAACGTGATTAGACTTTTAATACTAAAGTTGTTACATCTGATTAATCTCAGTAATGAGTTGTGATACTGATCCTGGTGCATTGATAGTTTACAAAACGCTGTTGCGCGTATGTGTATATATATATATGTGTGTGTGTATATGTATATACATGGATATATGTATATATATCCATATACAGTGGGGCAAAAAAGTATTTAGTCAGCCACCAATTGTGTAAGTTCTCCCACTTAAAAAGATCAGAGAGACCTGTAATTTTCATCATAGGTATACCTCAACTATGAGAGACAAAATGAGGAAAAAAAATCCAGAAAATCACATTGTCTGATTTTTAAAGAATTTATTTGCAAATTATGATGGAAAATAAGTATTTGGTCAATAACAAAAGTTAATCTCAATACTTTGTTATATAGCCTTTGTTGGCAATGACAGAGGTCAAACGTTTTCTGTAAGTCTTCACAAGGTTTTCACACACTGTTGCTGGTATTTTGGCCCATTCCTCCATGCAGATCTCCTCTAGAGCAGTGATGTTTTGGGGCTGACGCTGGGCAACACGGACTTTCAACTCCCTCCAGAGATTTTCTATGGGGTTGAGATCTGGAGACTGGCTAGGCCACTCCAGGACCTTGAAATGCTTCTTACGAAGCCACTCCTTCGTTGCCCGGGCGGTGTGTTTGGGATCATTGTCATGCTGAAAGACCCAGCCACGTCTCATTTTCAATGCCCTTGCTGATGGAAGGAGGTTTTCACTCAAAATCTTACGATACATGGCCCCATTCATTCTTTCCTTTACACGGATCAGTCGTCCTGGTCCCCTTGCAGAAAAACAGCCCCAAAGCATGATGTTTCCACCCCCATGCTTTACAGTAGGTATGGTGTTCTTTGGATCCAACTCAGCATTCTTTCCCCTCCAAACACGACAAGTTGAGTTTCTACCAAAAAGTTCTATTTTGGTTTCATCTGACCATATGATGTTCTCCCAATCCTCTTCTGGATCATCCAAATGCTCTCTAGCAAACCGCAGACGGGCCTGGACGTGTCCTGGCTTCAGCAGGGGGACACGTCTGGCACTGCAGGATTTGAGTCCCTGGCGGCGTAGTGTGTTACTGATGGTAGCCTTTGTTACTTTGGTCCCAGCTCTCTGCAGGTCATTCACTAGGTCCCTCCGTGTGGTTCTGGGATTTTTGCTCACCGTTCTTGTGATCATTTTGACCCCACGGGGTGAGATCTTGCGTGGAGCCCCAGATTGAGGGAGATTATCAGTGGTCTTGTATGTCTTCCATTTTCTAATAATTGCTCCCACAGTTGATTTCTTCACACCAAGCTGCTTACCTATTGCAGATTCAGTCTTCCCAGCCTGGTGAAGGTCTACAATTTTGTTTCTGGTGTCCTTTGACAGCTCTTTGGTCTTGGCCATAGTGGAGTTTGGAGCGTGACTGTTTGAGGTTGTGGACAGGTGTCTTTTATACTGAGAACGAGTTCACACAGGTGCCATTAATACAGGTAACAAGTGGAGGACCGAGGAGCCTCTTAAAGAAGTTACAGGTCTGTGAAAGCCAGAAATCTTACTTGTTTGTAGGTGACCAAATACTTATTTTCCACCATAATTTGCAAATAAATTCTTTAAAAATCAGACAATGTGATTTTCTGGATTTTTTTCCCTCATTTTGTCTCTCATAGTTGAGGTGTACCTATGATGAAAATTACAGGCCTCTCTGATCTTTTTAAGTGGGAGAACTTACACAATTGGTGGCTAACTAAATACTTTTTTGCCCCACTGTATATATATGTATGTGTGTTTTTTTTCTTTATTGTGCTAGTGACGAAAAAAGAAACATTATTTTGTACATTGACTGACCAAATAACTTTATCATGACATATTTTATCACCTCATATTCACACGTCTTATTGAAACATGTGTCTTCCTCCTCCAGATCTGTCGGAGCCACGTGAAGGACACACAGCAGCAGTTTTTCCACAGTCTGGCTGTAAGACAGAGTCTGCCTGTACACTTCAACATCCAGCAGGACTGTGGACACTTCCTGGCTGATGTCCCTACCCGGCTGCTGCCCTGGGAAGACGAGGAGGAAGAGAGTCAAGAGGAAGAAGAAGTGCTGACAGTAACAGAGAAGGAAGTGAAGACAGACTCAAGGATGAAAGACTCCAAAGCTTTAGCTTCAAATGTTAAATTAGATAAAACTTCAGCAGCAGGTAACCTGAACGCAACAGGTCGCCTGAGGAACCGAGTGGTGGTGATCACCCGGGAGGTTCCCTTCCAGACGGTGGCTGACTTTGTCAGAGAAGGTGTATCCAGACATATTAATAACCCTGAGCTGTATGAGCGTCAGGTCTGCCTCCTGCTGCTGCAGCTCTGCTCCGGTCTGGAGCACATGAAACCCTATCATGTGACCCACTGTGACTTGAGACTGGAGAACCTGCTGCTGGTCCAGTGCCAGCCTGGCAACCCCTGGAATCTGGACTTGACTGAGCCCAACAACAACAGCAGCAGCTCTGGTGTGACCTCCAGCAGCGCTGCCGCCAGCTCCACCTGTCCAGCTCGCCTCATCATCAGCAACTTCTCTCAAGCCAAACAGAAAAGCAGTCTGATGGCTACCAACCCCGGAACGCTGCGTGACCAGTCGCGGCTGGCGCCCGAAATCATCACGGCTACGCAGTATCGCAAGTGTGACGAGTTCCAGACGGGGATCCTCATCTACGAGATGCTGCACAGACACAACCCGTTTGAGGAGACGCCAGACTTGAAGGAGCGGGAGTACACCTGGGCGGACCTGCCGCCGCTGCCCGTCAGGTCGCTGTACTCCCAGGGCCTGCAGCAGCTGGCCAGGTTGCTACTCACCGTCAACCCCTCTGAGCGTATTCAGATGTCCGATGCCCGAGCCTGCCTGCAGTGCCTCCTCTGGGGCCCACGGGAGGATCTGTTTCAGGCTCTGGGCTGCAGCAGCACAGGCCCCATGTCGGGGGCCACTGCTAGCCAGCGTGAAGCCACACTCCAGAACTGGCTGGACCTGAAAAGAACACTGATGATGATCAAGTTCGCCGAGCGTTCCCTGGACACGGCTTGCAGCGTGAGCCTGGAGGACTGGCTGTGCTGCCAGTATCTGGCGTTCACCACCACGGACTCGCTGACCCCGGTGGTCCACATCCTGCAGCAGCCACAGCACAATCCTCCATCTCACAACCAGCAGAACCAAACCCAAACACAAGTCACACGCACCCTCCACTTGACTCAGCCGCAACCGCTCTGAGTTCCTTTCCCCAGCTGTTACCATGGCAACTTCCCCCTTAATGCCTCTCAGCTGATGCTGGTGTGTGATGCTTACTGTTAGTGAACCTTCTTGTCTCAGCAGCTGCAACGCTCCACTAACATCTCACAGCTGGTTGGGTTGCACACGTGTGTTTCCTCATCAGGAACATCAAGCAGACAGCAACGCTTCATGATCACATCCCATCAGCGTCCTCACGCCAAAACAAAATGAAACACCACAGTTACCGCTGATGTCATCCACCTTACGTCATCTGTTTTTCTCCACTGCAAAAAAAAAGACTCGAGAATTGATTTTTTGTTTCAGACAAAGCAACACTGTAGGCTCATAAGGCTGTCTGGAAAAAAACCCTTTTATAGTGACGTGCTTTTAATTTCCTATATGAAGAGTATGAGTCATGCAAAGATGCACCAGCAGGAATTATGGGGAAAAAACTTCACTTATTAATGAAAATTAAGAAAAAAAAACATTGTCCCAGTAGTTTAACGTGTTAATCTTTAATGTAGTTTTAATAACAGTTTAATTTTGAAGTTTGTGAGGATTTTTGGGGGAAACTAAAGGAGAATGAAGGGAAAAGAGACTGAAAATGATTCTTAAAAAGAAATCAAAGTGTGGATCTTTTAACCCACACTGGTGCAGAGTGGACAGTGTTTTACAATAAACAGGGTCTTCTTAGCAGAACTGGTTCTTTACAAATCACTCAAACTGCAGCTCTGTGTTGGTGAACTACAGGCTCAATTCAACCTTTACAGTTTTAATGTAAACTGGGACAGAATCCTCCTCAGCTTCTGCTCCAAGTGCAATTTCTTTTTCCATTTCTACCAGAAACAGCTTGTTTCATCGTCTCTTCTGTTAGTTTTGTGGCACATAAACTTTTTGTTACATTTCATTATAATCCTGAATCTCTAAAAACAAAGTTCGGTTTGCTTCTTCCAGAAGGTTAAATATTTCGGGGACTTGATGTTTGTGTTAAGTTCATCAGAAGGGTTCTGTGTTACAGATGATATTTGCACATTGAGTGACCGTGTCTTGCTCCATGGAGACCTGGTGTCATGCTGAGACGGAGGACAGAATAAGATGGAGACAAGCTGCTGTTGATTGGAGGATCTGGTCTCGGACCTGGTCTCGGACCTGGTCTCGGGCCTGGTCTCGGACCTGGTCTCACCTTTAACCTCTTCGTTTCACATGTGAATCCAGGCGCTTTAAAGGTACCTGCTTAATCCGACCTCCAGTCCAGTCCGTGTTGCTTTAAACCATCCAATCAGGATCCAGCTGTGTGTTGTTGAACTGAACCGTCCAATCTGAGGACATGAAGCCTGTTTCACCAGTTACAATTTTATTTTCCGAAACACCATCAAAAAAACATCTTTAACTTTGAACATCAGCCTGCAGCAACACTTGAATTTAATCACTTTATTTATTCAGATTCAATTCTTTTCCTTGTCTGCATGTAAAACCTGCAGCGGTGATGCGTTTGGGATCAGCGTTCTGTGTCCGGTTGTTTACAGCAGCAACTTAATGGTCCGCACAATGAAAGTGAAACAGTCAGTGAGTTTGTTGCAGAGATAAGGAGTGTTGAGGAATGTGTGTGGGACAGCACTGGTGGCTGGCCTCTTCAACTGAAATAATCCTTTATATAGCAAGAACATGTATAAATATAATCTTAATCTATTTTAATCCACACACTATTTTGTTTTGAATACAGAGCACCTCTATTTCTGATCATTTATCCATTAGAACTTGACTTTCTTCCACTTTGCATGTTTTATTGGAAGAAAAAAGGTGAGTAGTTATCACTGTCCTGATCAGAGGAGTCATCCCAGATTATTTTAGTATTCCCATGGATTAACACCGAACCATGTACAGTATTTTTACTGCATTTTGTGAAATTGCCTGATTGGGAGAAGAACCACTTGGGCTGAAGGACAACCTGGTGAATGCAGCCCAACAATTCAGCAGTTGTCTGGTTGATACAGATGTTTCTCTCTCTGCTCGGCGTTGTTCTTACCACTAAAGCAAAAGAACAGAAGCGCTGTAGTGCTTTCTGTAAGAGACGTGTACAGTGTGTCTCCTGGCTCGCTGCCATTTACTGTTGAACAAGTTAACAATTGTAACAGAACAATAAATATATGTTTTTATATAAACACGTTCTGCTTTGTGTCTTTTGTGAATTCAAACACTGTTAAGACTGATAATGAGTTTTTGAATTATTTGTCATGATAAAGAACATATTTGGACTTTCAGTAGCTAACACTATTTTTTTTTTTTACACTGATGAATAATGACATTTTAAGTGCTAAATGAAACCAGCAGTGTGAGGATGTTTCCCCTAAAGAACAGAAATACTGAAACTATAAATGTTGCAACATTTCTATCATGTAGTTTCACTCTGTCGCCACTAGAGAGCGACAATTAAAAGGCATTCAAATTCAACCCTTTTTCACTTCTAGTCATTTATGTATTGGCACATAATAAAGATCTGATTCTCAAATTATTTAA
Source organism: Pachypanchax playfairii (assembly GCA_006937955.1). NCBI lineage: Eukaryota > Metazoa > Chordata > Actinopteri > Cyprinodontiformes > Aplocheilidae > Pachypanchax > Pachypanchax playfairii. Next base: position 877,210 of record SSNP01000127.1, on the reverse strand, counting down.
ATCCAAACTGAAGTTTGCGCAAACTGCAAAACTAAGATAGACTTGCTGAAATAAACCAGTCCAGCTTTATGGTTTCCACAGGATTTAAAGAGGCCATTTCATACACATTTCAGGACTTTGTGGTTATTTCTTAAGTATTAACCAGTAATATGAAACATTTTATATCTAAAAAACGTCAGGAAACACTTATTAACAGACCTTTCAATCTGTCTGCGTTAAAATTCGGGTGGTTCCGGCTCCTTCCATCAGGCTGCTTCGGCAGCAGCTCGTTCATCTTCATTGCTGGGTTTCACATGACGTTGCGTTGACGTCACCAAATGCAGATGGGGGTCAGGAAGTAACCGCCGCTGCACAGAACCCTGCTGAACTCTGCTGATTCGGCTTAAAAATGCCCCAAATCTGTGTGGTCTACGGTTGTTGCAACCGCTCTAATCGGGAGAAAGACAAACGTTTTTTTCGTGTCTCGAAAGTCGTGTGCCACAAAGGTCTTAATTTTAAAAAACTTACCGAAAGAAGACGGCAGAAATGGATCTCTTATCTCCGGCTAAAAACAAGAGGCGCAGAAACGGACAATGCTAGAGTTTGCAGCGATCGCTTTCTAAAATGTTTAATAAAAGGGTTTAATAAATGTTCTAGTGTTTTAGTGAATATTTACTTAGAAACACATCTACAAAAATGGCAGCTAAACAAGTTTTTCTCTGGCCACAAACCACGTTTTTATGGGGGGTTCTGTGGATCTCTGNATGGTTGAACTACATTATAGAAATATTTAGAGAGAAATTACTTAAAATCAAGCAAATTTAATAGAAATTCGGATTTAAAAAGGCATAATAAAGTATTTACATGTAGATACCAGCACATAAACACACTCGTTATTAGCATTAGCAATAGTATTATTATCACGAATTAAAAGTAGCACAACTCACGACTTACCGTGCAAAAACAAGAAGACAGCCATTTAAAGCTTCTCTAGATCCTAAATCGTTGACCCAAACTGAACAAAATAGTTGTAGGCTTCCAGGCTTTTGAAGGTTTTCATTTGATTTGCAGTGTAAAAAGACGTATGCAGGACGAGAGTTATGTCGATAGCTTCAATACAGGGTAAATCCTCCAGACTGTATTTAAAGTCCAATTTTTTAAACTATATGAGTCATAACCTAAATGAAGATATATTTTTTCGCAATATCGCGTCTGTGCTAGTCCATTTACAGCCTTACTATAGTTACTTTCATCGCGCTGTGTTGTTGTGGCCAAGTGAAACACTTCCTGACCCCATTTGAGTTTCGCGCGGCTTCCGAGTCACGTGAGTGAAACCCAGCAATTGTTCGAATTTGCTGGACTCTGATTGGCTAACAAACTAGCCTATGAGAGCAAAGAATACTGTTCTCTCTTCCTGTTTGCTACGTCTTATGCTAACAGCTTTTAGCAGCAGCATGCTAGGCGTGGCTTCAACTGCGGGAGCTGCCAAATACTAATGAACAGAGGAGTTGTAACGAAACAGATACAGGCCGTTCATTTGAGAGATTAAAACTGAAAGAGAAGTTGTTGACCTGTTTTCACACCCACTATGAAGGTAAGAACACCTGTGGAGCTAAAATATTCAACAAAAACCTCAGAAAAAACGTTTTTAATGGAAGGGTCTCTTTAAGAGAGAAAGTAAATCAGATTCACAGGATTAACTGATCATCAGCATGTGTGAGCACCTCTGTAAAAGCAGGAGTTTCGGGGTGTTTGCTGCTACAGATGCGTTAACATTATACCAATGGATAAAGACATCAGCAGTGACTCATGAGGTGGAACTACTGCAGCGTATTATTGTTATTTTCTGAAGAAAAGAAACAAGTTATTTTTGCTCCCAGCTAAACCGTCTCGAGTGGACAAACTCTTCTCTGTGTGTTTCCCAGTGAACTTTGTGTGACGCAGCTGCAGCTGTTTTATGTTCTCTTCAGTAAATTCTTTCAAAGAGACTGTTTGAATCTCTCAAAATGAAAATTACAACTGACCTCATTATTTGTCTTTTAATGTGGAGGCTCAGCTGCTGATGCAACTGCAACAAGTCAAACTCAGAATGAAATGAGGTCATCGTTGTGATTCTGGTGATCAAACATGTCCAAAATAAAGTTTGTAGAAAAAGACTTTTGACAATAGAGATAAAGAATCATCTGAGAAATGTTTCTTCATGAGATGATTGTTGTGTGAGGTGTCATCATCACTTCATGCTGTCCAACTCACACTGAATCATCCCAAACAGCTCAAACCTCGGAGGGAGGAGGAGGAAGAGGAGGAGGAGGTTTGGTCCTCAGCCATGATCCGATCAGGGATGCTGAGGGAAGTTTCAGGGTCTTCCTGAAACTCCTCACCCACGTGACTGCATTGCGTAACGCCACCGTGCAGCGTGTGTGTGTGTGTGTGTGTGTGTGTGTGTGTGTGTGTGTGTGTGTGTCTGCAGGTAGACAGCTCCTCCTCAGTGCAGCTGTTGTGTGTCTGCGTGACGCCTCGGAGGAGCAGCAGTGGGAGTCGGTGGTCGCGGTTCGGGTCCAGTTGGTTCAGGTTGCAGGGGGTGGGGACTTTGTGCAAGTCTGAGCTGCAGCAGACAAGCTCCTGGCTGCAGGAGCGGACGCACACCTCTGAGCTGAGGAGGGATCCTGCATGGCTCTCCTCCTCCTCCTCCGACAGTCTGAACGCTGAAACGGCAGGAGCGTGAACGCCGTTTCTCTCCCTCCTCCTCCTCGTTTTCTTCCTCCTATCCTCAAGCCCCCACCCCCTAAGTAGCCGATAAACCCGACCACCGCTGGAGTAATTGGATGGAGAGAGGCTTCTGCTGAAGAACGGAGAGCGGTGGAGTTCTCCTGCTCCTCCTCTTCCTCCCTACTGCACCAAAAGAAAACTCCGGGTAAGCCGTTCGGCTCCGCGTCTCGCTGCGCTCCTCCTGCTCTCCTCCTGCACGCACTTGCATGCGTCTTTCCTCCCCTCCAGTGCTTTTGTTGACATAGATAGGATTACATTTAAGCGTGTACTGGATCATCCTGAATGCGTCTCCTGAAACAGAACGGTGGGCTGCATTTCCTTTTCTCTGCCTGTTTTATGCCAAACATTGATTTTCCAGGCAGACCGGAGCTTGGAGCGGGTTGTGGGAGTGGGCTGGTGCGCCCGGGCAGCCTTCAGGGGGCAGAGTGAGCATGATCGAACAACATCCCGTTACTGAACTCCATCTGAAGGAACTTAGAAAGTGCAGGTCCGATGAGCCAAACGGGCACGAGATGAAATCAGATTCAGGAAGATGAGAGCAGAGCTAAACATGCGCCATCCTCTCTGTTGTTGTTTATCCTTTCATCAACAGCTGGATTATTCACTGATTTTCTGCTTAGAACTTGCGTTTAGTGTTCCGCCTGACTGAGTGAAAGTCCTGACATGAGTCCAGATCGTCCAGTCAGAGAACAGATCAGGCATCTGAGCCGGTTTAGAGTCTTCATGTGTTAACAGTTTTTTCTCTGCCTGGAGCAGTTTTTTTTCCTCTGTGAAGTGCAACTGATGGAGGATAATCTGCACCATGAGGCTGTCACATCGAGGTGATCGTCGCAGTAGATCAGCCTCCCTCAACCTCAGTTTGCTTTTTTTTCTCTCCTGGCAAAACACAAATCTTAATTAGAGTGAGCCAGTCTTTGGCTAAACTGCTGACAGTTCAAACATTATGCAACCTGCAGTGAGGAGGGGGTTACATGTAGACTGTAGGAGTCAAGCGGGGTGGGGAAAAGCAGGCTGTAGGCTTTACATTTGGTTTTGGATCCTTCAGAACTCTCTCAGATCAGGCTCAGGAGGTTCCAGCAGGACGTCACGATGCAGTGTGTGTGTTGGTATCGAAGCCCAACTGCCCTCAAAGCTATAAGAGATTAAACTGATGAAGGTCATTTTTTTTTTTACCAAAGAATGTCTGAAAATATTTTCCTACTTCATGACGTTTCTACACTCATAAGAAAAACAAAAGATCTGAATGTGGCGTGCAGACGTGTCACATCTTTTAGGATCTTCTGGAAGCCCAGAGGTCTGTGCTTGTCTGGGTTGGAGGATAAAACAGAAAGTGGGTTTCAGGGTGTTTAATAGCTTCATGAGCGCGTCAGTGTGAGGGAGTGAATGCTGCTGCCTGTCTCTGTGAAATACAACCTGTTCAGACACACACACACACACATGCTGCTCTTCCTCATGGCCACACTGAACTCCTCAGAAGAGAAGCGTTATTGCATTAAGATAACTGAAAGCACTTAGAGGTACACTGGTGATGAGCGGCTCTGTGAGTCAGCTGAAACACCTTATAGGCACTCTGTTATTATCAAAAGGTTTTTTTCCTAAGTGGTGGGTTAAGCCTTAATGTATTGCAGCTAATATTTCCAGAATAGATGGTGTAATGGATTGCCTTGTTTTATGGTGAATGCCTGTGGACGGAGCAGTTTGCTGCCAAATGCAGCCACAGCTGAATCCTGAAGCTTCAGAGGAGGAATCCCATGTCAGACACTGGGACTCTGAGAAGCAAACAGAGATATAACACATAGAAGTGACTGTGTTACTAACTTTTACCTTGAAGAGGTAGTTTCATATTTTTATATCTGGTTTTACTTGGTTTTTGGTAGAAAAAATGATGCTAAGTTTAATCAAACTTTTACATGTGAAGCATAAAATGTAACATTATTCATTTAGAGTGGTGGTATATAAATACTAATGTACCCTTATTTCTATTTGCCTGTTTTTCTTCAATTTTGGTCACAATTTTTCAACACTTTTTACAGTTTAAGAACAAAAAACATCAAAATCTGGGAATTGATCAGAAATATATTGTGCTGCAACTTTAAAGTCCTAAAACTGTAAATTTTAGGATTTTGGGGGGATTTTGACATGATAATTAACTCAGTATGATGATGTCAGTCAGTTTTGAGTTTTGAGCCGTCTTAATTCAGTTCAGTTCATTTTTACTTGTAAAGCACCAGTTTATATCAAAAGTCATTTCAAGGCACTTTACAGAAACATTGTGTTAATTTGTAAAAAAAAAAAAAAACCTTTGTTGTTTACACAAGCAGCTGATTGGGTTGAATCATCATTTCAACTCAATCCCTCATCCTGAGCAAGAACAGACAGAAACTTACTAAACATCAGACTAACAAGCTCTTTTTACTCCCTCAATCTTTATACATGTTTTACTGGATTTGTTTGTTTTCATGTAGTGTTTCTAATTTCTGTAGGATTTACACTTTATTCCCAAATCCACACTAAGTTCAGACTGTGTGCATCTAAAATTCCATTGACTTCCATTGTACAATATATTGTCTTAAAGAGGCCATTTCATACAAATGTCATGACTTTGTGGTTATTTCTTAAGTATTAACCAGTAATATGAAACATTTTATACCTAAAAAACGTCAGGAAACACTGATTAACAGACCTTTCAATCTGTCTGCGTTAAAATTCGGCTGGTTCCGGCTCCTTCCATCAGGCTGTCTCAGCTGCTTCATCAGCAACTCTTTCATATTCATTTTTCAAATTTTCTGGACTCTGATTGGCTAACAAACTAGCCTATGAGAGCAAAGAATACTGTTTCCTGCCTCACTGCGCATGGCAACGTCAGACGTCGTGTCTTCCTGTTTGTTACGTCTTATGCTACAGCTTTTAGCCAGCAGCATGCTAGGTGTGGTTTCAACTGCGGGAGCTGCCGAATACTAACGAACAAAGCAGATGTGACGAAACAGATACAGGCCGTTCAGACTCAGTGTTATCACCACCTGTGTAGTTTGAGAGGTTAAAACTGAAAGAGAAGTTGTTGACCTGTTTTCACACCCACTATGAAGGTAAGAACACCTGTGGAGCTAAAATATTCAAGAGAAACCTCAGAAAAACGTTTTTAATGGAAGGGTTAAGGTTACCCCCCCCCCCAGTCCTTGATACCAGGTGTTCTGGTCACTTCCATGACCACAGGTGTATACATGCTGACTACTTTTACAAAAACCCGTGAAAGAGTCTGAAACCTGCATGTTAAGTTTTCTTTCTACTAATTATTTTTATAAGTGGTTTTATAAATGCAAATAGAAACAACAGCAGCTGAGCCATGAAGTGGTAGATGTAAAATCACAGAGTCAATAGATACTGAGGTGCATGATGTAAAGATGATGTCACCAACCTTCTGTAAAGTCAGTAGCTAGAGACCTCCAGACTTCATGTGGCCTTCAGATTATCTCCTGAACAATATGTAGAGAGCTTCATGGCATGGGTTTATGATCTAAAGATGGTCCAGCATGACTGTGGACCAGTGCACAAAGCAGGTCCATGAAGACCTCCTATAACCAGACTCCTAAACCTCTCCCAGAACATGTAAAGCTGTTCTATGTTTGAAGCAGGACCGGCCCTGAGCTGCATGGTACACTAGGTGAAAAAGGATTTTGGCGCCCCCTACTGCCCAGAACAGAAACAATGTAACTCAATAACTGGATTACATTGCAAAAAATATTTATTTATACTAAAATGAACAGTAGAGATGATAGATAGATAGATAGATAGATAGATAGATAGATAGATAGATAGATAGATAGATATTTAATTATTACTTATTTTTCTCTTTACATGAGAGTGTCCAACAGTTTGTCCAAAAAAAAAAAAAATTTTTTTAATGAGAATTTGGCGCCCCCTCCAGCAGAGGGCGCCCTAGGCAATGGCCTAATCCACCTATGCCCAGAACCGGCCCTGGCTTGAAGAGTGAGTCAACTCCATGATCTGCCCTTGAGGTTTTAATACATTTCTTATGTGTGTGAGGACGAATGAGCAAACTTGTCATATCTCCTAAATAAAACACTGTAGATACATAAAACTTAGAAACTGTGAACCACAATCTTCTGCTACTCGTGGTTCAAGAATGTTTTCAATATGGCTTCTAGTTTTCTTGCTGTAGCTACCGAACCTTGCGCTGCAAGATGGATTCTCACGAGATTTGGAGTTTTCCAAACCCACAAGACTCTTTCTTCTACCGCTCCACCTGACTCAGCTCCACTGGTGGTGGACCAATCATGTGTTAGCATTATGCTTTGGGGTGGGTGTTCAGGAATGATTGGCAGGATGTGCCCTGTCAGGCAAAGCAAAACAAACATGGCTGTGCCGGTGAATGTACACGTAGAAGAATATTGAATCTGTTTTAGGAGAACTAGAAATGATTTCTTCATTGAAAAATGAACAAAGGTAAGAACTTTGTGCATTACTTGGTGGTAAAGATGTGTTCTGCTTTTCTTCTGACTGGATTTGCAAGAGCTTGATTTACTGTGATTGGCTAAAGACAAATCAGGATAGGCGCACACTTGCTGGCTCGTCCTCCAATCAGCTTAAAATATTATACCAGATGTCCCTCCCCTTTTTAGACACTTTATATGGGAGCAGTTCCATATCGATGTGTAGCCCCGACTCGACACGGGGCTACACATAGATTTGGCAGAGCCAGGTTAGTAGCTACCTGTTCAAGACTCATTTTTTCTCCCTCTTAATAAGACAGGAAGTGAGAGACACCAGGTTTTGGTCGCCATGGTGATATCAATGAGAAACTGTCAGTGTCTTTAACATTTCTTTTGAGCTTGCTTTTCTTTATATTTTCTACACAACTTAAACATCAGCAACGTAGACATTTTATTTTAGTTTAGATGTCACCTCAGATAAAAGAAAAACTCAATTACCCCTATAGTTTACTTTCCCTGATGCAGAATTTTTTTTGGGGCTGTTTTTTATATATTTTTTAGTAAAGGTGTTCCAAAAGACAATTTAATATGGAAGCACGTTTGTTTTCTGTATTTTTAGTCACGTGTTTCTTCCTTGATTATATTTCTTATAATTAAAAATGGTTGGATGTATGGATGGATGGATGGATGGATGGATGGATGTATGGATGGATGGATGGATGGATGGATTGATTGATGGATTGATGGATTGATGGATGGATGGATGGATGGATGGATGGATGGATGGATGGATGGATTGATGGATGGATGGATGGATGGATGGATGGATGGATGGATGGATTGATGGATTGGATGGATGGATGATGTCCCTTAGTTTGGCTTGTTTGCCACAGTCACCTTCATGCACAGCTGCAGCTCATTAGTAATCACTCACCTGTCACCATAATCACAGCCACACAGTTTCCACAGCTGGCTGTCAGATTCCTATACAGCTGTTTTTGGGTTTATGTCATGAGTGTGTGTTTGATTCTGTGTATTTTGGGTAAGAACTCTCTTTGAAACATAGAATTCACCCTGATGCTGTTCCTGCACATTCACATCAGAGTTTATGAAACTTTTTATTTTGCTTTCATTTGACCAAATCAAGCAAAGCTTTGTTTTTACTGCAGCTCTAACAGACAGAATTGATGATTTTTCTCATTACGTGTTAGCTTCATTGTTTTGTTGTTAATCTCATAAGTGATTAGGTTTAATTGGTTAGTGTTATCAGGTGCAACACTTGGCACTTGATTTATTTTTCTGCTTTAACGTCGGGACTCCAGTGGGATGCGTCAAGATTACAAAACTAATGAAGAAATCATGGCTTCATGCAAAACAGTCCACTGAGGTGTCAAAACAACCAACATGGACACGTCTGACATCGTTTCATGCAGTGTGAGCTGAGTGTGAGAAGAATCTGTGCGAGTGAAACATGTTTGAGGTAATTCCAGAGATAGTGTTTATTCATCAGAGGATTGTGTGTCTGTTGGATTTTATTTGTAGAGTTTCATCCTCTCAGTTTTGAGTATTTGGGTGTTTCAGTGTTTAATGAGATTTGCAGTGGAACCTGTAGGGTTTTTCTCCTAAACGTGTCATATAATGAACAGAAAGCTTCACTCTCTCTTTGGCAAAGACTTAGAGACAATATTGAATTTTTTTTCTGTTGTGTAATGACAGATGAACCCAACTGAAAGGCTGAACAGAGATGAGGACTCCTTGTTGTAGACAGAATGAATTCCTTGGCTCGCTGCTGGAGTCGAGGAGGCTTTTTTTCATCAGTTCCTATTGAATTAAATTGATTTTCTCATGTTTATTTATTGGTTTAATGATTGATTTAAATTCCATGATGCAGTTAGGCGCAATCTCTCTGGTTCACTGGCTGGTCAAAGGATACAAAAGAAAGATTTAATAGCTTTAAAATTCTTAGAATAAGAACATGATTTTGTAGATTCATGACTGACATACCAGGAGTTAAAATTTAACTGTTTGCAAAAAAAAAAAATATCAGCTGAACTGAAGAAATCTAATTGCTGATTTCTCTTGAACTTTGATCCAAATTGGAAAAACACAGTAACAGTGACGCTTACTTTAGAAATTAAGCTTTCAGTCAAACAGAGACGTGAAAATCCAGGGGGACCTGAACGCAAACATGTCTGAATTATCTGATAGAAAATCATTGTGGTTGTATAAAGACAACTATACTGTTTTTGGAATGAGGTTTTCATTCCATTATTTGTTCCCTTGCTTGGTATTCATCCATAAAAGCCTTTAATTAACACTAAGAGCTTTTATTTTAGGGCCTTGTTTGAAATAACAAATCATCTGTTGGTCTTGTGTTCATTTTTTAAATCGCCCCAAAAGTCAGTTTCAGCAACCAGGGAATTGACCACCAAGACCTCCAACTGCTGACTTAATCCATAATGTACCAGTTCCATATGGAGTTTTGGGTCCAGAGGAGGGTAGTCCTGTATCTTGCTCAGTTTGACCCCGGTGCTCTTTAAAGCAGTACAAAATAACTTTTACAACTTTTAAGCTACAGTTTTGAAACTTGTCTAAGATACTCAACAAAAAACGTGTTCATCTTCATATTAGACATCATTCTGTGCACCTCCGATGGCTTTACAATAGACTAAATAACCTCCGTATTCGGGTCTCAGCCTTAAGTGGTGTTCTGATGATTTATGCTGCCCTGAAGAAAAATGCTGCCACAGTACGAAATGACAACTTATTTCATAATGAAATGTCACTGGAAGGTTATGCAGTATTCTTGTTTATAGTGAGTGTGTCCTGTTAGTTATTTAAACATATTTTCATGATCCTTCTCTGATATTTTCTATATAAAAACCCTCTGGGTCCTTATCAGCCATTGTTGGGTCCTTCTCCTCTGGGTGTGTCCAAACATTTGCCTGTCGCTCTGACATTACAAAGAAAGTAAAAATAACATCATATTTAGTGTTTCTGTCCTGGGAGAATTTATTTAATAGGTAAAATGTATTTATGGAAAATTATCGAAACAAAAATAAATGATAAATCTGTTTATTGAAGTCAAGACTGTGGAACAGCACATGTGTGAAGCACATCTCAACAGGTAGCATATTTCTGCAGAACACCAGCTGTCTGAGACACAGCTGGAGAAAAGTTATTCAGTACTACTTTAATAAGCCTTTTTCTAACTGAAGGGTGAGTCCCTGATATTCAGGCAAAGTATCATGGTTGTTTGATCATAAGGTCACTGTAAAGGTTATGGAATTGTGCTTTTAGTTTGGTCCTTCACCCAGAACCATTTTGTCATTGGAAACCCAATGATTGACAAACTGTCAGATGGAGTGTTTTAAACTGGACCCAAATGCAGGATTAATCTCAGGAGACAAAAGGAGTGGAATAAAATATAAACTTTTTTAATAAAGAGAAAAATTAAAGCCCTGACGTGGTAGCAAAAAACAGGATAAATGACATACTGTATATATGATGCTGGAGACACAAAGGCAAAACATGGGGGTAGAAGATGGTACGGCTCTGATAAACAACAAGGAATACTTATACAGAAGATGCACAAACTAAGAGCAGCTGGGGAGAGAAGCAGAGAGACTAATCAGGATGAATATGGACAGAATAAAACAACAGAGAGGAAATAAGATGTTAAAACAAAAGCAACCCACTAAAAAGAAGAAAAAAGCCAAGAAAATAGAACAGAACTGAAAAATCCCAAAAAGACGCTGAAAGAAAAAAGAAACACAAAACCCCTACAAAATAAAAGCACAGGAACTCCTGGAAAATCCCAAACTACAATATGGAATCTATTATTTATTGTTACTGACACCTACAGTCACACCTGCAAGAAAATGTACAATTAGCAGAACCAACAGTTTTCAGTAGAACACAATCAGCTTTTAAACGTGAAAGACTTTCCAAAATTCTTGAGTCTTGGCTTTGTTTGTTTTAGCTGACTGGTTACTTCATCTGGCTGCAGTGTGCAGCTTAATGCTTCGTTCATGGGTGCCAGTGCTGACGTCTAAAAATCGAAGTCAACAGGTTCCATTTCTCTTAACCATAAACCGAACAGACTAAAACAAAAAGCCGAAGGCGAGCTGGCTTGATGTGGAGTTATATCAGATTGTGGCAGTGAGGCAGTTAATTTGATCATTGATCACTGGGTCAGATTGAAGGAGAACTGACTGATCAGGTTGTTGGGAAAGCAAGCGTGAAAGAATATGAGGAGAGAAGCTGATGGGCCGGTGAGCCTGTGACATGTTTTCCTTCTCTTCCTCCCACCCAGAAGCATTTCTCACTGCTGTTTCATCACAGAGCAGGTTTCCTCTTACTTTACAGCTATCACTTACTTCGTTTCTGTTATCGATCTCTCCAGTGTCTCATTTTCTGCTCATCTGACCTAACGTCTTTGTTTTGCCTTGTGTTTTTGTTTCTGAGAAAACATAGACTGCCAATCAGTGTGTATGAATTTGCTCAAACCTTTTTATATTCAGCTTCAAAACAAAGCTCCCCATAGTGTTTTTACATTAGCAGGTAGCAGTAGCACATTGCATTAGCATGATGTGCTCGTTAAACAGGTGAGCTGTATTTAGGTTCATGTGGAGACACAGAAGTCTAAAGTTTCACTCATATGCATCAATATGTGCCTAATTTAATCACATGTGCACAAATACTCGAATATTTCTACAGGAGCAGCTATATTTGTTGGAAATATTACCAAAAAAGCCAATTTTAGAGTTCTGCAACTCATAAGATTTGAAAAATGAGTTTGCTGCACAGGAGACCACATAAAACATGTATGCACTTAATGGTGACATGTTGGTCACCTGTTGCTTTCAACAGAGTCAGTTGTCTTTGGCTTCTTGAGTAATGAAACCGTGTGCAGAATCTGAACTAAGAATTTAAAGGTGAAAACGTGGAATGCAAATGTCGCTGTTGATAATGAGCGATCAGCTAAAGGAAATGACTCGGCTTGAAGAGGAGAGGAAGTTCAGAAGAACAAGAAAAAAGAAATTCCAGTGCACAGGGACTGTGAACTGTATGTGTGTCTGTGTTTTTTATTAAAACAGAATGTTGATGAATTTGCAGATTTTCTGTGATTCTCATGTTGGTTGACTGCTCACAAGACCAGGAGTGTTTTTAACTTTTCCAATTTAAGGACTTTTATTATAATAAGGTCTAATATTTGATTCATCGTTTTTGAATGCACAATGAAAGGGACATAAAATAATAAGATGAAACAGTCGAACTTATAAAGAAAAATCTCAAACAGTTTGCATTTTAAAAATGGTATTTGGTGATTTAAGACTTGTCAGATTCTCTTTGTAGAAGTTGATGTTTGAGTTTAGGCTACATTAGAATCGCATTAAAGAGGCCATTTCATACACATTTCAGGACTTTGTGGTTATTTCTTAAGTATTAACCAGTAATATGAAACATTTTATATCTTAAAAACGTCAGGAAACACTGATTAACAGACCTTTCAATCTGTCTGCATTAAAATTCGGCTGGTTCCATCTCCTTCCGTCACGCTGCTCCGGCTGCAGCTCGTTCATATTCATTATTCGAATTTGCTGGACTCAGGCTAGTTTGTTAGCCAATCTATCAGAGCAAGGTATACTGTTTCCTGCCCCGCTGTGCATGGCAACGTCAGACATCGTGTCTTCTTGTTTGCTACGTCTTATGCTACAGCTTTTAGCTAGCAGCATGCTAGGCGTGGTTTCAACTGTGGGAGCTGATGAATACTAACGAACAAAGGAGTTGTGATGAAACAGATACAGGTCGTTCGAACTCGGGTGTTATCACCACCTGCGTAGTTTGAGAGATAAAAACTGAAAGAGAAGTTGTTGGCCTGTTTTCACACCCACTATAAAGGTAAGAACACCTGTGGAGCTAAAATATTTAACAGAAACCTCAGAAAAACTGTTTTTAATGGAAGAGCCTCTTTAAGAGACTTAATATAAATGAGAAAGAAGCTAGAAAACCCAACCAAATACATTCAAACAACTAACAAACTGATGCAGAAGCTTATGTGGGGTGTTGGTCATTTATTCAATTGGGCAGTGAAGGAATCAAGCAAACTAGTTTTGACCTACATGTCCAGTTGAACATTCACTCATGAAAAACAGGAAGGTCCTGGTTCAACACTCAGCTGTGGCCTTTCTGCGAGGAGGTTGTATGTTCTCTCTGAACTTCCACGAGTTTCTGCTGAGACTCTAGTTTCCTCTAACAGACCAGAAACACACGTCTGGTAAATGGAAGACTGTCAATTAGTCCTTAGTGTAAGTTCAGGCTTTAAAGCTGCTATACTTAATTTGCATAACAAATTAGCTTAACATATTTTTTTCATGCCCATTAAAAACGTTTCAACACAGCATGGAGAAAAATATGTTGTGAAGATTGAAAAAAAAAAAAAACGAAAAAAAAAAAAATTAAGTGGTTCTCCTGTATTTGTCTAAAAACATCAACCAATCAAATGGTTCGGTCTGAAAGGAATGATTGGACAGTCTCTCCCATCATACGGACTTCTGCATTTATTTGGCTTCTGTGCTCCTAAAAAACTAAGACACATTACCGCAGCACACCACTGCTGGGAGTGTTCGCCGCTCTACCATGTCACAGCAGGAGAAACAGCCGCCGGCTGGTTCTGCGTCAGGTTCAGGACAAAGTAACAATTAATGTCATTTGTTCGTTGTTATATTGTTTTCACTTACCGGTGATTCCGCCATGTTACGGTACTTGAACGAACTGCGGACCAATGTCTTGCACTCGGTCGTCTTCTGGGGCTACGCGTGTTTCCAAACCTGGGGGGGGCGTGGCTTAGGAATTCTACCCGACGGGAGGGGCTGAGAGTTCTGTGACTTTGTTTACATTTGTTGACATTCTAAGCTAGACAATTTGAAATCGGGTATATCACCTTTAAGCCGCCTCTTGCTTAATGACTTTTGGAGACCAGCTCCTCATGACCCTAACCACAACCAAGCAGGTATAAAAAGTCCTACTGTTGTGTAAAAATAATAAGTGATAATATACTCAACTACACGTGTCAACTAGGAAATTCATCAACGGATAAACCTGTTATACCAGTTCCATCTTTTAAACGTGAAAGTTTTGGATTCCGACTGAACTGAAGCATTTTTAAAACAATTCATTTCCCACAAGAGGACGTGTCAAATCAGAAATCATCAAAGCTTTCTATCATTTTGAGCATTGCACAATAAATCTAGATACACCTCAACACTGACTTTTTATTTGCAAATATCTACTTCAGTTTTTATATCATAATTAATTTCTGGTGATGTTGCATGTGTAAAAGTCCTCTCGAAGACAAATGTTGAGACCACCAGGTTAATTTCAGCACAAACAGGCACTTTGGCATAAGAAATAATAAAGTTAAAATGAGGGATCTAGATCCTTATTCACGACTTGTTTGATGTCTTTAGTCTAATCATTGAATCATGTCACTGAAATCAAATTAACAGAGTTCACAGACCCAAATGGACACATTTAGTCTTTTTAGATGAACACAAATGCTCAAACTCTGTCTGAAACCTTCTCCTGTTCTCCCGCCTCCTCGTTTCTCTAGTCTTGTGACTCACATCCTTCTCTTCATCTTTTAGCTCTTTACAGACCTCCTGAACTCACATGTAGTTCAGGTAAGCTGATGTAAATCTCCAATATGTGGGCGTCGTTCTCAGAGCTGCCAGGGATTCTCCATGCTGACCTGATACAACATGAATGCTGTCAGAGGGGCCCTGCACTGCACCAGCCACTTTAATTGGCTTGCATGGTTGTGGTCTGCATAGTGGAAGAGACACACACTTCCAGCAGCCCTCCCTCAGTAGCTTTTTTTTTAAATATATCATTAGTTTAATGCTCCCATTCCCACCAAGCTACTGAGATATGGGGAGATTCCAACAAGCAGGGAGGCAGGAAGAGAGGAGGAATGAGTCACACACCAGTAAACATCTTTTTTAGTTATTCTAGTTTCCACAGAAGATAGTGGTGCACAAAAACACTGTCCTTTATGCTTTTGACAAAAAAGCATGCAAATCAGAGATTAAACAAATTTAATTTGTGAGTGCACAGAAAGCAAAGTGTGGATCCATCACAATAAAAGCACCGTTTGGTCCTTTCTTTTCATTTAAAAGGAAGATTACAATAAAACATACTGATGATTATGAGTTCCAAACATAAAAATATAAGTGTTTCACAATCCTTTGCACCATGAATCACCATTTACTCATGAGTTTGTCTCCTCCACTTATATTTATTTGAATTTGTGGGTGGATGTGCATGTTCATTCATCTTTGAACAGCAGTGGATGTAAGAAGTTATTATGGTTTTATATTTATTTCTGTTCTGTGGCTTTAAGCTCGTTAGTACAACCATGTTAAGAGATTTGAGTTAAAGACTGTGGGTGAGAGGCCATAATGGCTGCTAAGCTTCATAGGTTTCTGAATGTTTGTTGCTGCCTGAATTTGTGAGATTTGTTTTTCAAATGACAGTTCTGAAAGTCACGTTATGGCCGCTGATGAGAAACAAATAGTTGAACAGATTCTTGTTTGGATGTGTTCTTATAGGCTGGCTGCTGCACCATGTCCTCCACCCAAAGTGAGGATTTAACAAGCTACCATTTAAGCGGTGAGTAGATCTTTCTGCATGAAAATATATATAATCCTTTGCACATGCGATTTATCCACATTTCCTGTGTCTTTTCGGATGTCTATTTGAAAGTAGAAGTCTCATCTCTGGCTTTATTTGTCAATCAGTCGTTATCTGCACCCACTTAATTCTGTTCAGGGTCATGGGGAGCTGGTGTCTATCTCCAGCTGTCATTGGGCGAGAGGCAGGTTTTTTTTCTCACCCTGAAACTTGTCAATTTCCTCCCACATACAATATCAATGAGAAAAGAAACTTTTTGCAGAACCCTTTTGTTGCATAAAAAGACGGACGTTTAAAAGCATTTCAATAAATCTGACTCTGATTTTTGCCTCTAACTGTTTAATTAATATAAGATGAATGTGTCCTCGCTGTCTCTTCAAGTCACTGCTCACTGTTAAATGGCAGAGCCTGAAACAGTGGGTGACTGTGCCCAATGATTAAGACTCTGACAAAAAAGAGACTGTTTCCTGAATTACTTTCCACCAACAAACATTAAATATAGATAATTCTAAGGCTCTTATGATGACATGAAAGATTACATTATGAACTGGTTGTTCTCTGTTTCTGATTCAGTGGTGCGAAACCCACCTGGCTGGGAGGTGGGGATTTACCTGGTGGGCTTCTTTGTGCTGCTGGGTGCAGCCGGGCTGAACATCTGGAAGTTGTGGAAATCTGGAACCTTCCCGGCACCGTCCCCCTTCCCTAATTTTGACTACCGATATCTTCAAGAAAAATATGGAACCTCCTTCTCAGAGGTCCGACAAAAGGTACATGAAAAGACTCGGAAATGAAAAAGCAATAAAATGACTTCTATATAAGGGTCTTGATGTCAAAAATAAATAAGAAGAAGCTCCCTGTATGGCAGTACAATTTTTGTTTATTTTTTTGATAATTTTCCCAATTTTACATTTTGTCTTATGTTTGTCTTGTTTGTGAGTTAAAATTGCAGTTTTGGTTTTTATTTTTGGGGGCTTTTTTGTTGACCCAAAAGGTAGAAGAGACATAAATAATACTCCAGCACCCATATGGAGTAGTGGAAATGAAATCAAATTGCAAATGTTGAGAGATATATGACTGTATTCCAGTGATTTTAATGTCCGATCAGGTGGATATTGGAGCTGGTGGTATGAGCATAATGCCGCCCCCGTGTCAGTAAGATGTAGCATTACCTCAGGAATGAACACAAAAGGTATTATGATGCAGTACAGAATGAACCTGCCAATGCAGCAAGTGAATATCAAGATCCAGCAGATTGGCCATAGGTTAGAGTTGACATCTGAGCTGATATCACGTGTAGATGGGCTTTGTCATGTTAAAAGACTGTACGACCTTGCTGATCTCTCACATGCAGAGTCCTCTGAATGACTAGAGGTCAGAGGAGGACACACCAGAGGTGACCTGTTGTCAGAACTAATGCCAGTGTGTCTCTTCAGGTCCTTGGAGGATTGGTCTTTTCCCATTTGTTGCCACTATACATTTACACATTGGTCATTTGTGATCATTCAAATCTATATTTTTCAGTCAGCATGACACAATGTCAGTCACCATCAGTCTATCCCTGCCTGTTATGGAACAACTCAAAACACACCTGTCTCTCTTTTGGTGTTAATGGCAGCCTACACATGGAATGGTGAACTTGTTGTCCAGCTGATTCCAGTCATCATGACAGGGTAAAGGATGTGATTATAAAGAGTTCAGAGCCTGTCCAGAGGCCAGGTGTTATGGGGTTCTGTGTTGTTTGGCATACAACATAACTATTCTCCTTAGGTGTCTGTCTTCTTTGTGGCCGACATGCACAACATGGCTAACCTTGATGCATTTATAAAGGATCCTTTGCGCTTGGTGACCTTCAGTTACACTTTTGACTGGCAGTCAGATGATCTGG
The DNA here is from genome assembly GCA_006937955.1 of Pachypanchax playfairii. Classification (NCBI taxonomy): domain Eukaryota; kingdom Metazoa; phylum Chordata; class Actinopteri; order Cyprinodontiformes; family Aplocheilidae; genus Pachypanchax; species Pachypanchax playfairii. The sequence continues at coordinate 859,432 of SSNP01000127.1, read as the reverse complement.
TCCACTGTTCGATTATGATTCTTCCACTTATGTCCTCTGGATTCCACACTAGACATGCTGGCTTCTCATAAATCCAACCATTCACATACTACCAAATTACATCCAAACTGGACCCTTCCTTCTGAGTGGTTAATGTCCTGTCAGGAAGTGTATTCCATCAGGCAACAGCAAAGACCAAAGACAGAGATAAAGTAAAATGTTTTTCTTTGCTTCAGTCAGCTACAAAAACTTCACTGTATCTACCGAAATGTTGAAAGTGGGCAATGTTCTATTCATTTCTAAAACATCCCTATTTACAAAATCTGTTGCTGAAGATTTAATGGATGTTTTACTTTACAAGTCCTCTGTATCTCAGCAACAACAGTGAAAATCAGTAAACTGATATAATACCACCAAAACCTAAAAATTAATCACATAATATTTCATAAAAGCTTTTGAAGTGTAATAAGGGTAAAAAGATTAAATTTCTCTTGAAATTAGGAAATTCATTAGTAATTGTAAACATCCTATCTGCTGAAACATTTTAGTATGTTATCGTAGATAGTTTAAAAATAAGAGCAAAAAGCAAACCAGTAATTAAAGAGTCACCCAAAAACTTTCTTACCTGAAAGGTTATGCTTATCCCTACTGGCTCCTTACATTTGTAAATTTACCAAAGGCATTGCAATAATTGGCATTGATTTCTTCCCTGCAGAGGGTGGCAGCAAACAACCACCGGCGCACCTCCACCACCTCCAGTCGCAAGCCCAGCCTAGCTCTTGGCGACACTCCAGATGGTTTCAGGGACCTAGGCCACCTAGAGCTGATGAGCAGGGAACTGGACCCGACTGGCATCGCTCAGCTCAACAGATCCATCTCTACCGACTCACTCAGCTCAATATCCTCTATCGCCAACAACTTTGGCCATGACTTCACTGTGGGCCAGCTAGAAATAACCCTGGAGTTTGAGCCATCACGGCAGCTGCTTCACATCACCCTGCACCAGGGTAAAGACCTGCTGGAGAAGGAGGAGGGGGACTTCCCTGGTTGCTTCATCAGAGTGTCACTTGGCCCTGAAGAGTTCAACGTGGGAGTCACAAGAGTAAGAAAACTTTTATCTACTTGTACTTTTTGCATTTTGTTCTTTGCATTACTCTTTTTACAACCACCAAGGAGGTTATTAGGCCCGAACACCGAAGGCGGTGCGAAGGCCTACCGTATCTTCGCTGTTTCTTATTATTATTATTATTCCAAGTTCTTTCGTGCTTTTAACTGGAAAAGTCAATCAATTTTGGCTACACACTCCAAAAAAATGTTAGAAATTAAAAATTTTCAGGGTGTCAAAATTGAGCAGAGCCTTGAAATATTAATAGTGCCACATTTTGAAAGTGCTCTTTCCACTACTTTTATGTACAGCTTTCAGATTTGTTGAGTTGATAGACTGCATAATTGTGGACGAAAAAGCCTCTTGGAGGTGAAACAGGAAGTCGGCCATCTTGGAAAAACTGCCAAAGTTTGGCAATTTCTCACCTTCTATTTGAATGAATTCCACCTACAATTTTATGCATATCAACACCAAACTTGGTCAGGACAGTCTCAAGACATGGAGGATTTAAATTCAAGAACTCTTCAGCATATTTAAAGGTGGGATGTGGAATATTTTCATAAAAGGCAATATTTTAAATAAAATAATGCCTCCACGGGGTGTTTAGAGGGTTGTAAGAATAAAAATACACTATTTCCTTAAAAAATTATATTCCAAGTAAAATATTATAAAATATTAATTTTGAGGGGCACAACGTTGTCATTTTGTTTACATCTACCAGCCAATAGCTGGCAGAGCAGCGGGCACCATTGTGGGTTGTCTAATACCGTAAATAGTCCGGCACAGTGAGGCTGGTACTGTGGAGTCTGCAGGTCAAGTAGCTGGAAGCCCCGGGGATATGTGATGATTATATACCTTATTTGCTTGCCATAGGGGATGTGACAAGCAGGTTTGTGTGGAAATGTTTTTATTAGCATGTCATGCTAACACAGAGCTGCAGGTGGCTGAAGTGAGGGGAACTCTGCGGGGTTTGACGGGAGGACACACCACAGAGGATTTTGTTTGCTGCTTGGATAAGTGAGGTGTGAAGGATGGTGTGAGGAGAACAGAAGATCTTGGGGGGGGGGGGCTGCAGGAAGTTTTGGTTTGCTCAAGAAGAGACCGATACAGCTTGAGTTCTTTGCCACGGACTGAATCGATGACTGACCTACAAACAGGTGGGAAACTACTTTTATCAGAGTCAGTGTGTAGGCTGACCATATTATGGTTCTAAAAAAGTAGGGACACCTTAATTGAGATCAAAATCACAAAAGGATTGTATTTTTTTAGGTAACATTACATTTGAATTGTAGTAGGCTTTGGTGTCCATATGCCATATCCCACCTTTAAGGTGTGGGCTGGGCATCGCTTGAAAATTTTACTTCTCACCATGTGAAGAAAAACTTGCACAAAAATAACAGGATCTGCACAAAAATGCTTGCGGATGATTGGGGTTGGTTCCTGATGCAAACTATAGGTTTATATTTATAGACAACTTTAGCCATACCCACTGAGAACCAGAAATGTCACGTTTTAGTTGAAGGTGTGTATCTCCCCCATTCCTGACCTGATCAACTACAAAATTGTGTCAGATAAGAGGAAAAAGGTTAGTCTAACGTTTGATGAAAAAAAATTACTTTCCACCAGGGGGCATGGTCTTGAATGTGCTTTAATGTATTGTGATCAAGGCATAACCAAAAATGTGGGGAGTGTAGAGTGCCCCTTTGTGGACACTTAAATGTATAGCCCTGCCCACTACTTTTACTAAGGATTGTGAAATTTTGTAAACGGATGGATCACACCAGGCCCTACAAAAAAACTTATTGGAGCCATGACTTGAATCCCACAGGAAGTTGGTCATCTTGAAAAAACGGATCATTTTGCCATTTCTCAGCAAACATTTGGACATTTAATGACCGTTGAAACGACGTCAAACCGAGACGTCCCGTCATGGTTGAAATATTCAGTAGTTCCAAAATGAAAGTTGGACCGACGTCTTTTTTTTGGCCGTGAATTGGACGTCTTGTCTGGCCATGCTTCTGACGTGTTTTCTTGCCACGAATTGGACGTATTTTCTTGCCGTGATTCTGACGTCTTTCCTACCCGTCCCAGGACATCAGAATTAATCTTCCTCTTGATGTTTACAAGGTGTGTTTTGGCATAAGCACATCTAAACGTATTCTAAAAAGGTCCAAAATCAGCCCAGTCTTACCTGAACGTCTATGAGCATGTGTTTAAAAACAACACTTACTTAGACATTGAAGTACATAATTTTGCATAAATTATTAACAACACTTTAAAATAAAGTATTATCTTATTTTCATTTTAGTAGTTCATTACAGCTGATCAAAGATAACAGGATGAAATAAAAAGCCACAAATTTACAAATCACATTTATTTATGTATGTAACAAGACATCAACCCAACATGGAAACAGGAAAAACATGTTCATTTCTGTTTATCTCACCTCCATTAGTTCAGTTCAATAACACTGTCACAAAATATCCCTTTGTGTTCCATCTTATTGCAACATCTTTTGCAACTTATAACCCCACCGCCAGCTCCTGCAGCAAGTGTTTCACCATAGTGGCATCACTTTCGGATTCAGTTGCATTTGGGCTCCACCTCATCACAACATCTGAGGGAAAACAATATTATGATAATAATAAACAAAAGTAGACTTTACATGTAAGCTTGCCGCTCGTCCACGGTGGTGTGAATGCACATTTTGCCTAATGCTAAGCTAATTTTAGCCGAACTCATTAGTTGCCAACGTAAGCATCATTTCTTTTGGTTCATTCACGTCAAACAAGTAAAACTCAAGCATGTTAAACTATTAATACAAAATATGCTTACCCAACAGTATATTTTTAGGAATCTCAACTGAAATCAATTCTTTGTAATTTTTAAATTTATTTAAACAAGAATACATATACATATATACAGTATATATATATATATATATATATATATACTCCTGTTTTTTCTGGCTTCCTTAACTACGTGTAAAATACGTCAGTGAATGACTCACAGCTGATTAAGACATTAAGTCGGTCGAGGTTTTCACAACCTCACAAGGTTGGCGGATTAACTTAATTGTTGCAGTATTAACTATGCAAGGATTAAGCATGGCTTTATCACAATTTCATTGAGAGAGGGCGATGATGGACTTTAAATTCACGCGTAAAGGACGTGACTATTGGACGTCAGCTTATAACTGATTCACAACGCGATTTAAGTTGAACTACATGTAGCTAAAAGACAAAATAACAATTAGACAGGTAACCCGAGATAACTGCAGAAAAATACAAATGTATCTGAATGCATTTTTGGGAAAATTTTCTGTTATAAATTTTTCCTGATTGAAGCCGTCCTACCGCGACCATTTTTGGCCGGGGAAACAACGTTGCCGTCAGACCAATGTTTGCTGGGTTCACACAAGTCGCATTTGAACAAACTCCTCCAAGAGATCTTAACATATCTGCACCAAACTTGGTCAGTATAGTCTTTAATTTAATTTAATAAATTGTTTTTTTATTATTTTATTTCCTAAATTAATCCATCGTGGGGAAATTTGGCTCTGCATTTGACCCATCCGCACCATGAGGTGGGGAGCAGAGGGCAGCCATCTTGAACAGTTAAAACCTCTTAAAGAGGCCATTTCATACAAATTTCAGGACTTTGTGGTTATTTCTTAAGTATTAGTAATATGAAACATTTTATACCTAAAAAACGTCAGGAAGCACTTATTAACAGACCTTTCAATCTGTCTGCGTTAAAATTCGGCTGGTTCCGGCTCCTTCCATAAGGCTTCGGCAGCAGCTCGTTCATATTCATTATTCGAATTTGCTGGACTCTGACTGGCAACAATCTACCCTTCAAGAGCAAGGTGTACTGTTTCCTGCCCCGCTGCGCATGGCAACGTCAGACATTGTGTCTTCCTGTTTGCTACGTCTTATGCTACAGCTTTTAGCTAGTAGCATGCTAGGCGTGGATTCAAATGCGGGAGCTGCCGAATACTAACGAACAAAGGAGTCGTGACGAAACAGATACAGGCCGTTCGGACTCGGGAGAACTCAGGTTTTATCGCCACATGCGTAGTTTGAGAGATTAAAACTGAAAGAGAAGTTGTTGACCTGTTTTCACACCCACTATGAAGGTAAGAACACCTGTGGAGCTAAAATATTCAACAGAAACCTCAGAAAAAACGTTTTTAATCGAAGGGACTCTTTAATGTAGTAACATTTATTAGGCAAAAATATGCTTTCTAAGTTATTCAGTACTGGAATCATCTATTGGTGTTGTAGTGACTTTCCAGTCCTGCTTTTAGTCACCTTTTTGGGTGCAGGTGGAGGCAAGCAAAAGGCATTTGGGTTTGTGTTCCCATTTGTTGAAGAGGTGAAGATTTTTAGCAAGTAATACGAAGTCCAGAGTGGTGGATTATGGTCAGGATTTATGTAAATGATGAAAATAATAACATCAAACTTGTTATGTGATAAGACCAAATGAAGCGTTAAAAAACCTCCCGTCACCCAAACCATCAGTGCACTGTCATCTTTACCCTTATATAAGCTCTGTAGTGCCACCGGTGGTTAAGAGAAATATAGCCCACAGTGCAATTAACTGAAATATTGTACATAAAGCATTACCAAAATAAACTTAAACCAAGTTAAAGTCTAAACTAAAAACAATATTGGTACAATATTCCTACAGGTGTGTTTTTAAACTAGTTTTTATCTTTGTGGTTGACTATACTTGCTTTTAAGCATCTTCTTTTTAAACTCTAACTTCACTTTTTAAAATGTCTCTGTTAATGTTTATTCCACAATATCTATTTTGAACCTTTCTGTTACAGGTGAGGTGCTTCTTATCAGTAAATCATTTCCAAAACTATTTTTGATTCTCATTTAAAAAGATTGTTCTAAGAAGAAAAGAAAGAGGACATAGATCTCCATCTGCTACACCTGCTGCTCGCCTTCTGCTCCCAGTTTTTTTGCCAGGAAAAAAAGAAACAGTCCTGGCTGGCTGTGAGTCATCTCCCTCTGTGGTTCTTCATGGTTTCTGCAGTCTGACATGGCGGCAATGCAATCTTATCAGTCCTGATTTCTTTTTCTTTTTGAAGCTGCTGTAATAGGTGCAGCAGCTACTGATGCGACAGCATTCACGTCTCAAATGTGAGAGAACACAGATGGAAATGCTGACATCAGCTTCACTCAACCTGGTGGTCCAGCAGGCTTTTATCTCCTATCTGTGTTTGTCACTCTTCAACATCTCTGCTCTGTCACAGCTTTTCTTTTCCCTGCTCCCCTTCACTCATCTAGACCTTTTTGCTGCTGCATTCTCTCATTTCCTTCACACTCTTTGTTTATTTGCTGCAGCTTCTTGTCTTTGTTTGGCTTATAATAATCTTTCTGCTGTAGTTCTTACTCACACAGATCCACACACAAACAAATACACTTCTTCCTCTTTTTATTGCCTCATTCCCCCCACACATACACATACACATCACCATTGTTATCCCCTGAGAGATAAGCCCAACACTGCAGACAGACAGTGTCATATTGTGCACGGAGGAAAAGCTAGCAAAGAAATAACACTTTCTCTAGATACTCTATATCCTCATGAGAATTTTCACACAAACAGCAACACAGTTTTTTTTTTTCATGGATTTTGAAAGCATTCAGCGTTTAGATATGATGGTGCCTAATCTCTTGATAAGAATCCAAGGTCACCCTCCCCAACTGTGCTTTGAATTTTCAGTTCTATCAGGGCTTTAAGAGTTATTTCATTTTGTCAAAAGCAGCAGTTTATTTTAGAAGGTTTGTTTGTATTCTTATTTAAAAGATAAGAGTGTTTACGCCACAAAACACAGTTATAAATGCAACTTTATGTTATGTTATGTTATGTTATGTTATGCTATGCTATGCTATGCTATGTTATGTTATGTTATGTTATGTTATGTTATGTTATGTTATGTTATGTTATGTTATGTTATGTTATGTTATGTTATGTTATGTTATGTTATGTTATGTTATGTTATGTTATGTTATGCATTGGTGTGTGTCTGGGGTGCCTATGAATATGAAGCACATGTTTGCTGTTATAACTCTACATGGCTATACATCCATCCCTGCATAAATGTATTTTCAACTGCTTGTCCAAGGTCAGGTAAGAGGCAAAAACTTGAATATAACTCTTCCTAGCAACACTCACCAGCTCATTTTGTGGATAAAGGCCAGAAGGGATTTATATAATCCCTACAGTAGATGTGGGGTCTTCCCCTGAGTCTCCTCCTGTAAGGACACCCCCAAAAACACCTCCAACAACATCAGAGGCATCCTGAAGGCATCCTGATTAGATGCCCAAACCATTTGATTTAAATTTTATTTATCTACATAGCACCAAATCACAGCAAAAGTAATTTCAAAGAACTGTATAGAGACAGCAACTTAATGTTCTGTCTCTGTTTCTGCCATTGTTCTTTTTTTACACACTTTTGTTTTCAATGTTATATCTTACACTATTTTGCATAGTGTTCAGTTTTAGTTCTGCTAATCATTTTTTGTGTTCACTACCACACTCATTCCTCAATTAATATTATCTTCCACACCTGCCACACCCCAATCACAGTCATGCCACTCACCTGTTTGTCTACACTTAAAGAGGCAATTTCATACACATTTCAGGGCTTTTTGGTTATTTCTTAAGTATTAACCAGTAATATGAAACATTTTATATCTAGAAAACGTCAGGAAACACTGATTAACAGACCTTTCAATCTGTCTGCATTAAAATTCTGCTGGTTCTGGCTCCTTCCATCAGGCTTCGGGCAGCAGCTCGTTCATATTCATTATTCAAATTTGCTGTACTCTGATTGGCTGACAAACTAGCCTATGAGAGCAAGGTATACTGTTTCCTGCCCCGCTGCGCATGGCAACGTCAGACGTCGTGTCTTCCTGTTTGCTACGTCTTATGCTACAGCTTTTAGCCAGCAGCATGCTAGGCGTGGTTTCAACTGCAGGAGCTGCTGAATACTAATGAACAAAGGAGTTGTGATGAAACAAATACAGGCCGTTCGGACTCTGGAGAACTCGGGTGTTATCATCACCTGCGTAGTTTGAGAGATAAAAACTGAAAGAGAAGTTGTTGACCTGTTTTCACACCCACTATAAAGATAAGAACACCTGTGGAGCTAAAATATTCAACAGAAACCTCAGAACAAATGTTTTTTATGGAAGGGCCTCTTAAAGAACTCTCCACAGTCTGTTTGACATTGCCAGTTTGTTGTACACGTTATGCTGCACGTGCACCAGATCCCGTCTTGTCTTGTCAATTAATTTATCACAGGTTGTACCTGGTCTAGTCTCTGCCTGCCCCATGGGGTGTTGGATTTATGGATTTTCAGACCGTGTTCTGACTCCCATCAAAGCCTCAGCCTGTTCCACGCTTGTCTCCTAAGCCTGTTCTGGATTTTTGATCACAGAGGTTTCTGACCCATGCCTGTTTACGTTACACTGGATTTTAGGTTATGGGCTTTTGTTCTGTCAAGGATTTACCTACAATCTGACCCCAGACTGTGTTGTGGACCTAAGTTACCTATCAGATACTCTGTATGTTTTTATTATCACCTCAATAAACATTTTAGGAAAATGCTATTCACTCTCAGTCTGATGCATTCGAGTCCAAAACAAAATCAAATAAATACATAACAAGTTTAAAGTCCATCAGTCATTATCTGTAGCCTACCCGCTTGTTCCTGTTCAGGGTCGCAGGGAGCTGGCACCGATCTCCAGTGGTCATTTGGCAAGAGGTGGAGGACACACTGGACATGTGTCCAGTCCAACACAAGGCCGCATAAACAAACAAAGACTCACACACACTCATACCTAGGGCCAGTTTAGAGTTAACAATCAACCCAATCAATCTAGTTTTAGTATGTTATCAGATTCAGTGAGTTATGACAGCAGAGTGAAGAAATTTGGTCTGTTTGTCCTCCAGCAGACTAAGCTTATAGCAACATAACTTAGCAGGATAGCTCAGGATAACCTAAACTAGACTGATCAAAAAGGAAAGTTGGTTCCACAAGCCTGAGGAGAGGATCCTGATATTCAACCCACATCTGGAACAAGCTTGACTTTGCACTGAAAATTCAGTTCTTGCTTTGGTAATACAGGAACTGGATAGTCCTTAAAGAGGCAATTTCATACAAATTTCAGGACTTTGTGGTTATTTCTTAAGTATTATCCAGTAATATGAAACATTTTCTATCTAAAAAACATCAGGAAACACTGATTAACAGACCTTTCAGTCTGTCTGCGTTAAAATTTGGGTGGTTCCGGCTCCTTCCATCAGGCCTCGAGCAGCATCTCGTTCATATTCATTATTCGAATTTGCTGGACTCTGATTGGCTAACAAACTAGCCTATGAAAGCTAGGTATACTGTTTCCTGCCCCTCTGCGCATGGCAACATCAGACGTTGTGTCTTCCTGTTTGCTACGTCTTATGCTACAGCTTTTATTGAGCCGCATGCTAGGTGTGGTTTCAGCTGTGGGAGCTGTCGAATACTAACGAACAAAGGAGTTGTGACGAAACTTATACAGGCCGTTCAGAGTCGGGTTTTATCGCCACCTGCGTAGTTTGAGAGATAAAAACTGAAAGAGAAGTTGTTGACCTGTTTTCACACCCACTATGAAGGTAAGAACACCTGTGGAGCTAAAATATTCAACAGAAACCTCAGAAAAAACGTTTTTAATGGAAGGGCTTCTTTAAAAGTAACCTTGTTACCCCATAATCCCATTGCACTGCACACAAAATGCCTCAACATACACAGTGAGTTCCACAAAACAAATGTTGACTGGACAATCAAGCTGGTCTGCTCCCTTCTGCAACTGCAATAGTGAAGATCTGTTCCTTTAAACATGAGAAAATCTACACTGTAACACGTGTTGGATGGAGAAGCAGTTTTTTTGTATTTAAATATTTTTTAAAAGTGTAAAAGCTCATTAGAAATGAATATCCCATGCGTTAAATTAAATCTTGCCTCTTATCATGTGTTTCCCTCAGGTGCAGACAAATGCATTCACTGTAATCTTTGATGAGCGCTTCTCCGTTCCCATGGATGTGTCTTCTCTGGATGAGTTCAGTCTGCGCTTTGCTGCTTTTGGTATTGACGCTGATGAGAGAAACATCAGTGCAGGTGTAGCAGAGCTCAAGCTGTCAGACCTGGACCTGACCATCAGACCATTTAACGCCTGGCTCTACCTTCAAGATGTCAACAAGGTTAGCTGGACAAGTTTATGTATTTAAAATTATAGTAAAAAGGCTTGGAAAGATTAAAAAAAAAACATTTTTTTAATTTGGACAATGAATGTCTTAATACCAAACCATCTGACCTGTAAATGATGTAAACAGCACAAGTCCCCCTGCTGGACATTAAACTAAACTACATGTCAGATTCAATCAACAAACACTGTTTGATAACTAATAAAAGATCCATCAGTTTTTTTATACCTGCTTTATTCTGTTCAGGTTTGTGGGAAACTGGTCCTTCTCTAACAGTCTTTGAGTGATAGGTGGGATACGGACAGGACACCAGTCCAGGTTCTTAAAAGTAACTAATGTAATTATTCTAGTAAAATGGATAAAAAGGTGCTGGGAGTTGTGAAATATGTTACTGGCACTTTTCAAACAACTAGTACACCAACTGACAGCTGGTAATGTTTAATTGATTTAATGACAACAACGCAGGTGCTTCAGGAGTTACTTATACCAATAAAACTGTTGATGACTTTAAAAAGGAGAAACAGAGAGATGTAACGTTTCCAGGTCACTTTTTTCCTGTTTTGATGAAGTAAAAGATTTATATTTTTACTCAGAGATTCCAATATAACTGCAAGTGTGATGCAAAAAATTTGGAGAGCCGAATATCTTAAGATGTGTGTTCATAGAAATAAGCAAATTTTACAAAGGAAAAAGATCATCACAGTGTGAATAAACCTTCAGTAAAAGGTTTATTTGTTTTTACTAATATAAAATAAAATAAAACATAAAGTAACAATTAAACTGTTGTATTTAAGTATTCTTTCACAACAAAATAATATTTTTTAGCACATTAAAACAAAATAAAAAGCTAAATTGAGATTGAAGTTTGAATCATTTGAAGTTAAATCATTTGTTTTACATTTTGAGACTCTTAAATTGAAATCCCATTCTTGCGGGATAAAGTTTTGTTTGACCCTGTCTGACACGTGCTGTGATATTTCTGTGTGTCTGGTTGGGTTTGACTCTGCAGGCTGTGGATGCAGTCGGGGAGATCTTATTGTCTCTCAGTTATTTGCCGACAGCGGAGCGCCTCACTGTGGTGGTGGCCAAGTGTAAGAACCTCGTCTGGACCAATGACAAGAACACAGCAGGTCAGGAGACATCTGGATATTTTGTTAATCTGTTTGTGTGTTTGGCTTTTGTAAAGTTTTGTAACAAAATGACACATCTTTCAACTGAGGAAATTATTCAGTAACTCAGTCGCGGGTTTGAAAATGAGAAAATGCCCAGAATTAATTTTCACCCTGAAATGTAAATGAGCCTTTAATGACTTTACTACAACAAACATTCTACTGATAAAGGTCACCGACTGAAGCGCCACTCTTGACATCCACAGGGCTGTGCTTCAAGTCATTTCAATTTAATGAGGAATTAATTGCATCCCTATAAACTGAGTTTATGTGCGTGATTTTCAGATCCATTTGTCAAAGTGTATCTCCTACAAGACGGCAGAAAGATCAGCAAGAAGAAGACTTCCACAAAAAGGGACGACACAAACCCAATCTTCAACGAGGCCATGATCTTCTCTGTTCCATCCGCTGTCCTGCAGGTGACCCTTCTCACCTAAACAAACCAAATTCACATATTTTCTTTTATTTGAGAGCAAGATTTAAGTACATTTTTTGTGTTGCATAATTTCCTCCACCATGAGACGATGTTTTCACCAGGGTTTATTAGTGTTTCTGTCTGCTGGTCTGTCTGTTAGCAGGATAATTCAAAGATTTATGGATAGATTTTCATGACAGTTTCAGGAAAAATCATAAATGGCCCAAGGAAGAAGTGAATAGATTTTGGGGGTGATAAGGATCACCGTCTGGATTCAGGAATGGTTTAAAGATTCTTCACTATAGTGTGATCGAGCTGTTTTTAACATATCTGCATGTAACAACACAATAAATCGTCCAAGTGCTTGATAAAAGAAATGCAAGGTGAGTTTCCAAAAGGTTCTACAAGATACAGTGGGGCAAAAAAGTATTTAGTCAGCCACCAATTGTGTAAGTTCTCCCACTTAAAAAGATCAGAGAGGCCTGTAATTTTCATCATAGGTATACCTCAACTATGAGAGACAAAATGAGGAAAAAAAATCCAGAAAATCACATTGTCTGATTTTTAAAGAATTTATTTGCAAATTATGGTGGAAAATAAGTATTTGGTCAATAACAAAAGTTAATCTCAATACTTTGTTATATAGCTTTTGTTGGCAATGACAGAGGTCAAACGTTTTCTGTAAGTCTTCACAAGGTTTTCACACACTGTTGCTGGTATTTTGGCCCATTCCTCCATGCAGATCTCCTCTAGAGCAGTGATGTTTTGGGGCTGACGCTGGGCAACACGGACTTTCAACTCCCTCCAGAGATTTTCTATGGGGTTGAGATCTGGAGACTGGCTAGGCCACTCCAGGACCTTGAAATGCTTCTTACGAAGCCACTCCTTCGTTGCCCGGGCGGTGTGTTTGGGATCATTGTCATGCTGAAAGACCCAGCCACGTCTCATTTTCAATGCCCTTGCTGATGGAAGGAGGTTTTCACTCAAAATCTTACGATACATGGCCCCATTCATTCTTTCCTTTACACGGATCAGTCGTCCTGGTCCCCTTGCAGAAAAACAGCCCCAAAGCATGATGTTTCCACCCCCATGCTTTACAGTAGGTATGGTGTTCTTTGGATCCAACTCAGCATTCTTTCCCCTCCAAACACGACAAGTTGAGTTTCTACCAAAAAGTTCTATTTTGGTTTCATCTGACCATATGATGTTCTCCCAATCCTCTTCTGGATCATCCAAATGCTCTCTAGCAAACCGCAGATGGGCCTGGACGTGTCCTGGCTTCAGCAGGGGGACACGTCTGGCACTGCAGGATTTGAGTCCCTGGCGGCGTAGTGTGTTACTGATGGTAGCCTTTGTTACTTTGGTCCCAGCTCTCTGCAGGTCATTCACTAGGTCCCTCCGTGTGGTTCTGGGATTTTTGCTCACCGTTCTTGTGATCATTTTGACCCCACGGGGTGAGATCTTGCGTGGAGCCCCAGATCGAGGGAGATTATCAGTGGTCTTGTATGTCTTCCATTTTCTAATAATTGCTCCCACAGTTGATTTCTTCACACCAAGCTGCTTACCTATTGCAGATTCAGTCTTCCCAGCCTGGTGAAGGTCTACAATTTTGTTTCTGGTGTCCTTTGACAGCTCTTTGGTCTTGGCCATAGTGGAGTTTGGAGCGTGAC